>OX422140.1:324289458-324889458 GCA_949129095.1 Volucella bombylans
TATTATAATACACTTGGGTATAGCACTACAGAAAAAGTTGTTTTTTTTTCTGTAGAAACGATTATTACGAATTGTAAATCGAATTATGTATTGATAATTATAAAACTATATTTGTAAGAAAAATTAAAACCTGAAATTTGTACCTCTATATAAGAATTTTCTTAGTTTCGTGAAGAGATCCACAAGAAGAAGCTTTTACTGGCATCCCTATTTTCAGAACTGCTGCCATACTGCCTTCCATCCTAGGCTATCAGTTATTCAGCTATCATTCACCAATCGTCACTATAAAGGTAGGCAAGGGGTAGATCGTCGACGGACACTTTAAATTAGTGCATGTTATTAATTTAACTCAATTCGAGGAGCTAGTGCAAAGTATTAACAAATCAATAACCGGGAACTTCTCAACGGAAAAGAGGGCTATAATTGAATTTTACCTCAACAAAACGAAGGACAGATTGTCCTCGCTTAAAGGAGAAAAACATCGTACCACTAGATCTATCAACTGGATCGGATCGGCCTGGAAGTGGGTTGCAGGGAACTCTGATGCTGCAGACTTGAATAGAGTAATTTCCAATGAGGAACACATTATAGCTAAAAATAACCAACAATACAAAATCAATACCGGGCTCTTTAGTACCCTAGAGGAGACTACGAAGAAGCTTACTTGGATGATAGACCAGTATAATAATGGGATTAAATCAACCTTGGTTGGACGATATGAACAAGATATCCTGAATGAGGTTATTGTAATAAAGGACGAGATAAACGAAATTGTACGCAGCCTGCCAAATGGCAAAAAGTGGTACGGTAAACACGAACCTCCTGGACAAAGAAGAAATAAATAGAATCATTGGTGAAATGCCAACACAATTGAAGCCATAGAAAACGGATCGCCATCCGTGCCAAAAGTAAGAAGTGACGAATTTAATCTACTTTCAACCAGAGCATCGATTACAGACGATTAATCATTAATTACCATCTACGCACTCACCCTGATGGTAACAACGACCCCAACAACAACAACTTTGCTTAAATGTCAATGTAATGTAAAATGTAAAATGTCAAGTTATGAATTGCAACAAAACTCATTACTTTTTAGAACGTTGGCAAAGAAGGAAGCAATCTTTTATAGATCCAAGAGATCTACAATTAAATATCTACACATAAAAACACAAATATATATATACAGTGTTGGAAAAAATAATAGAAACAGATGCGGTAGCATATTTAAGGGCTAAAAAATTATTATTTATAGTGAGTCTATTTTAATGGCGGTGGCTATATGTAAGAGTCACCTAACTGTAGTTTCATCAAGAGCAATATTACTCCAGTTTATTTGCAAACAGCTGCCCGGTGTGCAAATAACTGTTTATTGTTTACTTCTTGGTTGGAAAAAAAAATAGAAACAAAATAAGTATGCATTTCGTACGAGTACTTTCTAAGGTAAGGACGGCTTTGTTCTGTTTTAATTTGTTTAATAACGTGTTGCATACAACTTTCAAATAGATTTTACACAATTTTTCCGGGTTTTTTGTGCACTATTTACCAACAATGGGTCGCGGTCTTCACAGCACCGAATCTCAGAAAACATTGATTCGCGGATTAAGGAACGACGGCAAAAAAATGGATGAAATCGCGAAATTAATAAAGTGCTCCAAAAAAAAGGTGTTTACTGCTCTTCACTCTCTTCCAAAAGAGGAAACAAGAGGCAGAAAAAGGAAAACAACCGCCCGTCTCGACAAGCTCATCGTTCGGGAATCCAAAAAGAATCCCTTTTATTCTTCGGAGGAGATCAAAACGAAGGTGCAACAGTGACAAGTCGAACGATAAGAAATCGTTTGATTGAAGCTGGTCTTAAGGCCAGAAGTCCAAGGAAGGTTCCTCTTCTTAGCAAGAAAAATATTCAGAAGAGGCTGGCCTTTGCTAACAAACACCTCAACCGAAAAAACTGGAAAAATGTCCTATGGTCAGACGAAACTAAGATAAACCTATTCGGTTCTGACGGAAAAATGTTTGTAAGAAGGCCAAAAAGCTCCGAGTTTGATCCCAGGTTTACTAAAAAAACAGTAAAGCATGGTGGTGGCATCCTTATGATTTGGGGTTGTTTTTCTTCATCCGGAGTAGGACCAATTTTCTGGATAAAAAACAAAATGTGTGCTGTGGACTATGCACAGATCCTCAGTGATATAATGCTGCCATTTGCTGAAGAAAACATGCCTTTAAAATGGGAATTTATGCAGGATAATGATCCCAAGCATGCATCTAAACTAATTAAAGCTTGGATTCAAACAAACGGGATAAACGTTATGGAATGGCCTTCACAATCCCCTGACCTAAACCCCATAGAACATCTTTGGGGTGTTCTAAAGCGCAAAATAGGAGGGTTGAAACATAAAAACAAGCAAGAATTGTGGACAAACATACAGGATGCATGGTACTCCATACCGAACCAAACCTGTGAAAAGCTGGTTGACTCAATGCATCGGAGATGCGAGACAGTTTTAGCTAAAAAGGGTGCTACAACAAAATATTAGAAAAATAAAAACCATTTCATAATAAGGTATTTCATTAACTCACAAAAAAAGGTTAAGGACTGACTTTGTTTCTATTATTTTTTCCAGATCAAAACCGTGAATGTGATTGAATTATCAGTTTTTTTTTAATTCTATTTATTTTAATAATTGAAAAAATAAAAGACACTTTTTCAAACATATTTAAGGAAAATATTTATAACTTTTTCGTTTAATTTCGTTTTAACATGCTCACCATGTCGCAATTTAAAAATGTAAAACTTTTTATTTCTATTATTTTTTCCAACACTGTATATCTAGTATTCACACTTAAGTTCTAATTAAAATAAGTTCAAGTTAACATTTTTTCCTTCGAGCCGGATTTATGCAAAACACTATATGGTAACACTATATGAGGGAAGACAACCTGGGCTTGGAAACTCGAAAGGAGGAGCCTTGCGCAGGTTTCTTCAGTTGGAGAGAAGGTTTGAGCTACACAACTACACAACCAATATAATAAATGTATTAAGGAATATTTACTTCTCAATCAAATGACAGAAGTTGATGTTGACAACGACGAAGTCGTGAAAACACCTTTTCAATTAAAAAAAAAAGTGTGTGTTTCATCTGTATTTGGGCCACCACCCACAAATAAGCACCGACATATAAGCATGGACATCGTTGGATTCCAAGACTGCGAGGGAGTGTGGACAAGGTACCCAAGTAGAAAGTGAAAAGGACGAATACCGACTCCACCAGCGTGGGATGTTCGCTGTGCTGACCCTAGTGTAAGCATAGTTTTAAGATTAAAATTTTAAAGAAAAATTGGGTGAATATATGAATATTTTAACTAAGAACACAAATTTCAAAAAAACATATATTTATATATGTATATGATAAAGTGACCTAGTTTTTAAAAAAATTAAAGGAAAAACCCATATTAAATTTTAAAAAAGATATTAAAAAATAGTAACCATAATTAAATTTGAAAATATTTTTATGATTTATTAATATGAAAGTGACCTGTCTATTTGATTAAGTTTGATTCGAATATACGTTAAGAAAAATGACCATTGCCATACATGTAAACTCTAAGCCTGGTTAGATATTAATTTAGAACTCGTTACTCTATTTAATAAATTAGGAATACAACTTCCTAAGCTTTTGCTTGACAAATCTAAAATTCGTTTTCAATTTTCAAATTCGTGTATATTTTATAATTCTTTTCAAAATTCCAAAAGAAAAAAAACCCCGCTTCAAAATGAATCCTTCAATTTTATATCCCCAAAACTTTCCATCTACATACTTCGGATCGTCCTAATCCAAATCCTAGTCCTAATCCTAACCAACTCAATATGTCCCAACCACCACCTTCGGTAAATGCTACACCCGAACTTGAAATCTTTATAAAAAATATCGTAGCTAGAGTGTGCGAAAGCGAGTGTAGAAGTATTGTTCAGGCGATAATTGACCTTAATGCTAACTTTTACAAAGAAGCAGGGCAGGGAATTGACCCACAATATTTAGGGAATTTAGGAGAGTTAGACAAAATACCCGACGTGGTAAGAAGTCTGCGTGAGTTCTCAGGAATCCCTGGTGAATTCAGCTCATGGAGGAAAAGTGTCGAGAGAATTCTCAACATTTACGAACCTCTCAAAGGAACTCCTAAATATTTCGGAATCATTAATACTCGTATCATCCGAAATAAAATCGTCGGTTCTGCAGATGCAGTGTTGAAATCATACAACACTCCTAGACATATCCAAGTGCCTAACCGTACACTACGCAGACGAACTTGACTTGGGAACCTTAGAGTACCAGTTGACAATGTTAGTCCAAGGTAATAACACGCTAGAACAATATTACAAAGCCGTGCACTCTCACCTCACCCTCATACTAAATAAGATCTCTAGTATGGACGTATCATCGGATGCAATGCATCTATTGACCAAAACATATAGAGGGAAGGCTTTAGACACCTTCATAAGAGGCCTAAGAGGAGACCTACGCTTGCTAGGTATAAGGGAACCTGCAGATTTACCACAGGCCTTTCATTTATGCCAAAAACTCGAGAACCAATACTATAGGGTACAACACGCAACACATAATACGAGTAGTACCACAACTAGAAGACCAAATCATGCACCACCCTTACCTCCTCGTAAACAACACCCGCAACAACAGTTCTATCCTCATTTAGTATATTTGCCACAAGTACAAAGAACGCAAACTCCAAACCACCAACAATTTTCAACCCAGCTTAATTACCAACTCAATCACCAATCGCATCCTCGTCAAAATATCCCAACCAATTCTCAGTTTCCTAATATGCAATATAAAACTCAACTTAATTCTGTCCCAAATCTACCTCCGAGAGGAGAACCCATGGGCATCACTACAAAAAGGACAAACAACATCAACTACGGCAATAGACCTCAAGGAAAAAACTGGCCACCGGCTCCTAGGCGACAAACGGACCATCCGCAGCAAAACGTTCCACCATACAAAATACAGAGGAATTATCACGTAGATACTTCCGCACCTGATCTGACAAATAACGCTGTGACTTTGGAGTAGTATAACGCTATGTTCGAACAAATGTCGAACCAGACATTAAATGATCAACTTCCTATCGAGAGCGAAAACATAGAGCCCCAATTGATTTTGCCGACGTCCATTTTTTAGGTTGACAAGCTCGTCTTTGCCCTACTTCGAGTGCAAGACGAAAGACAACAGAATCCTCAAATTGTTGGTAGATACAGGCTCAAACAAAAATTATTTGCAGACAAGTCTTGTAAAAAACCCTATTCCTAATAATCAAAACTTTTTTGCAAACTCAATAGCCGGTAATATAGAAATTAAATACCACACTCTACTTAATATTTTCGGACTAGAAACTAACATTAAATTTTTCCTCATACCAAATTTAAAATCATTTCATGGCATCCTAGGCAACGACAGCCTAAATGATCTATCCGCTGTAATTTTTACTAATGAAAATATGTAATTTTCAATTTCAGCATGTAGCTTTTAAAGAATGCGCTAAAGATTCGCTTAAAGCAATTGACATCCGAGGAAGTTAACCTCGTTGGTATAAGAACAGAACACATGTCCCAAGACCAGAAAACAAATCTTAAATCATTGACAGCCTCATATTCTAACTTGTTCGCTGAACCTAACGAAAAACTTACGTTTACAACTATTGTTAAAGGCAGAATTCGTACAACAACGGAAGACCCAATTTATTCTAAGTATTACCCATATACGATGCAACTCAAAACTGAAATAGATAAGCAAATCAGTCAGTTCAAGCCATTGCTAGATTTCCAAATACGTTCAAAGATTTACGTTCTTTCCTAGGTCTCTCGGGTTTTTGCCGAAGATTCATCAAGGACTACGCGAAGCTCGCAAAACCCTTAACGACCCTTTTAACCCTTACACTACCAACGGGACAATACGTCCCAAAGAGAATATATTCAGTTCCAGTGGGATTAGAATAGCTCTAAACAGGCTTACGGTCTATCCCAACGGTAGTGTAGATTAAAACCAACGAAATAAAAATTGCTGCTAATTTTGATCGGCCATATTGACGTTATTATTTGACGTTTTAGTTGCCTGTATCACCACGCGCTTTTCTGATCAAGTTAAAAAAAGTTTATTTTGCTGTGTTTTCTTTGCTTTTTTCAGCGTTTTGGATTACTATCGTTATAATACATCTCATACATTGTTATACATAGTCTCATTTATTATAATATTATAAAATTGACGTAGGTAAGTGTAATTTTTTTCTGCATGGATATTTTGGGATAATACGTCCCAATGGTTTTTGTCAGTGGGACATTATATCCCATTGGTATTGAATATTTTAGGTATATTATTATTTTAGGATGAGTCGAAGGCAAATAATGGATCAAGATATTTTGGCCGTCTTTCACGAATCAACCGATGAAGATGAAAGTGATCTGGATTTGTCATCACCGTCAGGATCAGAATATATTGCAACCGATAACGATGACTCCAGTTCAGCTGAGGAAAGCGATGCTGATGCGGTAGAAAATGAAGAAGTTGGTAACGTAAGCCAAGGAACGTCAAGCACAGACATAGTTATTTGGAGTAGAAGCCCATCTGAACACTTTATTCCGAAATATACCATTCCTGAGCATACCAAGCTTGAAGTAAAAATACCACTGAATGCATCTCAAAGTGAATTGGAGTCATTCAGATTGATATTTCCCAGGAGCCTCTTTATTTTCATCGCTCAGTGCACAAATGAAAGACTGATAATACACAATAGGGAGAAAAACGTAAACATTCCTTTGACAGATGACGGCGAAATAATGGTGTTGATTGGAGCGATGTTTATCATGTCTTACAATCATGTTCCCAATCTTAGCGACTATTGGTCACAAAATGAGTCACTCGGAAATCCATTTATTAAAAAGTTCATGTCAAGAAATCGGTTTCAAAGTTTGATGTCAAAGTTATATTTCAATCACCCTGACAAACCTGATGATGCTGGAAAACTGTACTATGCAGATGAGCTAATAAATTGTTTCAAATATACATTTCAGAAGGGAGTTAGGGAAGGTAACTACCAATCAATTGATGAATCAATGACGAAGTTCAAGGGCAGGTCTTCTCTGAAGCAATACATGCCACTCAAACCTATAAAGCGGGGAATAAAAGTTTGGCAGAGGTGCGACTCTATGAGCGGTTACGTCTACGACTTGAATATATATTCAGGAAAAGAAATGACAAATGCTTACAAAGAAAACACATTAGGCGAACGAGTTGTATTGAAACTATGTGAAAGTCTTCAGAGTCCTGATGTGTTACTTGCTTTTGACCGTTTTTTTACAAGTGTAAAGCTTATGAAAATGTTGCCTTGTGCATCAGTTGGAACTTGCATGAGAAACAGAAAGAATATGCCTTCATTTTCAGGAAATCTTGAGAATAAATGGGACTCAGAATTTTCAATAACTGCGGATGGTATACTTGCTGCTAGATGGTTGGATTCTAAAGAGGTCTTGGTGATCACTAATTGTCATAAACCAGAAACAAATATTGTAAAACGAAAGCAAAAGGATGGTCAAAAAAAAGAAATCATGTGCCCCACTGCTATAACTACATACAATAAAACAATGGGAGGAGTGGACTTAGCTGATCAGAAAGTTCAAGTATACGACTTCGACAGAAAATCAACCAAGTGGTGGAAAAAATTTTTCTACAAGTCTATTATGGCAGCAGCTGTAAATGCTCACATAGTTCACCAAGAAGTGGTAAAGAAAAATGTAAAATTTCAAAACTTTCTTGTCAATCTCGCTGAACAGATGATTTTGACTGGTGTACAGACAGCGAAAGTAACCAGGAAGATGAGTGGGTCAACTGGGCCACGATCAAAAAGAGCCAAACTTTTGCTGAATATTGGAGACCATTTACCAGTCCCTACCTCAGGCCGACGACGATGCATAAAATGTGCCCAAGAAAAAAAAGATAAAAGGACTAAGTTCATTTGTTCGGCTTGTAACCAACCACTTTGCCAAGATTGCTTTACTCCATACCACTCGTAATTCTGTTTGCATTTTGTATATATACATATATCTTAATAATGCTTTATGTTATTTTCTTTTCTGAATTTTCAAATTATCACAATGTCACTTGATGCTTTTATGCTTAATAAATACATGAATATTTACTTCAATATTTGCATTTGCATATACCAATGGGACATATTGTCCCACTTCCCAGTACAATTGGGACGATTTGTCCCAGGACATTTTCCGCTTTTCCCAATTTTCCAAGGCCGATGGATTTTTTTTATTATTTTTTCCTTTGTGTCTTGGCCATAATAAATTAGAAAAATAAGTTAATAGTTTAATTTGCAACAAAAAAAGGTTCGGAAGTGTAAGGGTTAAGGGGGGAGGATGGACGTACATCCAAAGCAGTTTCAAGCAAAAAAATTATACACCTGACCAACAACGCGTTAGAAGCGTTTAACAAGATCAAAATTTCACTAATCTCAGAACACGTCATTCTCACATACTGTCATAAAGTCGTAACGATATAAATGTAATCTTGCCCTCAGCTACGACTCCATCGACGAACGCAGCCCAAATCGAAAACGGAAGAGTTAGTGAACATGCTCCTTAAGAGCTGTCAAACAATATTCCACGAGGATTTTCTTTCTTTTACAAGTCGTGCGTCATTGGAGTCGGACTGAGTCCAGGAATAGTGCTAAAAAATAGTAAGTATGTAAATTTATGTGAATTATTATTTCTAAAAAAAATGTTTATAGAGAATAAACTGATCTTATGCAAACAAGGCAGTTTTATTCATAAAAGCAAAGACAAGAAACACGCACGCACACATACCCTGACTTTACCAAAGAATTTCACCTCACAACAGATGCATCAGACTATGCATTAGGTGCTGTTCTCGCACAGGGAGATAAACCGATAACTTTCATATGTTAAAATTAATAAGAGAATAGGTAACAAACTCTCAACTAAATACAGAAAAGAAATAGTAGCAGAAGATAAAAACTCCACTGTAATAACCAAATCAGGAAAAACAGTTCACAAAAGTTTGATTAAAAGTTAATTCACTTCTACAGGTTACTGGTGCCTTTGTGCAAACATCCAAATCTTGGACTACAAAAATTCCCAACTCATCAAGATCAGTACTGGAAATGCAAAGGTACGAAATAGGTTCAAAATAGTTCATGTCATTGACATACAGGCACATAGTGATATAATAGTCTACCCCAACTTCTCCAACAAAAATAGTGGATTGACGACCACTACCCCACATGCCACCTGCAGCCGCATTCCATCACGTCGTGAAGTCATCTTTTCCCACAGCAGGAATAAGATGACACCTCAACATGATCTCTCCTTCATGACATGGTTAGATTATGCTGCAACATCAACTGACACTCGTGTGCACCCGCGCAACGTAAGCACATTCCATCACGTCCGAATACTCGGACTGCGAGAAGTTGTTTCGTTGGGATATCAGTTTGTGGAGTACTTCAATTCAGTTCGGTAGTTGTTCTTAAAAGTACTCGTATTACATTGCTAACTAATTTACTAACATGAGCTTGCTGAATAAACGTCAACTGGGCTTACTGCCGATATTCAAGTTCATGTAATCACACTAAAGCATAGGTTAGATGTTAAGCCAAAATTTGTAATAATTCAATTAATAAATGTCATTTGTAAAGTGAAGTTCTGTTTCTTTTATCTAAGCTTAACGCTTAGACCTTAACTCGAGCGATTCGTATGTACAAAATATCTTGCGGTTTTTAAAGAAAGTCCTCTCCCCGCACATGCAAAGTCAGCGGCGCCAACAACTGCTGCGAGTTTGTTAGGTATGAACAACAGTAGCGATGTTTGTATATTTTGCAACGGAACAAACCATATAACGAAATAATGTTCAAAGGAGGTGAGTCTGAAACAAAAACGAGATATACATACTCATTAAAGCAAACAGATGTTTTCGCTGCGCAAAAGTAGGTCATTCGTCGAGGAAGTGTAGAAGTGCGAAATACTTAATACGCCGATGTGTGACCCATCGTTTAAAAGTATTCAAAATAATAAAGAAACGGGATGTAATCTCTGCATATAAGTTATCACCTTACAAGTTTATTTTGCCAGAATTCCATTCCCACGAAAATTCATGCAAATGCCGGATGCACTGCACATGCCGTCATCAGACACCTAGTATCATCGCACAGAATATTTCCCAGGGTGCATTATTGCTGACGCTATGTCTGCACCTGAGCAATAATTATTTCGCATCTTATAAATAGGAGTAATTAGAAATAAGTAGTTGAGTTCTAATTTAGTCTTCACGTAGTGTTAAGCTACTTTTTAAAGTTGTCATAATAAAGTTGGCATTTAGCCGTAAAATAAAAAAATGTTTTTTTTTTTTATGAATAATAAATAAATAAATAAAAATTTAACTGGCGCCCGAGCAGGGACCACAGGGTTATAATCGGTAAATCGGTACGAATAAAAGGTCATCAAGTAGCACCAAGTTCGCGTTAGTTTTCGTAAAAAAAAGTCCTCAAGTTGCACGTAGGGAAATTTCGCGTGTGTTCTGATAACTACCAAAATACCCTGTGGCTCCCCCGCGTGTTTGGTGAAAGTGATATTCACAAGGGCCCCTGAGTAATCGCCGGCAGCTGAACACTCGACCGACGAGGGAAAAGGAAGCGTTGACCGCTAGCCGCACCACGAATCGCAAAAGTCAGAACTAATGTATTGCCTGCAGATTTTAGTACTGTAAGTTTAGTTTTAAGAAACAATTCAAATACCGTAACATGGGGCTACTTTGCCCCAGCAGGTGTTACTTTGCGCCACTGTTGAAAAGTGTTGATTTCTTGATTCACGCTCGGACATGTTACATTCTATAACCCGAACCTACCGTAATTTACACACACACATATATACATCTGCCACATGTTGCAACGCACCGTCTGCCGGCAGTTGGTAAGCAGCAATTGGCCTGTGTAGTTTAAGTAGCAAATTTGTAGAATTTTTTAAGTGGAAAATTTGGTATGTATAAACAGTTGTGTGAGCTTTAACAAAGTAAGTACAAATTTTCTAATTATAATATTATTTTATTAATACTTTACGCATGGCGTTTGTTTTTTTAATAAATAAATAATAATTATTGAATATTTTTTATGTGACCATGCAGTTTTTTTTTTGATTTTGGGGTTAATTTGCTCCTGGGGCAAAGTAACCCCAAAATGTTTACATTTATTGAAAAATTGCTACTTTATTTATTTAGAAATGCCAAGGAACTATACAAGGGTGTTGGGAACAAGAAGGTATGCCGATTACACCGACGATTCCCTACAAAAATGTCTGTGTTGGTTCCCAACACAATTTAAAAAACAAGGCACCACATTACGCCGACGAAGAAAACAAATATAAACTAAAATTTATTAGTGGCATTAAAATGCAATTGTCAAACCATTTGCAAAATTGACTATTGCATTCATTGTGCATATTGGGCTAGTCACTGAGATATGGAAATGAGAAATACATATCCCAGATGACTAGCATATAGTACGCACAATGAAATAAACCCGATCGCGTCAAACTTTCGCGTATTTTATTAAATTAAAAAATGTTTGAATAAAAATAAAACCGATCGACCGAAACGAGAAAACAAACGAAATGTCAAATTTGCAACATGGTGGTAATGGCCAATAAAATAATATAAACAGAAAGAGAAAGGAGATCATTCACTATATGATCATCCCATTCCCACCCCCCAACATCAAATATGGGGCATTAATGTAAAAAGTAGAACACTAATGTAAGTGTAATACATGTAATTATTCATACAGTTCCCATAAAAGCAAATGATAATGTAAATGTATTAATGGATCTGTAGGTATATAAGAATTTCAAGTTCAAGATCAAGTTCAATGACCATATAATGTAAATAAAATAAAATTTGTATGTAAAGCACAGTAGCGACTAAAAGCAAGGCTTCATGGGAACTAAAATGCAAATCTTACGGACACTTGTCAGTTAGCAGTAGACTAGATCGGTAATATTAAAAGATTGTAACGTCATACGAGCAAGTTTTGTTTCATTTTCTATTTCGAGCAAGTAACCCATTTTTGGTGCAAGACATCCTTCTTGCAATCAGATTATTTCTAAGTTCGACTCAGCTTAGAACATGCTTCGGGCGTAATGGGATGTGTGTACATGTACAGTTAATGACAGCAGATATAGGGGCTACAGCCGAGCACTACTCGGATCCTTCATCTAGAAACGAATACCCTGACCTTCGATCAGTCATTCTGTCCTTTGCTGTAACAAAGAGCTCACCACGCGTCTTGCAACCCCCTCCACTAGCACCATTACTACAGAGTGTTTATGGGGCGGTGTTTTCATCATCATTGCCCAAACGGCACACACTAGCAGGCGAACAAATAGTAGAAATAAGTGTGTATTCGCGCATACACTATTCCGATTTCCCTAAAATTTGGGTTGATAACCGCAAGCAGGGAACTTTGACTGTCGCTCCTGATTTACAACCCCATATGTCCCAGTCCCTATTGTTCTGCCCCGCGGTGTTGCCTGACGTCTGGATGTATGTGTTTGCTGATAGGTTACCGAAGCGAGCCATGTCCTTCCCTATTCCTTACGGACTGAATGGCCCTGCTGGGTACAGCCAAGGATTGGAACCTCGGAGGTTTAAAGATAACATCATCACGCCTAGGAGTACTCCTACTTTAAATAAGGATTATTACTCTAGTAATGCCCTGCCCGAGAACAATGATGAGACACAGTGGAATACTAGGTTATTCGTTGTCCATCTGGGGTCTCAAGTAGCATGGAGGTGGTGTGACGGCACTGTACCAGATAATTGGGTAGATAGGAGCAGACTGCCCGCTGCCATAATAACACCTGGGGAGCGCTGGGCTACCAACGGCCAACCAGTGGATTATAATCTAGCCACAATGGCACTACCAGTTGTGGATTCAACAGCTAGAAGAGTCTTCCCTGCTTGTAACATGGAATCAGCAAATACATTGTCTTTGGCTGAGGTGCGCAATACCAGATTATCGCTTCCAACATGGGTGATTGGCAATCCTCAAATCAACAATCCCAAATTCATGGATCAAGACGATTCCGTCAGTCGATTCGCGTCGGTTTTTCGGAAAGCTGCCTCAATTGTGGAGCCTACCACTGCGGTACCCTCAACGGCTCCACAACGGACACCACCACCACCAAACGAGGATACGCAGATGCCGTCAACAGTACCGCAGGTCACTACTACGGCTGGCGTCCCACCGCCAGCGGATGCGGTGTCCAACTAAACTATTTCTTATTAGACATAACTAAATACTTGGAGGTAACCAAGCCAGACTGGAGTATATCTAAAGAACAAGTGTTACACCTACTATCCCCCAATCTAAGTACTTAGAACATGGTCCTTCGAGAATAAGAACCGCGTATAAAGTGAACGATAGTTTAATTTAAATACAATTAATACACAAAGTGTATAGTGCATAAAGTGTAAAAGTACATTATCACTAACGTACAAAAGTGCATAATTAGAACGCCAATCTAAATCAGAAGCCCGATCAACGACGGACAGTCTATCGGCTACAGTATCCAACGAGTTGACGATATCCCGTACAGCAGCAAGCCTTAAGCAACTGTAACTGATAGTTAATATACTGAAGTTGCAGTTGCAAAAGCAATCCAAGGTAGGAATTCTTTTCCGTTTTAATCCTTTGAGTGCTCCATTTAACAAACACATATTTCTATGTTCAATTGCTCAATACTCGAACATACCGAGTGAACGAATCCTGAAACCAAAGGATTTATAGTGATATAGTGGTCTACAAGAGGCACAACGGTCTTGAAGCGGCACAACGGTCTTGAAGCGGTACAACCATCTTGAAGCGGTACAACGGTCTACAAGCGATACAGCGGTCTGCAAGCGGAACAACTGTAGTTATTCACAGCAAGGAACTGTGCAACACAAGTCTTCTGCAACTGTAACTGTCAAGGAGACTCAAGTTACAGTTGCAAAAGCAAATTAAGGTAGGAATTTTATTCCTCTTTTCTAAAGCCTTTTTGCAATATACATTATATACCAACATTCATATTATACATAAGTTCATGAACCCAATTCTACTTAAGATAATACATATATTAAACTTAAAACACAAAAGTTGAATCAATCAGTGAAATAATACAACATACATAATCATGAGTAAACTCCAAAAATCGATCGAAAAGCAAGAACGTATTCATGAGGAATTGTCTAGTGATTTCGAAGAATACCAAAAGCAAATCGAATCGCGCAAATCAAAGGGTTATGTAAAAGCGTGTTTAGCTGATGTCGATGAAGTCTTTAAATGTGCTAAGGGCATACACACTTCAATAATTAACAGTGCGGCGGATCCGCAAAAAGACAAATATCTCGTAGATGAAACATATGCCAAAATTAAGCATATGTATTTCAAATTCAGTGGCATGATTAGCGATGACATTGATAAATTTCCGCACGACCACAGTGCCAATCTCGATATCTCACGATTAAATACCACTAGATCTGGGGTATCGGATATTCGTCTTCCGCGAATTAATATAAAGCCATTTTCAGGCAAACCCGAAGACTGGAGTGAATTCCACAATGTTTTCGAAAGTTTAATAGATCAAAACGCTGATCTATCTGATATCCAGAAGCTACAATTTCTAAAATCTTCTTTGGGTGAAAAACCTGGAGAGTTAATCTCACATCTTCCAATCGATAGCAAAAGCTACGCATCGGCTTGGGAAATCATCACCGAAAGGTTTCAAAACAAAAGAAAACTAGTCAACACACAGTTGAAAATTTTGTTAGAGCAACAAAAAATTACATTTGAATCAGCCGATCTCTTAAGGGCCTTGCATGATACCAGTAATCAGTGTATCCATGCTCTTTCAAATCTGGGAATGGAGGTGGATTCATGGGATCCCATACTAATATACCTCATATATCACAAACTCCCAAAAATCACACAAAAAGATTGGGAAACGAAATTAGGGACTTCAAGAAGTATTCCCGATTGGAAAACCTTCTTATCTTTCATTGAGGGTAGATTCAGCTCACTTGAAAATTTCATGGAGTCGAACACACAATCGAAACAACCGTTGCCATCAACATCCTTTCGAAAATTTATTTCCAACACATATCATGTAAAAACGGAGGGGGTAGACAAACAGTACGTTGGCTCTGCAAAGGCGCGCACAGTTTAAATCCCGTATAGAGGCAACCAAACGAAATTCCGTTTGCTCTAATTGCCTTGGTTATGACCATCATATGAACAATTGCACAAGCACGAATCGATGTTTCAAGTGTAATTTAAAACATCACACTCTTCTTCATATGGAAAGGTCTCAACAAAACAATCCACAAAATAATCAACAACATACACAACAATATGCTCAGCAAAACGTTCAAAATCACTTTTGTCAACAATCATTCCCCAACAAGTCCACAGAGATAACAAGTACCACTAATACTTTGTCAGTAAACCAAAATCAAGCCAATACCAATCCGTTAAAACAGAATTCTAACTCACATATTCCAAATAAACCACAGGACAACATGAACTGTGGTCCTTCAACATCACAACAAGCAATAAATGCTCAAGCGTACGCACAATCTCCAAATCAACCTTATGCGTGTCAACAATGTAGCATAAACTCTCACCTTATTAGAGACACAAATGTCCAAAATATAAACACAACAAAAATGGTATCTAACCATCAACAAACATGTTGTAATCTATCCAATCAAATGCATTCAAAAGCATTGCTAGCGACAGCATTGGTCAAAGTTTCTGCAACCAATGGAAAACAGCACATTCTAAGGGCATTAATCGACCCCGGTTCGGAAGCAACATTTGTCACCGAAAATGTCGCTCAACTGCTCAATCTAAAAAAGAAAAAGACTTCAGCACAAGTCACAGGTTTAGGGCAGACGTCAACTGGCGTATCAAATCACCAAGTTGAGCTTACAATCCGTTCCTTGACTAAGACATCATTTGTTCTACATGTCAAGGCACTTGTCTTCGAACAACTGACGTCACTGCTACCAGCACACCAGTTGACCACAAAAGCGTGGACGCATTTGCACAATCTACCACTGGCCGATCCGTCGTACAGTTCGCCAGGAAAAATTGACCTTCTTCTAGGTGCTGATGCATATTCATCAATTATTCTGGAAGGTCTTGTAAAAGGTGAAAACGGAGCCCCTGTTGCCCAATGCACGGAGTTAGGCTGGATTCTAATTGGGAACACAACCAGTTCAGGTCAATCCAACACAATAACTATTCAAAACCATTTCAACTCCTTGGACGCTCAGTTAAAAAGGTTTTGGGAGTTAGAAGAGGACCTAGATGTTAGGAAATTTACTGAGGAAGAAAAGAAATGCGAAGAACACTATAAAAGTACCTGCAAAATAAGAGACGATGGCAGATACGAAGTTCAGTTACCATTTAAAAACAATAGTCGCCCAAATCTTGGTGACTCTAAAAGAGCAGCTTTAGCGAGGTTTTTTCAAATTGAGAAACGACTCGAATCAAACACGAATCTAAAGGAGGCATACACAGCATGTATTGAAGAGTACATCGCACTCGGGCATATGCAGGAAACAACCTCAGACAGGTTCTCCACAGGAGAACACTACTTTCTTCCACACCACGCAGTGTTTAAAGAGTCGATCACAACTACAAGGTTGCGAGTGGTCTTTGATGCTTCATGTAAAACATCGAACGGAGAATCCTTAAACGACAATTTAATGGTGGGACCACGCATACAGTCAGATATCATCGAATTGATCGCAAAATGGAGAAAGTTTAAAGTGGCATTTGTGGCTGACATCAGTAAAATGTACAGGCAGATTTGGATGGCACCTAACGATACTCCCTACCAAATGATTTTGTGGAGAAAAAGCAGCTCAGAGCCCATAAAAACATTTGCGCTCAAAACTGTCACCTTCGGCACTGCATCAGCACCTTTTCTGGCAGTGCGCACATTGCATCAGCTAGCGTCTGAAGTAAAAAATTCGCATCCGCATGTCACCAAGGCACTTACCGAAGGATTCTACGTGGACGACCTTATCTATGGGTCAAATAACGAATCCGATGCAATCAAACTTCAAGGAGACATGTTGGATATCTTGAAGTCGGCAGGATTTCCGCTCAGAAAGTGGGCAAGTAATTCCTCTAAGGTTCTAAGTCGAGTACCTGAAACGGAAAGAGAGATAGATCTTCCCCTAAATTTCGACTCAGCTGATTCCATTAAAACACTCGGAATTCAATGGCATCCAGCACAAGACGTGTTTAAATTCAAAATAAACTTACCCCTAGTGAAGGCACACACAAAACGCTCAGTCCTAGCAGACATCGCCCGTCTTTTTGACCCTCTTGGGTGGATCTCGCCCTGCATTATTAAGGCGAAACTCATCTTGCAGCAGCTATGGCTTCAAGATCTAGCATGGGACAACCAAATTTCCAAAGAGACAGAAGATCTTTGGGTGCCGCTGCGAAATGGCTTCACATCCCTTGAAGACATCCAAATACCGCGATGGATCCAATATGAAGATTCGGATCAGGTACAACTACATGGCTTCAGTGACGCCTCTGAGAAGGCATATGCAGCAGTAGTGTACGTTCGCATCATTGAAAACGGCAAAGAACACATACAGCTCCTAGCGTCAAAAACAAGAGTGGCGCCGGTAAGGTGCATTTCCTTACCGCGTTTGGAGTTATGTGCAGCTCTGCTCTTAGCGAAACTGTTACGTCTCATATCACGGGCAATGCAATTCCACAATCCTGAAGTCTTTGCGTGGTGTGATTCCATGATCGCACTAGCTTGGATCAAAGGGAGCCCGTTAACACGAACAACCTTTGTAGCTAATAGAGTGGCTGAAATCCAGACCCTTACTAGCCCCACAATTTGGAGACACGTCGCTTCAAAAGAAAATCCTGCGGACATCGGCTCAAGAGGAATTTCACCAGAGGAGCTCATCGACAACCAATTGTGGTGGCATGGGCCCCAATTTTTAGAAAATTTTACTCTTTCGGAATCTCCAGCAGCAATCCCAATCCAGACTGATCTGGAATCAAAAGAAAAAATTAATCGAACAGATATTCATGTAGGATTCTATCAAACAAAACTATCCGACAATTGTAGAATACCCAAATTCGCAGAGGTAGTAGCTCACTGCATTATTGACCAGACGTTCTTCGAACAATATTCAACATTACGGCGATTGGTTCGCAACGTTGCCATATGGCGAAGGTATTTCGCAAATTTAAAAAACCCACAAAACAAGAAAACACTTAACACACATCCCATTACGCCCGAAGAACTTACCTCAGCTCACAACCAGCTCATAAAAATAGTACAAGAAGAGCTATTCTTGGAAGATATCAAAAAATTGAAGGGCAGTAACACTGTTAGTAAAGGGAGCAAAATCATTAACTTAAACCCGTTCCTCGACGCGGAAGGACTACTGCGTGTCGGAGGTCGACTAACAAACTCGTCACTTCCATTTAATCAACGACATCCTTTAATACTCAAGGATTCGCACCACTTCTCCAAACTAATTGTGAGCGATATCCATCAGCGGACTCTGCACGGCGGCGCACAAATGATGATGGCAGAAATACGGAATACATATTGGATAACGAACATAAAGAGACTCATAAAAACCACAATACACAAATGCGTTCGATGCCATCGTTACAAGGCAAAAATGCAGCATCAACTAATGGGAAGCCTCCCAGCTGAGCGAGTCATGTGCTGCAGACCCTTCACAAATACCGGAGTAGATTATGCCGGGCCTATAGAAATAAAGGCGTGGAAGGGCAGATGTAACAAATTCTCCAAAGGTTATATAGCGGTATTTGTATGCCTCTCAACGAAGGCCATTCACATTGAACTGGTGAACGATTTGAGTACGGCTTCCTTCATAGCCACTTTTCGAAGATTTGTCGCAAGAAGAGGCACATGTGCTAACATATTTAGCGATTGTGGGACGAACTTCCAAGGAGCGCACAACGAAATAAAAAGGGACAACAAATTCATCTCATCCGAATGGTCATCAGAAGTGGCCAAAGAACTCGCGGCCATAAATACAACATGGCATTTCAACCCCCCTTCCTCGCAACATTTCGGAGGGCTATGGGAGGCGGGAGTTAAATCTATCAAGCACCACATCAAACGAACCATTGGAAATTCCAAATTGACATTTGAGGAGTACTCGACATTGCTCACTCAAATTGAAGCATGCCTCAATTCGAGGCCACTATGTCCAATGTCTTCGGATCCCGAGGATTTAACATTCTTGACTCCTGGACACTTCCTTATAGGAGGATCAATGCATACTGTTCCCGAAAGAAACCTGTGCGACGTTAACATTAACAGCCTGAAAAAATGGCGATACATTCAGCGGCTTATGCAAGACTTTTGGAAGCAATGGAGCATATCATATCTGCATCTGCTCCAACAACGACCAAAATGGCTCCAAAGGCAGCCTAACATCAACATTGGAGATATCGTCATAGTCAAGGAGGACAATTTACCACCCTCATCGTGGTCACTCGCGCGTATAATACAACTACATCCGGGATCTGACGGTCTCACGCGCGTCGCGACAATAAAAACCAACACATCAACACTTAAAAGGCCAATCGTAAAACTATCCCCCTTACCGATCTCTGAACCTATAAACAATTTAAAATAATCATAAACAAAAGAGTTGTTTTCCCCCTGCCACAACCCATTCATTATCTAAGAACATGAACTACCTATAAAACACACCAATGAAGTAAAAAAAAAAAAAAAGCAAATATTAATCGCGAACATGAACTATTCCCATAATACAAACCAATGAACTTAAATAAATCAAAAATAACTCACCCCATGCTAATATAGCCGATTATCCCTTGAAACTAATAGGGAACCAGGTCCAAAAAAAGACAATAAATATTAAACATCTCTGTCACCTTGCACATTATGTATATTTACACACACAAAAAAAAACATTACTAATGCTTTTGTTTGTTTTTTATCATTTTGCAAATCGCACGTCGTACCGAGAGCAAAACAGCCATCCGGCCAAGGAACACAACAACAACAAATTAGCGGCAGGACTAGCCGCATGCAAAAGGAGGCTATGGTGAAATGTGAGATGACCAGGATGTCTTGAACTCTGTCCCCGAAGGCCGGGAGCATGTTGGTTCCCAACACAATTTAAAAAACAAGGCACCACATTACGCCGACGAAGAAAACAAATATAAACTAAAATTTATTAGTGGCATTAAAATGCAATTGTCAAACCATTTGCAAAATTGACTGTTGCATTCATTGTGCATATTGGGCTAGTCACTGAGATATGGAAATGAGAAATACATATCCCAGATGACTAGCATATAGTACGCACAATGAAATAAACCCGATCGCGTCAAACTTTCGCGTATTTTATTAAATTAAAAAATGTTTGAATAAAAATAAAACCGATCGACCGAAACGAGAAAACAAACGAAATGTCAAATTTGCAACATGGTGGTAATGGCCAATAAAATAATATAAACAGAAAGAGAAAGGAGATCATTCACTATATGATCATCCCATTCCCACCCCCCAACATCAAATATGGGGCATTAATGTAAAAAGTAGAACACACTAATATTACATTTAATACATGTAATTATTCATACAGTTCCCATAAAAGCAAATGATAATGTAAATGTATTAATGGATCTATAGGTATATAAGAATTTCAAGTTCAAGATCAAGTTCAATGACCATATAATGTAAATAAAATAAAATTTGTATGTAAAGCACAGTAGCGACTAAAAGCAAGGCTTCATGGGAACTAAAATGCAAATCTTACGGACACTTGTCAGTTAGCAGTAGACTAGATCGGTAATATTAAAAGATTGTAACGTCATACGAGCAAGTTTTGTTTCATTTTCTATTTCGAGCAAGTAACCCATTTTTGGTGCAAGACATCCTTCTTGCAATCAGATTATTTCTAAGTTCGACTCAGCTTAGAACAGTCTGGAAGAAATTAGAAGAGGCGAAATTTCTCACAGAAAGGCGGAAGAAAAGTACAAAACTCCAAGAAGAACAATCTTAAACAAACTCAAGGGTAGGCACTTAAAGAAACCTGGAAAACAGTATGTTTTCAATTCAGAAGAAGAAGCGAAATTCGTTGATTGTTTACTTTCCCTTATGGATTTCCCATAAATACTGGCGAATTGCGGGATATCATTAAAAACTTCGTTACCCGCTGTGGGCGGACAGTGAAAATATTTGATAATAATTTTCCCGGCTTAGACTGGACAAAGGCTTTTGTTGCTAGACACTCGGAAATTTCCGTGCGCTTTGCAGTACATCAAACGTACTCGAGCGACTGTGGATGAACCAATGTTACGAAGTTTTTTTGAGAACTTGGCAAATGAAACACAGGACGTGCCTCCAACAAATATCTAGAATTTCGACGAGACAACTCTTACAGATCACCCTGGAAAGAAAAAGGTAATTGTTAAAAAGGGATGCAAATATCCAGAGGTAATAAGGAACGCTTCGAAAACGTCTGTGTCCGTCATGTTTTGTGGCAATGCCGCAGGAGAATTAATGCCGCCATACGTAGTTTATAGGGCTTCTAAAATGTGGACAACATGGACGGAATGTGGTCCCAAAGGCTGCCGCTATAATGCTAGTACATCTGGATGGTTCGATGCACACATTTTTACAGACTGGCTACAATTTCAGATAATACCAAGACTCAGAAAACTTGAAGGAAAAATTGTGCTAATTTGTGATAACCTATCATCACACATAACTGTCGATGCTCTTCAAATGTGTCGAGAAAACCAAGTGCACTTGATTTGTCTTTCACCTAACAGTACCCATGTGACCCAACTGCTCGATGTTGCATTTTTCCGGCCATTAATAATAGCTTGGCGAATAGTGTTGGCAGAATGGAAGGATACTCCCGACGGAATTCGTAATAACTACCAACATACAAAAGTAAAACTTTCCACCATTATTGTCAAACGGGACACACCGCATCTAAGGCTACTCAATCCACTTTATTCATCTCAGAGCTCGAGACACTTTCGATTCCTGAGGCGGGAATTCGAAGACAACTTTTTTATTATCGGCGGAGATTTCAACGCCAAACATAGTGATTGGGGAAATAATACACCAAATACTAGAGGGAACCTACTATTCAATTGGTGGGGTCAGCACAGTGTAATGTATCGACTTGGGCTTAAGGCGACGGATAGTCCGTCGTTTCCCAGACACGGGTCCGATTTGGAACTTCTGCTATTCGACTCACGAATACAACCGACATGCACTAACCAACAAACTACAAACTGTCTATGCACTTTCGTGTATGACAGTGACCATTGCGCGCTCAGCACCGAAATAACTGTTCCCAACGAAATTGAGGAATTGGATGAGTTTGTCCAAAGGCATTCCTATAATTATAGTAGGGTGCGTTGGACACACTTCACCAGAACACTAACTAGAGCACTCTCCTCGATTCGCTCTACCCACCGTCCAACAGAAATGTGTCAAAAGAGAAGATTGACAGGTATCTAAGACTAATGGACGAGACAATGAAACGAACAATGGACAAAACGATACCTCGGTACCAACATACTGACGAAGAAGACTTATTCCGCAACGCAACTATTGACGCACTGCACCGACATAAAAGTAGACTGCTGTCAAGACTAAAAACTTTGTACAGACAGTTTACTGACAGACATAACCCGGAGATCATGACACTGAAGTCGTCGATTAAAAACCTCCAAACATTAATAAAGGAAAATTACAGAACATCTGTAAGTTTGTATTGGAACAATAAAATTCGGGCTGTAAATATAATATTGCGGAGAAATAATCAGAACGACCTTCCATGTCTTAAAATCGCTCGAACGACGAACAACGAACAAATACTGGTAGCAGCGGGCATAGATCCAAATGAGGCTGTTGATGATGACAACTTTTTTGTGATCAAGGATCCGCAGGAGCAGGTAGAGGCTTTAGGAGCGACTTTTCAGGAAGTGTACAAAGCGAATGTCATCATTGGCCCGAACCACGACCTGGAGAATCGAGTCCTTGTGCACAATTTCTACCTTCGAAATGAAATTGTGAATTGGCGATTCGAGAGCTCGGGTTTCACCCAGTTCAGTGACGATAATTTGGCAAATAATGTCATCACCAATAATAGGGTACTACCTCCGTTGACTTCGAAGGAAGAGCTCCAAATGATCTACGAATCGCTTAGAGGTAAGAAATCAGTGGGAACCGATGAAATACCGAACATTGTGCTTCGACATCTCCCTCTAGAAGCGGTGAACATTTATACCACCCTGTTTAATAATGCAATGAATAATGCAAATTGTCCAGCGCATTGGAAAACTGCGGTGGTATTCCCATCCCCAAAAGGGATAAAGATACTTCCAATCCGGCGAATATCCGCTCGATTAGTCTTCTTCCAAACATCAGTAAGGTTTTCGAGAAGGTGATCAATAGAGTCCTGACTAAGTGGGTTGAGGACAAACATTTAGTTCTGGATAATCACTTAGGTTTCAAGGCGGGCCATGATATCATTCATGCTGCGTCTAAACTGGTTTCTGATATCCATGGATATCAATGGAACAAAGGCAAGAAGCAATGCACTGATTGACTTGGAAAAGGCCTTCGATACCGTATGGTTGGAGAACTCTTTTTCAAGCTGTATAGGGTGGGCATTAGTAAACCACTGCTGTATATTCTTTTTGATATGCTCTCCAGTAGACAGTTCATCGTGAAGAATGGCGATGTGACTTCTGTTGGAACATTTAACATTAAAAACGGACTGCAACAAGATGCGGTAAATTCACCGATCCTATTCAACATTTACACAAGTGATCTTGTTGCGGTAAATTTTCCCGCAACAAGGTTGGCTCTCTTTTCCCTTATAAGTCCCTTCGGTCCCTTTTTTCTTTGAGTGGGAACACCGAGCTCTGGCGGAGGTGGAGGGCAGCCATGGTCCCATCAGCCAGTGGCCCACCAATCCCAGACCTCGGAAAACAACCCACATAGGTTCACTGGAAGAACCCCAGGGTGCGACAGGAGGTCCACCAGGAACACCGTTGTCGGAGCCCATAGATAGACGAGAGACTCGCAACGGGCAGCATCAGACAGGACGTCTGAAAGTCGCCGACGGGTGGGGACGGACGGTCCTTTTAATCCAGACACCCAAACACGATGATGACGGGTGGGGGAAGACGATCCCTGGAGCAACACCCCAACGAGGGAGCAACAAAGGAGCAACAGTGGTGTGCAGGCGGACGGCCAGTATAATCGGGCACACCCCAACGACGCCCCAGCTTTAAAAGTTAGGTTCGATGGGCCCCCTTTTTAAGCGACGACCCCTTTTTAAGCCAGCACCCCACCGATGGAGCACCGAAGGAGCAGCAGAGGCGTGTAGGCGGACGGCCAAGTAATAAGACCGCCTCCACGGATGGACCAGGAAAACATAAACAAAGAACACCAACCAACAACAATCAGCAAATACACAACAAATAACGACTAACAATGGCAAAAGAAAACAAAAAAAGTACAAACTGGCAGAGAGGCCAGAGGGCAGAAGGGCCCCATGACAAAAAATAAATAAATAATTGTAAGGAGTGACATTTGTCAGTCCCCACCCCCCCAAATCTGAACGCCGATCCACCGGAGTAGTTAGGGATCCGCGGTTAAAAATATGAAAAGTATTTTCACATGCACTATACTTTTCTTTTGTGAGGGGCGGCGATCCAACGGATGGTTGGATCGAGATACAATCCCTTCTGGATTGTATCTATATTCTTTTCCTTTCGTCCCGGCACTCCAGCTACAATTCCGTCGCCTTTCCTTTCTCCTTCGCGATCGTTTAATTTTAACAAAAATTTTATTAGTGTAATCCGATGGGGGAAAAATGCCCGGGTATCAGAAATGCAAGTAACTCTGCTTTTCGCAATTTCTTTTTGTAGAACCTAAGAGTAGGCAATAGCTAGGATCCACAGCTTCCACAAACTCGCTCAGCGGAGTTCCCAGTCATTACTGGAAGTGGGAGCGAACTCCGAGACTGAGGAGTTTGGTATGAATGTGGAAAATGGTATGTATGAGAGGCCTAGTCGGACACGGGGGCACACACGAGCAAAGCTTGCTAGTGTGGTTGCTAGAAATCCCGTCGTTGGGTCCACTACGGCTGAATGGATGTGAGAGAGAATGTGCGTGTGAATGTGTGTGTGTGTGTGTCTGGCGGGAGCTGTGGATCGTAGAAGATCTGGCAGACACTTTGGTGACGACCAGCCTACCGAGAGGGTCAGCCTCAGTTTTTTTATTTTCATTTTGTGCGAATTTTTTTTGTTGCGAAAAGTAGAGTATTTTTTTCTGATTTTCAGTTTGCCAATTGCGAATCCCGGGAATAGCGGGACGGAAGGAGTGAGAACTGTGCCAGGAAGGGGCTCAGCACCGCTAGGAGGAGAGTAAAGAGAAGTATAGTGCAGTGTAGTGTCGTGGAAAGAAAAAAAAAAAAAAAATTTTTGAAATTCGTTTGGTGCCTTTTTGACGTGAGACTCCGGTGGGCCGCGCGAATAACATAAACGGGGTTAGAGCGGATTATAAAAAAAAACAACAAAATCACTGGTAACTAGGAACGTTTATTATCAAAAAAAACTTATTGTAAGACTTAACACGGGATACTACACACATTTCGTGTAGTTCGCCTCTATTTATTACATTCAATTTTCTGGGTTGTTAATCGGCAGACGTTATGTCAGCGATTTTGCAATTACACATATTTTCTGGGAATACACCGACCGAATTGAGGTGTTTCCAGGAAATTGTGAAATAATTAATTATTTTTTGTAATCGACCGGATAAACGTGTCAAATTCATCGCCTGGTGCTGGCAATGGTGCTGGTGTTTGCACATATGTAACTTCTCCCTCCTTAAGAATGAAATTCTCCTGAATTTTATTACTAAAGTTCATTTGTATCCTTTTTTGTTGTATACATAAACATGATAATATTAAAAACATAATTAGTATTGTTACAATGCAAGTTACATTTATTTTATAGGATACATCTTTCTTAAATTCTATTTCTTCTATTGCTTTGATATTTTCAAAGTTTTTTAAGATAATTTTGTCAAACTTTATTGTTTCAGTAAAATTAAATTTTTCTTTATAATTCGGATAATAAAATCGTTGCTTTTGTATATGTTTTACATTAGAATATTTTAGATCTAAGAAATACAAGGTGCAATTGACGAAATTGATTAAATAATTTCCTGTGAGTTTTATATCTCTATCATCACATGTTTGGTTTATCTTTAAGTTTACATTTTTAATGAATAGTGTTTCGTCATCTAAAGATTCAATTTCGGTTTGATCATTTTTGATTAGTTTACAATTTTGTTTTATTACACAATGTTTACTTTCGATTAATTCGTTTAGATTTTTGTCTTCTTCATATTTGTACGTTTTATTTCTATATTCTATAATGAATTCTTTTTCGGCATCAATTTCTAGAAAATTTGTATTAGGAACTGGAGTTAAAAGTTTAAGGGGCATAGTTACATAATTTTTTGGAATTTTAATGGCGAACATTAACATGTTTTCTTTGTATTTTGCAACTCCAAGTCTTATTTGTTTTAATTTGAAAAAATCTATTTTATATGCTTCGATTTCATCATTTGTAAGGATATTGGGGTGTAAAATGTTACTTCTTGCTGATACAATATTATCCTGAATATGTTCTATTTTTGACTCGATATACTTAAGTTTAAATAATTGATCAAAATAAATTTGCTTCATTACTAATTCTCTTTCTACTCTCTGTATAGTGTTAACTTGTTTTAAAATTGTTACTCTATCGTTACTAATGGTATCTCTAAGCATGTTAAAAGTACTGTTAAAATATTCGTTAATTTTAATTTGATTATTGGATGCTACGATTGCATTATGACTGTTCTTTGCTACTGTATCTAGGTGTTCTTCTATAGTCTGTCTGTCGTCGTCGTCCATGGTTCCGAATAGCCATTTTTGTGTCGTACCTATAATGTTAATTAGACCTCGTCTTTGTCTATGTTGTAAGGGTACTAAAGTCCTAATCTTGTATATGATATTTGAAATTTCTTCGTTTAACATTTGTCTTTGTTCGAGTTGTAATGGGGCTAGATTAATAGAAATGTTTTTTACTAATGCTATTATTTCAGCTGGGTTTATAATATGTAGTATAATGTCTGTCTCATTTGTAATGCTTATGTCAGTCAATTGAAGTTTAACGTATCCGTTCTGTTCGTTTATCGTCTGTACGTCAAGGAGGTGTTGGCAATTAATCTGAGTAGTCAGTGTCAGAAGTACTATCCATGCTATTACCTGTAAATTTTAATGGTCGCTTAATATTTGTAGAATGGATATTTTTCAAATTTGCTTTCTTATATTTTGGCTCATGCTTGTGTCTAACTGCCTTGTAATTTTTAATAAAACCCGTTGACCTCTGTTCTTCATAATCTTCTCTAGTCTTATTTAATTTTCCTAATTTTCTTTCTTTTACTTTCTCTATATTCTGGCGAATTCTTTCTAGATCAATCTTATGAGTATGTGCGTCAAAAGGATTGCATTTAATGGTAGAGTGGAATCTATGATTATAATTTCTTACAGCTTTTTGTATAATTCTTTTTACTGAAAGTTTATTTTTATTGAATGAAATAATTCTAAATTTTTCTGCTATAGTGTTATGGAAACGTTCAATGTCTGCATTGCCGGTATGACTATTTGGCTTTGTTAAATGTAGAGAAATTCCCTCTTCTTCTAAGAATTCCTTTATCTGAACAGCTTTGAATTCGTTATCTGCTATTATTTTATTTGGTTTTCCTATTTTTGTAAAATGCTCTTCTAGTTGCTCAATTATTGTAGAGTGGTTTCTGTCTGTTAAATGGTACGCTGAACCGAATTTAGAAAATTTATCTATTATGGTTAGAAAACTTATTTTTCTTATTACGTATGTATCAATATGGATTATTTGATTGATATCTGTAGGTGTTTCCGTTTTCTTAAATTTAGCTTTTATGGGATTGCGGTCATATTTGACTGCTTGGCATACGTCGCATTGGTTTATAACAATATGGATAAATTCCATTAGCTTGGGATAGTATATTTTATACTTAATTTGGTTATATGTTTCCTGTATACCAGAATGTTGGCTTTCCTTAATATGGTACAGAGCTATTTGCTTCACAACTTCTACCTCTGTTTCGATGTCTTGTGCCCTAAATGAACACTTGACGAATCTTACCGAGTTGTCATTCGAATACATCTCTCTTATTTTTTCTTGGAGAATATTGTATACGTTATCCGCTAGTTCTGAGAATATGCCTACTTTTCCTTTTTTTATAAATCTCCTTAGTATGTCTCCTAACCTGTCAAAGTCATACTCTGCTATGTAGATAATTCTTTTACTGTGCAGGATCTCAATTTCCCTAATTTTGTTATTTGTTAGTATTAGCTGAGTTTTGAACTTATTGACGATGTCTTCGACAATTGGAATGTGATCCATTAGTTCTTCCTCTGCCGAATGTACAGTTTCATTGTCCTCGTCTTCTTCTACATTAAATACAAGTTCTGAATCACTTTGATTACCTTTAAGCGAAAAATTTTCTGTTAGTGTGGGATTCTCTCCCTCCTTAGATTTAACGTCCTCGTTAACCTCTATTCTGCTAAGAAAATCTGCTACCCTGTTTTCTTTACCTTTAAGGTACTCTATTTCAAACTGATATTCTCCTAGTTTAAGAAGCCATCGTTGATGTCTAGGTGAAAGATCTTTTCCTCTATATTTTGCATGAAGATACTTAATTGGCTGGTGATCTGTAAAGATCTTAAACTTATTACCGTAAAGGTAAGGTCTAAAATAATTTATTGACCACATTATCGCTAGGAATTCTTTGTCTGTAGCGGAGTAATTAAGTTCGTGCTTGTTGAGAGTACGTGATGCATAGCATATCGGGTGTCCTTCTTGAGAGATTACCGCTCCAATCGCATAATTGGATGCGTCAGTTGTCAGTGTAAATTGTTTTTTAAAGTTGGGGTATCTTAATATTGGGTGACTACTTATTAGTCCTTTCAATTTTTCAAATGCTTCTATGTAGTTTGGATCGTTTGCATTTATTTTGGCATTTTTCTTCAAGTATTTGGTAATAGGTTGTGCTACTTTAGCATAATCTCGGATAAATTTCCTATAGTATCCGGTTATTCCTAAAAAGCTCTTTATTTGTTTCTGGGACTTTGGAAGTTCTAATTTTTCAATACAAGCTATCTTATCCGGATTAGGTTTTA
Source organism: Volucella bombylans (assembly GCA_949129095.1). NCBI lineage: Eukaryota > Metazoa > Arthropoda > Insecta > Diptera > Syrphidae > Volucella > Volucella bombylans. Next base: position 324,318,891 of record OX422140.1, read on the forward strand.
AACCGTCTTTAGTGAGAATATGACCTAAGAATTCGGTCTCTCGCTTCATAAAATTACACTTATCTACCTGTATCTTAAGTCGTTTAGATTCTAATATTTTAAAAATGTTTGTTATAGCTCTGACGTGTTCTTTCAATGACGTACTAAAGATAAGTATGTCATCCAGATAAACTACGCACGTCTTATTTATATGGTCTCTAAGAATATCATTCATCAGCCTTTGGAATGTCGCAGGTGCATTCTTCAAACCGAATGGCATTCTTATAAACTCATATAATCCGTGGGGGGTGACAAAAGCTGTCTTTTTGCGATCTTCTTCTTTGATTAATATCTGGTGATATCCTTTGGCAAGATCTATTGTGGTGAAGTATTGTGATTTCCCAAGTTTGTCTAATATTGAATCAATATTTGGCAAAGGGAATTTGTCGTCAACTGTGATTTCGTTCAACTTTCGATAATCGATTACGATACGAAATTTCTTTTTCCCTGAGTTGTCCATTTTCTTTGGAACAACTATAAGTGGACTCGAGTATTTAGAATTACTCTTTCGAATAATTCCCTGAGATTCCATTTCTGTAATTTGACGTTTTACTTCTTCGTCATGCATAGGGGGGTATCTGTATAATTTAGCGTTCACTTGTTGATCAGTGGTTGTAACAATTTCATGCTCAATTTCTGGGGTACTTGATAATTTGTCACCTTCTTTGAAGAATAGATTACCAAATCTGTTTAACAGGTTATCTACTTCTTGGCGTTCTTCTTTGTTAAGATGATCTAATTTTATATGATTGATGCTAGTATCAGTAGTTTCTAGGGAACATATTTGATTTAATACATATGGGGGGTTAGTGAACTTTAAGCACTGATTGTTTAGATAAATATTTCCTTCTTCGAAGTTTATTAAAGTGTTTAATTTGTTTAGTAAATCCATACCAATTATAAACTGATATCCTCTATTGCAAAGTCTTTTGACTTTCCATCTAATAAGGGTGTTGGGTGACGCTTTGAATTCCTCTGGTACAGGTGTATGTATTTCATACGATATTGTGTCCCTACCTGTTACTGTAGTAAAGTGAATTGGCTCAATACGGAATTTTTCAAATTCATTCAACCTATCGTCTGCTATACTTAGGGTTGAGCCCGTATCTACTAATGCTATAAAGTTTTTTGAGCAAATAGTTATCCTAATTTGTGGTAATTCGTCCGAGGCTAGTTCATAAAAAACGCGGGACATTGTTCGTTTTGATTTCTTACATTTTCGTTACTTATTTCCTGAGGCATTACCATTCTTTGTCCAGATCTCTCCTGTTGATGGCTATTTTGGCCCGGAGATGATCTGAAGTGTCCTGAATTTGGGTTTTGACCTTGGGAGTTATTTATCTGTCTCCTATCGTTGTTTCCCTGAATATTATCAACCTCCATGTTTTCTGCTGGTGGATTTTGTCTATCAGGCTGCCTATGCTGCCCTGACAAGTTCCTTTGTTGTCCCTGATAATTATTTTGCCTATACTGACCCGAGTGGTTTCGTTGCTGTCCCTGATAGTTATTCTGCCTGAACTGTCCTGAAAAATGTCTTTGTTGGCCCTGATTATTTTGTCGATGCTGTCCTGATCTATTATGATACTCATCAGCATAATTTGGTCTTCTTTGCTTTTCTGGTGGAACAATTGTCTTTGGCCTAACTACTCTTCTAAATTCCGGCCTAATGCAGGAATCCTCGAATCTTCTCTTTCTCATTACTGAGATTATTTTGCTTAAATCGTTTTCTTCATATATCCTGTCTAATAATGTGCCTTGCGCTATTTCTTTAGCGGTATTTATTAATATTACACCAATATTGCTTAAGTCTATATAGTTTTCTTCTTTATAATATACAATAAGTTCGTCAGTTTTATATTTAATACTTTGCAATTCTACTGCTAATTCGCTTACCGTATTGACCTTTAAATTTGTAATTCTTTTGTATATTTCGTGCGGCTCTGTGTCCGGTTTGTATCTAAGCTTCAATGTTTCCTTGATGGTAGTCCAATTGTCAGTCTCTGGTGTGTTGATCACGGCGTTCTTCGCTTCACCTTGAATCTTCTCGTGGAAAACAGCTCTCACTACAATCTTCCTTAGTTCTGGATCTTCTACTTGATTGAGGTAGTATTCTACGCAACTGAAGAATGAGTTGATCGTAACATCTCCTTGTCCGGTGAATATTGACATGTAACGGACATCTTTTAAAATCCTTTCCCTTTCCTCTCGGTTTTCTCGTTGTTGGAGTTGTACGTACGCTGACCTTACTTGTTCTAGCTGCTGAGTTCTTAGCTCTAATTCAGCAATAAGTTGATTTTGATTTTCCATGTTCCTGTTGTTATCGTGTATTTGATGTCTTTTCATAGACTTCTGTTTTTGCACTTCACTTGTGATTTTTGTTTTGCTTTTAGGTACACACACTAATCTTTGTCGATTTTATGGTATGTATTGCAAATTTTAATTCGAATTTTCACTGGGTAACGTGTTTATTAATTGAAATGTTTCATTTAGGAACACTTATATTTAATTAATTTCACACGACGTAAATTCGTTTCGCTGGACTCTTATTTTATAAGAATCCTACCGACTGCGCCAATAACATAAACGGGGTTAGAGCGGATTATAAAAAAAAACAACAAAATCACTGGTAACTAGGAACGTTTATTATCAAAAAAAACTTATTGTAAGACTTAACACGGGATACTACACACATTTCGTGTAGTTCGCCTCTATTTATTACATTCAATTTTCTGGGTTGTTAATCGGCAGACGTTATGTCAGCGATTTTGCAATTGCACATATTTTCTGGGAATACACCGACCGAATTGAGGTGTTTCCAGGAAATTGTGAAATAATTAATTATTTTTTGTAATCGATCGGATAAACGTGTCAAATTCATCGCCTGGTGCTGGCAATGGTGCTGGTGTTTGCACATATGTAACTCGCGTGCGACCCGTTGTTTAACGTTTTTCTTTGTTGTTTCGGGACGGTGGAAAAAGCGGGTCACTCTATTGACGAGTGTACCGCTAAATTAATTAAGAGTAAATAAATCGTCAAGCCCCAACGGGGCCTTTATAACGTGGTGAAATTTTTGGCCTTTTTTTTTATTTTTGGTTGCTTATTGTTTTCTGTTCGGTTTTTCTTCTTCGGGGAAGTTTTTTTTCTTCTTCTTTTCTTTTTTAAAAGGTTTCGTGATTCCAACAAAAAATCACGTGGCGCCCATTTTTTTTTCATTTCGCCCAGGTCTAGCTGCCGTTAACGCGCTACCTGGTAGAACCCACAGCTGGGATAGCGGGATCCCAGAGAGAACTTTCTATTGTTTGGTTCGGGGCATCGCCGTATCGGTACCGGGAATCAAACATAGCAATCTGATAGGTTCACTTCACCATGCCATAGCGTACGCAGACGACTTAATCGCGTACAGATCAGGCCCAAAGATTGAGGTCATTAATATACTCTTGCAACGTGACTTCGATAAAAATAAACGATATTGCGATGACTGGAAGTTGAAAATCAATTTTCAGAAGTCGGAAACCATTTTGTTTAGGACGCCTTTGTCTGGGGCCTCTAATGATACCAGAAAGAATTGGCGAAAGTTCTCGATCGTGGGGCAGCACGGGCAGCCACTTGCTTGTCGAAATGTAGTGAGATACCTTGGGATCTGGCTAGATCAATATCTGTATTTTAACAAATATATAGATGTTGCTCTGGCCAGAGCCAAAGGTGCTTTTGCCCTTACAAAGAGACTGTTTTATAACAGCCAACTCGATGCGAGGGTAAAGGTTATCTGCTACATGGCCCTTATCAGGCATATGCTTGTGTTTGGATGTCCCGTGTGATTCAACGTAAGAGCAAGTTTATTGGAAAAGATTCGGGTGTTTGAGAGGACTTGTCTCAGGACTTGTCTTCGCTTATACAGAACACCAGAGTCCGAGTACATAAAATTCTATCCTAATGAGGTCTTGTACAATAGGGCGAACCTAATAAGAGTGGACAATTTCGTCATTAAGTTGACTCATCGAACAACCTGATCTCTGGGGCTTACTATCCTAATTATATGTATCACGAGAGAATTCGCTTTGACGGCTTTATTCCTCTAGAAGCGTTCCTATATCTAGATAATAAAGGTCTGATCCAGGACAGATTGGCGGTGCCGCTAATCTTCCGCGTTGCTCGAACAGCTGCGGACAGGCGACTCAACTACGACAGAGACGTCGCACATGGCAGTGCGGAGCGTCTCCGGTTCAGTAGGCCGGAAGGGAGTCGCGACAGGATGTTGCTCAGCAGCACCAGCAATTTTGGTGGCTTGTTGAAAGGGAGGATGCTTCGTCGTCGCACTCCTACAGTGATAGGTAGCTCCATGTGAATCAAGGTGGGCAGGCCTAATTTTTTTTAGCCATGGCCGGCGTCACTATCTACAAATCGTTAGTGAATATGAAAATGTGCAAGGGAGCGTCGATGTCAGAGCATCTTAACAAATTTTTCGATCTGATCGAAAAATTAGCTGAGCTCGATATAAAACTGCATTGCTTGCCACAAATGCAGCAACAAAACAAAAATGTGAAACAGTGAGGTAAATGCTATAAATGCCAAAAAAGAGGGCATTTCGCAGCTGCATGTTGAATGAACAACGGAAGTAAACCAAACGTCGACTGTGCATCTCTGCAACACATACCCAGACCTAAACAGTTTTACGTGGATTCTCGACAGCAGTGGTTCGACTTGTCACATGTGTTGCAGTAGATCAATGTTCATCAGTGTAGAGGCGCACAAGGAAAAAATCGAACTCGCTGGTGACAAGCACATACATACGAGTATACTCTGAACGTGATTAGGTGAAATCGTACTTGATCAAGTCACGTTTGCCACTTCATTACTTTCCGCCAGTTTTTTTCCCCCCAATTGTAAGCTTTTCCGGTTTTAGCTCTCTTCCATTTCTGTTGGAGTTTTATCAAAGTGCGGTCGAGCAAATAAAATCACCTTGAATAAAGTATAACGTAATTCAGCAAAATCATCGCATTTTTTTTTCATCGAGGCAGCCAAGTAAATCTACTCAACAGAGCGTATAGGTGTTACATGTCTGGAGACTCCAACTACCAATTTACTTTTACATAATGTGCTTTATGTTCCCCATTTGAAATCAAATTTCTTGTCGGTGAGTAAACTAACGGGATCGTGCAAAGTTATATTTGAGAAAAATGCAGCTGTAGTAAAAAATCCTTTATCTGGTGTAGAAGTGCTGCGAGTTTAACGAAAGTGTGCTTTGTTCACATATATACCTGAGAAAAATAATATGTTGTGCGTCGCGGAAACAAACAGTTCAAATATTACCGAGTGACATCACAAATACGGACATTTGAATTTCAAAAGTCTAGAGTTTTTGGCAAAAAAGAACATAGTGCGTTGCTTAAAACTTAAAACAATACCTAAACTCGATAGTAACATATGCCTTCTTAAAGGCAAAATAAGTGCGGTCCCCATCCCAAAATTTTCGGAAAAATCGATTAGTGCGGTTTTGGCCATTGTCCATAGCGACGTACATATGTGAGCCGGTGGATTCTGCCTCTTTAAGCGGTGCAAAATATATGTTGTCGTTTGTCGACGACTATAGTCGAAAAATTTATATTTATTTTATCAAAAATAAAAGTGGCTTTTCGAAAAATTCAAGCTATTTAAGGCAAACTTTGGGCTCGAAATGGGTAAAAAAAATAAGAACGCTCCAACGGCGGCGAATACGTTAATCGCGAGTTTGACAATTTCTTAAGGCACGAGGGTATTTGCAGACGACTCACCGTAGCATATACGCCACAGCAAAACGGGATTACCGAGCGCCTTAACCGTAACCTGGTTGAGATGGGCCGTTGTATGCTCATGGATTTTAAGCTTCCAGAATACTTGTGGACTGAAGCTATTAATACGGCCGCTTACATACGCAGGCGTATAGGCTGTTCGACCCAAAGCGGAGAACGGTAGTGATTGGTCGTGACGTAAGGTTCTTAGAAAACAGTGAGTCTATTAGCGAGCGTATATTTGTGGATGTCTGCTCAGACACAATGGAACCAAAAGACATTAGCTTAGCCGACATTGCTTCACCAAAAGTGACAACTAGTGAACCCGGCGCAGAGGGAGCAAGCTCATCTGATGAAGTGTTTTCATTCGACGACGAGGACTATGGTGATGCAATCGGGCCTGTTGTAGACTGTTGGTGAATGTGCTGAGGCGGAAAATTTCACACCAGCTGAAACGTTTGTTCGATTCGGGAGTGTTGCTACTGCTACTGTAGGAAGTGATGATGCTGGTGCTGTTAGTGGTCTCAAGGAAAATGCTGCCAGCTATAAGAAGAAACGATGCTGGTGCGTCTGGAGTTTTCAGTGATGATACTGGACCCAATGTGAAGGCTGCAGGCTTCAATGATGACCTGTTCCTGCAAGAAGTTCGAATGCTGACGCTGCTATTACCGGCTTAAGCAAAGAGGTTAAGAGGTCAAAAGTGAAACCTGAACCTCGAACCCCAATAAATCTCTGTTCACGAAAAGCGGTAAGTTCGCATGCTACTAATTTTATGAATTCTTGTAGAGAAAGGGTAGAAAATCCACTTACGGTCGAAGAAGCTTTAGAAAGACCAGATGCTGAAAAATGGCGCGCTGCGATGGTTTCGGAGTATGACTCCCTTCTTAAAAATGAAACATGGGAGCTCGTAAATTGTCTTAAAAATCGTCATCCTATTAAGTCCTAATGGGTCTTCAATTTAAAATATCACAAAAATGGTGACCCAGTGCGATATAAGGCACGGCTCGTAGCCTAAGATACGGGATCGATTATCTTCGTCCACCAAATGGATGTCTCGTGCGCGTATTTAAATGGGAAGCTAGAGGAGGAGGTGTTTGTGTTTCAATTTGAGCATTTTATTGACGAAAACAACAAAAGTCAAGTTTGCAGATTAAAGAAGACGGTTTACGTACTGAAGCAATCTGGTCGTAACTGGAACAAGGAAGATAAGAATGGTGCCCCTCAGACAAATTGGATTTGTAAAGTACAACGGGGATACGTGTGTCTACGTGATGAAGCATTCTGGTGAAAACAATATAGTAGCCATCTACGTCGATGACATATTTCTTGCGTAATCCAATTTCGCGAGTTTAGACCAAAGTTTGAAGTCATCGGATAAAGGACCGACTGAGCAGTTTGTTGGCATTGAGGTCTCTCGAGAGGAAGATGGAATCCCGATGTCGCAACAACAACTTATCTGAAATCTTTTGGCCGATTTCGAAATGACAGAATCCAGAAGTTGCTTGACACCACTGGAGCCAGGAACCAAGTTCGAAATGTGATGATTGTTCGCAATGTTCGATGGTAGACCCGAAATAGTACCAGTCACTGATCGGTTCTCTGATGTTTCTAGCTGTTTGTGCAGCAAAGCATTTGTTAAGGTACTCAAATACCACATTATATTTAAAACTTAGATACTTTCAGACCGGTAAAATATTACATGGAAAGTCTTACACTGGATTCGCATTCTACCTAGCTGGTGCAGCCGTTTTACGGGACAGCAAGAACCAGTCAACTATCGCTCTCAGCAGTACCGAGTACCAGTACCGAGGCACCACACAATCTTCGGTTGAAGATTGGTTCACCGATTATTCTTCTGCGTAATGTGAATCCAAGTAGATTATGCAACAGTATACGTTTGGTCATCAAAAGGATCACCGGAAATGTCATTGAAGCAACCATTTTGGCTGCAAAGTGCCTTCAGAATCTCCAATACCATTCAAAAGGCTTCAATTCCCTATTCGTTTACAATGCTTCCAGGTTGCTTATTAGTTTCATTTATATTTTTTACAGGTACCGAAACAATCTGAATTTGAAATAATATGCCTCCAGTCAAATCAAGCAACAGCAAGGCGGTGCCAGGTAGGCTAGTATATTTATATGTACTGAAGTATCATTCACTGAAATAAAAACAGTCCCTACGAAAACATCAACGTTGCCGTAGAATTATTGTTCCGTCAACGGATTAAGGGCCAAGGCCCATAGAATCCATTGCGTCCGTTGCGTCGACTGACAGCTGGATAGAATATACACTTTGTTATGGAAGCAGGCCCATAAACAAAGGATATGACGGAACGGACGGATAAAGTAGATTTAATTTCTACTTTTCAATCCGTTGGCAGTTCACACATTCACAAATTGAGAGTAAGCACTTTCATTGGTGGAGACGTTGAGAGAATGAAGAGAAATTGTCATGAAATGGCTTGAAAAGAAACCATTGACATTGACATTTGAATTATTTTGTATCGTTTCCGTTCGTTGTTAATTGATTTTCGTTTGAATTGATGTAAGTAGATTTTGTCTTTTATTCAATTTATGGATTTTGTAAAATGTTTTCTTTCAGAAACATGTTTGAAGAAAGGCTAATAGAGGCCGTAGAAGCTAAAAGATATCTGTACGAAAAATCGCTGGCATATTATAGGAACGAAATTCTGAAGCAAAAAGCGTGGATATATGTAGCGGTTGCTGTTAGTGTGGATGGTAATATTGCATACAAATAATTTTTAAATATTAACTTACGTGTTCTTATTCTAGTCGATAAATGCCAAAGCCGATGGCGTTCACTGAGGGATCGCTTTGTCAAAGAAACCAAAAAAAAGCCGAAAAGTGGAAGTGCTCTTATTGAGAAAAGCCAGTGTCTGAATTTCTTCCACTGTTTGAATTTTTAAGAGTTTACGTAACTCCTCGAAGGTAAACAGACTTGATGTATTATATTATATTAAAATAACGTGCAAATATATTACAGAACTGTATCGAATTTGCAGTGGAATAATGAAGAAATTATCCACGGTCCTCAACAAGGCAGTTTTTTTTTTAACTTGGTGGAGGACATTGACGAGGGGCAGCAAATGTTAACATCCACACCAGATGTCAGCCAATTCTCACCAACAATACCTACAACATTAAGTTCTAAAGGCCGGAAGCGCAAGCTGGAGGAGGCAACGAAGAGGTTCGATTTGCTAGTGGGAGCGGCAACAGAACTGCTGGCAAAAAGACCTGCAACCTCTCCCAATAGTGATTTTTTGCGAGTCCTGGACGGATATCTGGCTAAGCTGCCAGAAGAAGTTCAGGACGAGCTTAAATGCAAATACATTCAAATGGCAATGGATGAAATAAAAAAACAAAAATAATTAAGCATATATATGTATATGTGTGTTTTTATTTAAGCAAAAATATAAGTTATATTTAATTGTAAAGAAGGTACTCCTTCAGTTGGTCACGCAATTTGAACGCGTACTTGGACGCGTTGTTTGACAAAATTCTCTTTGGCTTCTTTAATGGAACAGTTGTTTGTTTTCGCTACAGGCCGTGAACTATTTCCTCGCCGTTGTATTGGTCGACGTAGTTTTAAGGAATGTAACTGTTATCATGCATCTTCACAAAATTGTGAAGTAAAACAGCTGCCTTCACAATTTTGTCCGCTAACGTCGGAGCCATATTTAGTGGGCCAAGTAAGATTCTCCATCGGGACACTAAAATGCCGAATGCATTTTCAATGACCCGCCTGGCGCGTGATAGACGCTTGTTGAATTTCTCTCGGTCCACAGTTAAATGCTCCCCTAATTAAATTGAAACGCGTTCGACTGTATTAATAAAAAAGAATTGGTAATGAAGCCAGTACTATACCTGGATACGGACGTTACTATTCGGCAGACACTGCTCTTCTGATAGGCTGAGCTGGTTTCCAAATAACTTCCGACCAAAGTTGGAGTGCTATAAAACACCACCGTCGCTTTGTGACCCATATGTGCCAATGTCGATGCCAGTAAAAGTGTAGTTCGCATCACAGATGCCTAAAAGTATGATGGAATATTTGCCCTTATAATTATAAAAAAGGGACCTAGAATTCGGGGGTCAAGTGATGCTTATGTGTTTACCATCAATGGCACCCACACAATTGGGCAAATTCCACATATTGTAAAAATCATTGGAAATCTGTTTCCACAGAGTTTGGTTTGGGATTGACAAATATACGAGTATATGGCCAAAAGTATTCCAAAGAACATCACAGGTTTCGTTCACGATTCTTTTAACACTTGTGAGTCCTATTTTGAATGCCATTGAAAACACCTGCTTGCTGCCTCCATGTGCCAAATATCTATAAAGTTTAAAATAGTAAACAAAGATAGCACGATTAAAATATTAAATGTACTCACAAAAGAGTCAAAAACAGCCTGCACTTTGCTGATATGACGGGTCTGTTGGAGTGCTTGGACAACTCTTTTTTGACCAAGTTGAACAGCAAATTGTTGCGGTAAATTTTCCAGCAACAAGTTTGGCTCCCTTTTCCCTTGTAAGTCCTTTCGGTCCCTCTTTTCTTTGAGTGGGAACACCGAGCTCTGGCGGAGGTGGAGGGCAGCCATGGTCCCATCAGCCAGTGGCCCACCAACCCCAGATCTCGGAAACCAACCCACATAGGTCCACGGGAGGAACCCCAGGGTGCGACAGGAGGTCCATCAGGAACACCGTTGTCGGAGCCCATAAATAGACGGGAGACTCGCAACGGGCAGCATCAGACAGGACGTCTGAAAGTCGCCGACGGGTGGGGACGGACGGTCCTTTCAATCCAGACACCCCAACACAATGATGATGGGTGGGGGAAGACGATCCCTGGAACAAACACCCCAACGAAAGCCAACTACATGAGGCTTGAATAACACCCCATCCTGCTACCGATGTGGGTGCGGATACGGGCATCACATCACACAACCGATGTGGATGCAGCTAGCTGGGGCTAGCACCAAGCCACTTGATCGATGGGTGAAGAGACGACGATCTCTTTTATAGCAACACCCCAACGAGGGAGCAACAAAGGAGCAACAGTGGTGTGCAGGCGGACGGCCAGTATAATCGGGCACACCCCAACGACGTATCAGCTTTAAAAATTAGGTTTGATGGGTGAAGGGATGAAGACCCCTTTTTAAGCCAGCACCCCACCGATGGAGCACCGGAGGAGCAGCAGAGGCGTGTAGGCAGACGGCCAAGTATTAAAACCGCCCCCACCGAGGGAACAGGAAAACATAAGCAAAGAACACCAACCAACAACAACCAGCAAACACACAACAAATAACGAATAATAATGGCAAAAGAAAACAAAAAAGTACAAACTGGCAGAGAGACCAGAGGGCAGAAGGGCCCAATTACAAAAAATAATAAACAAATAATTGTAAAAATAAAATCTGAACGCCGATCCACCGGAGTAGGTAGGGACCCGGAAAAAAAAATACGAAAAGTATAATTTTCACATGCACTATACTTTTCTTTCGTGAGGGGGGGCGATCCAACGGATGGTTGGATCGAGATAGAATCCCTTCTGGATTGTATCTACATTCTTTTCCTTTCGCGTCAACACTCCAGCTGCCATTCCGTTTAATTTCGTTTAATTTTAACAAAAATTTTATTAGTGTAATCCGATGAGGGAAAAATGCCCGGGTAGCAGAAATGAAAGAAACTCTGCTTTTCGCATTTTAATTGTATGTAATCGGTTGTAGAACCTAAGAGTAGGCAATAGTTAGGATCCACAGCTTCCACAAACTCGCTCAGTGGAGTTCCCAGTCATTACTGGAAGTGGGAGCGAACTCCGAGACTGAGGAGTTTGGTATGAATGTGGAAAATGGTATGTGTGAGAGGCCTAGTCGGACACGGGTGCACACACTAGCAAAGCTTGCTAGTGTGGTAGCTAGAAATCCCGTCGTTGGGTCCACTACGGCTGAATGGATGTGAGAGAGAATGTGTGTGTGTGTGTCTGGCGGGAGCTGTGGATCGTAAAAGATCTGGAAGACACTTTGGTGACGACCAGCCTATCGAGAGGGTCAGCCTAAGTTTTTATTTTCGTTTTGCGAATTTTTTTTTTAGTTGCGAAAAGTAGAGTTTTTTTTCTAGATTTTCAGTTTGCCAATTGCGAAAAGCAATTGTATAGAGTAGATTTCTTTTTTTTTGCAAAAAGTATAATAAAAAAAAATAATAAAAATAAAAGGAAATAAATAAAACAAGAAAAAGGAGAAAGGAAAGGATACGAGGATTGGACAGCGGGAATAGCGGGGCGGAAGGAGTGAGAACTGTGCCAGGAAGGGGCGCAGCACCGCTAGGAGGAAAGTAAAGATAAGTATAGTGCAGTGTAGTGTCGTGAAAAAAAAAACAAAAAAAAAAAAGATATACATATAAGCATTCGAAACGCGTTCGTTTTTTAAATTTTGCAAATTGAGACTCCGGTGTGCTGCGCGTGCGTAAGAATCCCGAGAAAAGACGAGACACGCGACCCGTTAGTTACGTTTGGTTGTTTCAGGACGGTTAAATAGCGGGTCACTCTGTCGACGAGTGTGCCGCTACGCCAAAAAAAAAAAAATAATAAATCGTCGAGCTCCAACGGAGCCGTTAAAACGTCGTGGAATTTTTGGTTTTTTTATTTCTTTTTCTTATTTTTTTTTCTGTTCGGTTTTTTTTCTTGGGGAAGTTTTTTTTTTCTTCTTTTCTTTTTTTTTAAAGGTTTCGTGATTCCGGGGGAAAAATCACGTGGCGCCCATTTTTCTTTTATTTCGCCCAGGTTTAGCTGCCGTTAACGCGCTACCTGGAGAAACCGACAGCTGGGATAGCGGGATCCCAGAGAGTAAAGTGCTATCGTTTGGTTCGGGGCATCGCCGTATCGGTGCCGGGAATCAAACATAGCAAAATCAAACACTTCCTTGTTCATACGCACTGCCACTTTAAATTGTTCCGCATCGTGATTGTATAGTTGGTCAAAGTTAAGAGCAAAAAACCCATGACGATCTCGGTCCTCGAACAGCCCGCGAACCCAAAACCGGCGACTATTACTGATTATTTTTAGATTCTCCAGGGCTTCTGATAAAATCAGTATCAAAATAATCATCGAAATGAACTCATCATCCATACTCTGTATTTTTAATAATTTTTTAAACTTCGCACAATTAAACAAAAGAAATTTTTCGCAGAACAGCTTGAAGATAAAACACTCTCAGCAATAACAAAACGTCATCGGCTGTATTCTGCCAACGTATGCCACGGATTCTATGGGACTATGCAATTTTAGATATAGGAGGACAATATCATCACAAAATGTAGTTCTTAACAAAAGGGCGTTGAAGACTAGTAAGAGTCATGTAGACGTTGAGAAATTATTTTAGAATCCAAGATCCATTTGAACAAATTAGTGATATATGAGCTGGAAAAAAATTTGGATTGCCGCCATCCAGATTTACTAAGGAATTCGAGATTGCTCGACAACAAGTCGTAGTCGAGGTCAACTGTGATTCTGAAACTGAAGAATCTGAAACTTAACAAACTTTTACTGTTTTATTTTAACTTACTGGTACTTTAAACAAAACTGAATAATCTGTTTTCTTCGACAACTTAACTTAATTTAATTTACTTATTTAATTCAATAAAACCTAAAATTAAATTTAAACTAAGAAAGTGTAATTGTGTAATTTTTGTGAAAAACAATGGTTACTCTAATTATTCTACCCCTTATTAAAAGAAAATAACGAAAAAGGATAACATGCCACCAAAAGTTGCTGGTGCTACCGAGCAATATCCCTCAAAATATGACTCCCTACAGCGTTGTTGTGCGATCGAACCTTCCTGTTATCGCTAAAATCTTATCGCAGTCGCGTTTCGATGTTTCGATCAACAAACAGTGGACAGTCATCCGCAAGCTCTGTAAAGAAAATAATGGAATATTATAGAGAGGAAGATAGAGCACAGGAGTACGGAATCATCTACGACACAAAAATCCTAGGACCAGCGAAGAGCCTTTTGAGTGTAAACCCACGCGCAGATTTGAACGCCTGCTCGGAAAAATTAAAAAAACAAAAATCCGTCAAACTCTCCAATGATGAGATGACGATAACTATGGACATCGGGGATGTATTATTAAACAACTAGATATTAAAATAAAGAATATTGTAAAAAACGAAAATGAATTTGCCACCTTTGGCGATAACGGTGAAAACAGTGTTTAGTACAAAAAATTAAAGAGCTATCATCTGGGTCATTGGCATATACAATTATGAATAAATTGTAGTATGTAAATAATTTCTTTAAGAACCAAAATATTAATATACCAAAATATTTGGTCCAAACTATACTGTCATAAATGAAATGTCTAAAGAAGGATGGTGAAAACTCTCTTTCTGTTGAAAATGAAAATAAATATACTAAAACTTCAGATGTGGGGTTTATAATTATATACAGTGCAACCAGCAAAGTTGACCACCCTTGTAAGTTGGCCACCTGCCGAAGTTAACCAATATTTAGCTGCACCAAGAAAAGCGCATACAAATGTGTTCCCCAACACCTTTGTATGTTGTCCACCTGCCTATCTTGAAACTTGGCCACAAATGTTCGCGTTTTATCTCATTTTCCACATAAAATAACCTGCGAAAGTTGTCCGAAATCGTATATTCAATTCTTCTGCTGGCTGCATAGTCGTGTGTTCATTTTTCTGCATGTACATACATATTCGACTGACAGTTAAACGAATGGTTCGAAAACATACATATGTACAGTGTGTAGCGGTAAAATAACGAGAGGTTGATTCATGTTTCAACGCGTTGCATATGCACGTAAAGACAATCCAATTTTTTAGTCTGTGAGCTTCAGAAGTTAAAGTGCGCGTGATTTTAGTGTAAAGCAAGCGAGAAAAAGGAGTGATTTTGAGGATTGAACTTATGTAAGAGAAACATTAGATCTGAGTGCATAGAAATTGTTAATTATGGAAATCATATTTTTAGATTTAAAAATGCCACCGAGGAAATCTTTAACTGAGCTTTCTTTAAGTAAGAAAGCAGAAGTTTTACAAGAAATAGAAAGAGGCACATCACAAAGGACTTTGGCCGACAAATTCGGTATCTCTAAATCAACTGTTGCTAACATTAAGGCCCAAAAGAGACAAATTTTAGATACATTAGGAACTAATGTATCAGATGAAAGGAGACGAAAGCTAAGAAGGACTCTTTTCGAAGACGTAAATCTTGGAGTTCTTTCTTTTTTCACGAAATGCAGATCAAAAAACATCCCCGTGAGTGGTCCTTTGCTGCAAGAAAAAGCAAAGCAATTAGCGGATAAGCTCAAAATTGAAAACTTTCATGCGAGCAATGGGTGGCTGGAATCTTTTCGGAAAAGGAATAATATTCAATTCCGGGTATTATGTGGTGAAAGTGCTAATGTGGACCATGATGCTGCAACCACTTGGAAAATGAAGTTGCCTCAACTTTTAAAAGACTTTCCACCAGAAGACCAGTTTAACGCAGATGAAACAGGAGTTTTTTACCGCCAACTTCCAACAAAAAGTCTTGTTGCTAAAGGCGATAAATGCAAAAGTGGAAAAATGGCGAAAGAAAGGCTTAGTGTTCTTTTTTGCTGTAGTGCCACAGGTGAAAAATTAAAGCCCCTTATTATTGGAAATGCTGCCATGCCAAGAGTTTTTCGCCAAAACAAAATCGATCTTAATAATTTTATGGTCACGTGGGCACACAATAAAAAAGAATGGATGACAACCGTAATTTTTAATGATTGGCTTTCTTCTGTCAATCGGCAAATGAAGCTGCAAAAAAGGCGAATAATTATCCTGGTGGACAATGCAACAAGCCACACTATATCGATGGAATATTCAAATGTTGTCGTTAAGCATTTGGCGCCAAATCTCACATCAGAAATTCAGCCATTGGACCAGGGTATCATCCAAAACGTGAAAACCAGATACAGATCTAAAATGCTCCTTTCTCTACTGGCAAAAATTGATGAATGCGAGTCTGGGTCTGAATTTTCTAAGTCAGTAAACGTATTGGACGGGATAAGATGGATTGTGTCTGCCTGGAATGAGGTCGAAACATCTACAATCGCGACATGCTTTCATCGTGCAGGATTTCCAGTCGATGCCAACCCATCCGAAGGACCCTCGGACGAGCTTCAAATTGCGGAAACCATCGCAAGCTTGCCTGAAAACATTAGAACGGAATTGGTATCGGCAAATGAGATAATGAAAGTGGATGAAGGCATTGTTGTACACGAGATTCTGGGTCATTCACAAGCCGAAATAATGCAACAAGTTCTAGAAGAATTCCAAACTGATCCATGCGATATAAGTGAGGAATCTGGAGAAGATGAAGATGTGGACCATCAACCTCTAACAGCGAATGATGCCCTAAATAATATAAATCAGCTGCTTCTATATGTGTCTTCGAACCAACCGAATCTGGTGTCAGAAGTTCTTCACATAAAAACCAAAATCGAACAACACAAAGGAAAATGTAAAATCATTAAGCAGACAACTTTAAATACATATTTTAAATCCTAATAAATTAACACATATGTATGCATGTACAACACTGGTCTTTAATTTTTATTCGAAAAAAAAACCACACCCTTATAAGTAGGCCACCTGTTTAAGTTGGCCGAAAATTCCTGCACGGCAGGTGCCCAACTTAACCAGGTTTTACTGTAATAATATTTTCATTGGATACCCCTCTCATCACAAGATAAATTGAGATGTTGGACAGACCAAAAAAGACGCAGATGACGGACGAACTTGCAAAATCACATGTAAACGTTCCGCCAACCGTATGAAGCTGTATGAAGAAACGTTCAGACTTCTGGCACACGTGCCGCCACAACTTCAGGCCCATCTGTTTCTGGCATGTCCAGCACGTTAACTTCGACCTTACGTTCTGAGCTCCCAAGTCCGAATTCAAAGGATACAATGTCTGATGCAGACGAAGAACGAGAGCTGGCCCGGCTTGAAAGGAGAAAACGCATCCGAGAACTGCAAAAAGAGCTACGTGACATGCAGCGGCCAGTGCCTCGAAGAGTTGACTTCAGTGACATCGAAAATTCCGTTTCCTCATTCTCTGGCGACGATGCTTACAAACAATGTGCGGAAGTGGATAGCTGATTACGAAAACGTCGTCGAATCGCTGTCTTGCGATGAGCACAACAAGTATCTTTGCGCTCGACGGCTGTTAAATGGGACAGCCAAAGTACTTCTACGGACGGCACGAGTCAACAACTGGGAATCGTTGAAGAACGTCCTAATTATCGAATTCGACAGAACGTACCGCAAGCTAAGCACTAAGTCATCACACAAGGACGAGTCGTATTTGCATTATGTCTTGCCGATACAGAAAATTGCTTCTTATACAGATATTGATGAAGCTGAGCTTGTTGAATTTATCATAGATTCGTTGACTCATCGTCAAACATTTCAGTGTTACAAGACGCCACTTCAGTAGCTGAACTTAAGCGCCTATTGCCAAAGTACGAAAGAAAACGACTACTTAAGTTACCATCATGTTCTGCACCGATGTCCTCACCCAAGCGACAATAAAGTTCATCAGAAACTCAAGACAGGTGCTACAATTGCTCCAAATATGGCCACTTTGCAGCCCAGTGTGCTTCCGTTCATTATGGGACAGACCACACATATAAAAACTGTCCAAAGGTCATCAAGAGACAAGTACGAGCTGTTACTGCAGATGGTGATTCTCTAAAAATTAAAAAAGAGTGTTCCAGTGACGATGATATGACATAGTTCTTAAGTGGAGTTGTAAGCGTTTCTTTTATTCTAAAAGATAATAAGAGCACTAAGTTTTTCTGTTATAATTTTCATTTGGACACCGGTAGTCCGGTTAGTTTTGTTAAGAAGTCATTGTTTTTGAGGACATACCACTCGCGAAATTATCATATTTGAATTATAAAGCATGGTTAGTTATTATGTTATTCTTTCGGGTCATCAAAATAAACTTAATTTTTTTGTTATTCCAGACGACGTCATGCCTATTCCATTGGTTATCGGCTGCGACGCACTTGAAATGTTTAATATCTATCACATTACATATAGGGAGAAATAAATTGTCTTCAGCGCAACCAAGTACTTCTGATACCAATAAAGAATTCTATTTGAAACATATTTATTTGTGCACTTATGCCTCCGTACCGTTTGTCAGATGTGTGAGAAAATTAGTTGATCAGTCTAATACAGTAGTGAGTTCTAATAAATTTAGGAAAGTAACACCCAGTAGTTATTCTATTCGGACGTGGAAATTCCAGCTCTTCAGGTTCGTAAAGACTTCCGTGCAACTAGAATTAGGCCTGTTGGTTAAATTTTATTTTCAATTTTTTTCGTAAATTTATACGATACGATACATTCACAGTGCATTATTGGCTAGGTTGGTGATTTTGAGGAACTTGTCTGTCGATTTTTGGATTTTGGCAAGTATTAGGATACTGCCATCTCTAAGTTGTGAGATGTTATCATACTCAGTGCTGACCGAGTCTAAAATTTTCGAATTTTGGGTTTCTAAGGTTTGGGATGGTTGGCAGTTCGGGGAACTCCTCGCAGCCAGATAATTTTGGTTTTTTCTTTTTAGCCCGCGGCTCTGACGAAGCGTTATCACATAGCACATCGTAATAACCTTCTGTCTTTTTCCTCGACCCCAGCGATGGGCCCATACCGGGGGCATATAGTTACTTATTCGTAAAAATAAAGCTTTACCACGCGGTTAGGAAACGTAAAAGTGTAGAAAACTGATGGAAAAAATGAGAAGAGTGATAAAAATTCCAACGGTTATTTGCCCTTTAATTTTATGACTTCCTGTTGAGAAAATATGTACCTGTTCACAGGTAGTAAAAGTTTCCGGATACAAAATTTCCAACAGGTATAAAGAGTGAAAATCGATTGCAAAATGTATGGCCTCATCCTAGTGATCGCCGGTGTAGAATAAAATATAATCTTTCAAAATATAACTATTTTCATGGAATTACTCAACACTTTTTAGAATTCAATTGACATCAAAACTAAATCACAACCGTTCACTTCCAAAGCGACAGACTTATTTGTGTAATAAAAATTAAAATTGAAAATAATAAATAGCGTTTTTGTGATTGCAATAGAGCTGTCATGGGTTGAAAACTATTGCATTTGAGCGAGAGAAACCTCAACGCCAGCTGAGGAAAAAGCTTTTAAACAAAGTTCAGGACGCTTTGAACAACGAGAGAAATGATCGAGATAGGTACATAGCTGCAAGAACAAAAGTACATTCTATAGCAAAATTTTGAAGAATGTAGAACCCATAAGTGATGAAGAATTAAGGGTTGGACCAAATCTTAGTTATTCGTTCTGTATTGAAAGAAAAATATGTGAATTTTGACGAGTCGAAGGTCAAACTCTTAGACTTTGAGATGCGTATTCAACTTACGAGTGATACTCCTTTTTTTTGTTCGCCTCGTCGGTTGTCGTTTAATGAGAAGCGGGAAGTAATAAAAATTACTAAGAATCTCTTAAGTTGAAAGATTATTAGGCCTAGTGACTCTCCGTATGCGTCCCCTATTGTCTTTGTGAAAAAGAAAAATAGAGAAACGCGAATATGTATAGACTATCGGGGATTGAATAAACTTACGATTCGTGAAAATTTTGCGCTTCCACTTATTGAAGATTGCGTAGAGTATTTAGAGGGAAGGAACATTTTTACAGTGCTAAATCTTGAGAATGGATTTAATCAACTTAGTATGGCTTCTGATTCTATTCACTTAACCTCGTTCGTAACAACAAGTGGACAGTTTGAGTATCTTAAGATGTCATTTGGACTTAAGAACGCACTCTAGTATATTTCAAAGATTCATTTCTAAAATTCTTCGGTGGTTTATCGATAAAGGATTAATTATGCTGTATTTGGATGATATCATCATCGCAAGTACCAACTTCAATGACCATCTTCAATTGTTGGGTCTCGTTCTTCAGTGTTTATCAGAATATGGCTTGAAACTTAGATTATCAAAGTGTCACTTCGGATACGCCACAATAGAGTACCTTGGGTATAAGGTAAATGAACATGGAATCCAACCTAGTGACTCGCACATAAAGGCGATACTTAAGTATCCGATTCCGAAAAATGGCAAAGAGTTGCATTCATTTCTTGGTTTAAGTTCATACTTCAGGCGATTTGTCCGTTCGTTTTCCAGTGTTGCTAGACCGTTGTATAATCTTTAAAAAAAAAGGTGTTTCATTTGATTTTCCTCTTCAGAGTGTGTCGATGCATTCCGGTATTTGAAAGAATATTTAGTTTCGTCCCCTGTGCTAGCAATATACAACCCTAACCACGAGACCAAGTTGCATTGCGACGCCAGCTCACTGGGGTACGGTACTGTTTAGTTACAACGACAAAACGATAAAAAATTTCATCCGGTAGTCTATGGCCCTTTCAAAAACGTCATTTGGTCGTCAATTTGATTGTCGATTTGATCGTCATTGCAGCACATAAGGGTTGCAAACGTCATACTGCAAAGGTTTTTACTACCATTCATTTGTGTCGCCTGCCTGTTTTTTTTTTCAATTGCATTTGACGTTTTCGAACAAAGCAGATGGAGTCCCTAAGAATATTTATTGCGAAAATTGCGTTGTGAAATCTTAGTAAAAGTACAAGTAATAATATTAATTATAATTTACCTGGACGAAACGCACTAAAGAAAAATAAGGTTTTACTAAAACTGCTAAATAAAGAACGAAGAATCCCAAAAGTTCGGAATTATCTGAATACAATTAATCAATTTTCCGAAGATAATTTCTACAGCAACTTCAGGATGTCCAAAAGCATTTTTTCTGTAAGTTATCTGGGATTCCTCCAACTTATAATATAACGAAAAGTATGTACTTATATACCTAATTACAGAAACTAAAATAAGAATTACAGCCCTTGTGGATAAATGCAAAGACAAGACGGCCATGTACTAGTTTGGAAGAATGTCTGTATATAACTCTCTGGACGCTAGCAAATAAAAATGCATACAGGGAAATTGGAGACCGGTTTAATAAATGTCTCAGCAGTGTTTTTAAAATAGTCATGAAACCCTGTAGGACTATTGTAAAATTATTGACAAAAGTTGTTGAATGGCCTGAGTCTAATGAAGAAATTAATTCTGTAGTCGCCAAGTTCAACTATTTGCGTGGGGCTAATAGTTTTCCGAACCTGGTAGCGTCCATTGACTGTACGCATTTAAAAATCTTCAACCTACAAGTAGACAGCTCAAGCTACTACAATCGAAAGGGATATAATTCAATGATCCTACAAGTAACACATACATTTTTAATCAGTAGTCTTATAACTACTATTTTTATATTTTAGGCGACAAACGATAGTGATGGAGTTTTCCCAAATGCGTTTTTTGGATGGCCCGGTAGATCACACAATGCAAGCGTGTTTAAGGGAAGTGAACTAGGGAAAAGGCTGGAAAACGAGACATTGAAAATAACACCAGATATCCACTTAATTGGCGACTCCGCGTAACCAATATCCACATATTTGATGGTGCCTTACAGAGATAATGGCAATCTCCCTCAAAACCCAAAACCGATTCAACCATCTTTTAAGCTCATCAAGGGTTATAATTGAGCAAGCTTTAGGTATTCTCAAAGTCAAATTCAGAATACTCGACAACCAGAATTTCAAAAAAATAGAAACTATTAAATTTATCGTTTTGTCATGTGTTGGGCTGCATAATAGTGTCTACCCACCGTCAGGTTCGGACGTGTTTCAATTTAACTCCGCGATAATTTATGAATAATTGTTTTTCTGTTTGACTCTTTCCTTTTTGGTTTCGTGTCTGACCCCAGTCGAACCATATTGCCTGTTTCCAATCACTTACACCATAACTTCGCAGTGTCATCATAGTGACTTTGTATTTTCTCAGTCTCATCAAAACACAGTGTCCTAAAAAAAAATAATAATAATAATTAATAACCTACTTGCTAATACTCTGATCTAATTTAACCATGTCTTCCTGTGGATTTGTTGACTGCGCTTTACCTACTAACACAGTGGAAATGGTTGCATGCAATGGAATATGCGGAAAGAAATTCCATCCGATATGCATTGATTTGAGCAGAAACGCTAAAACTCATCTCGAAGAGTATAAGCGCATATTCAGCTTTTTCTGTGTAGAGTGCCGGACCATCTTCCTGGCACATATAATGCTGGCTATAAAATGTAATAGCCAGCAACTAATTGGGCTTGCAGACTCGATTGCAGAGCTGAAATGCGAAGTTCAATTCAGCAGTAAAAATATAACCAACCTCATTTCCGAGAGCCATGACAATCTAAACTGTTCGATCGATAACAGCATAACAACCATAAAATCAGCTGTTCAATCCCTGCACTCTAAAATCACTAAATTCGCAGATTCTGATAAGTCTCACTGCTCAAACACATTACCAGCGATTCAGTCAACTTCAATTCAGTTGGGAAAAATTATGTCAACATTGGCTGACCAATCAACTCTTCTACATCTCAAGCATGCTGAACATACCGAAAACATCGGATCCATCCAACATGACCTGAATTTTCTGAGTGAGGAAGCTGCATCCACTTGATCAACTACGATGCAGATTTTGGAGGAATTAAAGCACATCTCTAGTAAGCCGGATGCACCTCCTCCTCTGCAGTAAGCCCGAGTAACAAATTCTTACACGACGAGCTATATAACATACATCACCCTCAACCACTTCAGCCCCAACTCATTCAATAGCCGCTACCACCGAAGACCCCGTTCAACCCTCTACGATAAATGCAACTTCGATCACCAATCCCATTGCCAATAATTAGGGCTTTTGGGACATCCTGGACTCTCCCTGAATGGACCAACAGAATTCAAAAATTAAATAAAATGAATTTTGAAGCCAAAAAAAAACCGGAACTGTCTACTTTTATCCTCCAAGCTGCCCCACGTCACGCAAGCCCGTCCTGGATCAAAGCCCTTTTTTGGAGGAAATTCGGTATACAAGACGTCAAATGTAAACAAGTTGGCAAAGTCAAGAGCAAAAACGGCCAGTGTTTTGAAATACGTATACCCACTAAATACGATTGGATGTTCAAATTATCGGACGGCATACCAATATCGGAAAAGATGGTCATCACCCAACGGAAGGATATGGTAGATAATAAGTTTACTAATAAAAGAAAATATAGCCCGAACAATTCTGCCCTATCCCATCAACATTCCGACTCAAACTGGTCATTTAAGACCCATATCTTTCCAAGATTCTCCTCACTCCTTCCCCGCTTTGCACCATCAAAAAAAAACAACGAGAGTCGCGACCCCAAATCCTCTCCCTCCTCTCACCAAACCTTTAAAGCCGCTTCAAAACAGAGTTTCATTTAACCTTGCTCCTGCGCCTTCTATCCAAGTTCCAACTAACATTGCCCCATCCGACAAATATCCTAATTTTATTAGCTCCCATATATTTAACCCAACCACCCATTCCTCATCTTCATCTATCAATCCACCTGATCCAACCCCCCTCACTAGTCAAGATTCTAGTTCCGGGGTGCTTGACCAACCTGTCCCTTTATCATCCGCTCGTGCCCCCGATTCTCACCCGAAATACCTTGACCCACTCCTTCCACCAACTGTCAAACTCACTAAAAAATTTTCTGATATGAATGATGACAGTCGTTATGTAGTATCTCGTTTGAGAGATCGCCGGCTCTATCTTGCCTACTTGCACGACAAGACAAACCAAACTCCATTTGCATTGATGGCATAACCAAAACCAACATTATGGTTTCAATTCAACGAGAAGGTCTTCCTATTAAGCCTGTGGAATTGATGCAAATTTTCGTTCGTTACCATGAGAGTTTCGACATCTTTTCCGACGATGTTCATAATGATCTTTCTACGCTGTCTTCGCCTGTCAGCTCCAAACGTCTTTCCCATTTGCCAAGAACTCGTTTTTAAAAACTATTACAGTTCCTAACAAAATGAATTCTGTATCAGGTGACCGAGACCAAGACGAAGAAAACTCGTTTGAGGAATCGCTATCCATTTTTTTTTCAGAAACCAAATTCTTCCTTATTGCCCGGCAAATTTGGTTTACCCATCTGACATTGCGCAGCGCAGATTTCTGGCTGCCTTTCTGCAGTGCAAAAGACACGCAAATGACTTTTTCGAAAATATGACAGAAGCAAACTGCGTTATCTCGATCACCATGCCTATGCAGTTTGACTTTGAAGATGTTTTCCAACAAATGACTTTTGCAACTTACGTTTACGAACAAACTGCAAATGCAGCTTTGATGCAGATGACGTTTGGGAAAAGGGCCTATTTTTCTAAAATAGACTCTCAAGAGTCTAGATACACCATAGATTCGAATTTTAGACCCTTTCGATTATCCTTGCTATACGCCGCCGCTTCCGAGTATACCTAGGAGGTATCCCATTTACGATTGTTACAGATTGCAGCTCACTTACATTGACACTGTTTAGTTTTTAAGTATATTTACACACAAATGTATTTTATAAAACAATACCGTATAAATACACACCTATGTTTTCCATCAACATCTTCGCTGTATACTTTATACACAAACTATAATTCATTGCACTCACAAATTATGCAACTCACATTTTGCTACATAGACAATATTTGTTTCACTGTCATTTTTTGCTTTGTATGAACAATAATTAGATAGGTCATGTTATTTATTTTGTTCTTCCTCATTGTTATAATTTAAGCTTAGTTAGCAATAATTTTGTATAAATATAGTTAAGAGTTCAATAAAGAATCACTCGCTATTGATCAACACTTCGAGCTTGTCCTTTTCGCTGCATTAAGACTTCCCCCCACCAGTGGTAAGGGGTCTTAATCATAATTTCCACTGTAGTCCAAGTTTATGCGCTTGGATCTACAAAACAAACGGTCAAGGTTTATGTGCCCTGTCCAAATACTTAATTAAAACAGTCAATGCAAACGAGCATTGTCCTCAACATTTGGTGACCCCGACGTAATTCACACATTGTTTCACATATAGCGATTGGACTTTTGCTCTGAGAAGTGATTCACACAGTTGACTCACATATTCATCGGATCAAAAGCGAGTACAAGAAAGCGTTACCAGGGCTAGAACACTGGGCTTCAACATTTGCACCATCATAAATCACAACCAAAAGAGCCTTAGCCCAAGATGGAGGAACTAGCAACAAATCAACTGAAGGCAGGCGAGGAAATTCAGCGGATCATAGTGAACTTTAAGAAGGATGGAGCAGAGAGAAAGTCAACTGTCAAATACTTTCAAGATTGGTTGTCACTGTTAGAGACTGCATGGTCGCAGTTCGAAGAAACGGACAACCGAATTCGAGGGCTGTCCAGCATCGATCATAACCACGAATACTTCTTAAAGGATTATTATACCGAGATCCGGGAATTAGTCATACAATACTCCGAATTATTCAACAAGAATATTGGCTCACTAAAAGGCAATTCATACACTCATGCTGCAAGCCAAGATCTTGCAGTATCTAAGAATGGTGAAGGAGGTGGTGCATCTGATGTTAGTAATGTCAGCGGTATCATAAGAAAGCAGATTCAGGCAATCAATTCACTGCATCGCTTATTAGGATCGGTTTCTAAGGACGATGAGCCACGGCCCAGAGAATATTATGAAGCAAAGCGGGAAATGATAAACAGGGTATGGCAACAAATCGAATCGCTTAATTATTTAATTTGGGAGTTAAGTGATGATCCAACGAAACATGGGTATGACCTAAGTACATATGTTCAAGTCGAAGCACTGGTAGAAAGCAACATACTCAACTTAGCAATGAAAATGGGTTGCCAGACTTCGAACACTCATTCCACGTCAATGAATAGCAACAACATACCGATTGACAATTCATTGAACCTACCAAAATTAAAATTTCCGAAATTCGATGGAGACTATTTAAAATGGCATCAATTTTTTGATATTTTTCAACAAATGATACACAACAAGTCAATTCCCAATGTACAAAAAATGTGGTACTTAAAAACAAATGTCTCTGGAGAAGCAGAAAAACTGATTGGACATTTGGCGCTGACGGAAGAAAACTACCTGACAGCTTGGCAATCGCTTCAAGAGAGATATAACAACGTGCGAGTGCTAACAACAGCATTAATCCACAAAATTATATGTCAACCAAATCATACGTCTGAAAATGTGTCAGCTTCTGCCATAAGGGAGCTCCATGACACCACACAAGAAGGACTTCAAGCCTTAAAGAATTTAGGAGTGGATACTTCTAGTTGGGATCCTCTATTGCTACATCTCCTAATCAAGAAGCTCGATAGGACCACACACGTCGTATATGAACAAGCACTCAGAAACCCAAGGGAAAATCAACCATTAAAAGAGTTTCTAAGTTTTCTGGAATTGCGTTTCCAATCACTGGAAGCAATTGGACAAAGGGTATCAAGGTCACAGTCAAAACAAAACTCAAAATCATGTTCGTCAGTTGTATCGACAACACAAATTGAAAAGAAAACTGGAAACTTATGCCGAGCATGCAATACTGAAACTCATCCGCTATACGGTTGTAAACAGTTTTTAGACTGGCCCACCAGCAATCGCCTAGAATTTGTTCAAAAGCAAGGGCTATGCATTAACTGCCTACGATTCGGACATAAGGCCAAGGCATGTGCATCGCGGACCTGTACCAAATGCAAAAAGAGGCATAACACACTATTACACAGCAACAATCGGGCCAAAATCGCAGAAACGGAGAGCTCAACGTCAGCAATATTGGAATCAGCAAAAGACAAAAAAGAATTGACTACATTGGCTACATTAAATGACAAGAGTTACGTTCTTCTCAGCACAACACAAATAAGATTAACCGATAGGAACGGTAAAAGCATTGAATGTAGAGCCATTTTGGATTCTGGATCCCAAGTCAACTTAATTACGGAGAGCCTCATCAAGAAAATGGGCATATCGCCAAAAAATACGTCAATGAGTATTCAGGGTATCGGCGATGGTAAAAGGGAAGTCCATCATCGTGTGAGCCTTCAATTATGTTCAAGACTAAATGGGTTTTCCACACAGTTGGAAGCTTTTGTCCTCAAAAACATAATATCACCACAACCAACGCAGCATTTGGATATTTCCTCATGGGCAATCCCGAACAATATTACACTGGCTGACCCAAATTTCAACAGACCAAGCAAAATTGACGTTCTTCTCGGCGCAGAATTTTTTCATCAATTGTTATCAATTGGACAAATAAAATTAGGTGAGGGCTTGCCAACACTCCAAAACACTGTATTTGGATGGATCCTAGTAGGAAAGGTTGAGATGAACACAATTGCTTTAGCAACATGCGGGATTTGTAGCGAATCTGAGGACCAAACAAATCAGATAATCGAGAAATTTTGGAAACTCGAAGAAGTAGAGGTAGCTGAACCAAAGACTACCCTGGCAGAAAAACGGTGCAAAGAACATTTTACTCAAACCGCAAGAAGAGACGATAAGGGTCGTTTTATAGTTAGACTACCCTTCGCACAAAACACTACAGCCTTAGGATCATCCCAAGATATTGCTCTAAACAGATTTTTGGCTTTGGAAAGACGGCTTTTGAAGAACGACATTGTGAGGAATCAATATATTGAGTTCATGGATGAATATGAGACATTAGGACACATGACGGAAGTCAACATCGACGACATATTATCTCCTAATTATGTTATTCCACATCACTGCGTCTTAAAACCTGATAGCAGTTCCACCAAGCTTCGAGTAGTGTTTGACGCCGCAGCAAAAACATCATCTGGTGTGAGCTTGAACGACATTATGCATACTGGACCTATTATTCAAAATGAGCTTTTTGCCATTCTTCTCCGATTCCGGATGCCCAGATTTGTGTTTACAACGGATATACAGAAAATGTATAGGCAGATTTTGGTTCATCCAGATGACAGAGGATATCAACTTATTGCTTGGAGAAGGAATCCCAACGAGAAACTGAAGTACTACCAACTGAACACTGTCACATATGGCACAAGATCTGCTCCATATTTGGCAGTAAGATGTTTACACGAGCTAGTCAAGGCTAACAAGGCAAAGTATCCACTTGGAGCCCAGGTATTACAAGACGACTTCTACGTTGATGATGGATTGACCGGATCAAATAGCCTCACTACTGCCAAGGAAATTCAGACAGAACTCGTCAAGATACTCGATCAAACTGGTTTTAAGCTAAGAAAATGGTGCGCGAATCATCCACAGCTATTGGGAAACATTCCACCAGAACATCAGGAAGTAATTCTTGACTTTAACACCAAGGCGGAAGAAACAATCAAAACACTAGGCCTAGCATGGTTGCCAAAGAATGATCACTTAATTTTTAAGACAAGCATTGGGGTGAAATCACGCATAACAAAACGGACAGTTTGTTCCAATGTAGCTAGAATCTTCGATCCACTAGGAATATTAGGACCAGTTATAGTAACTGCGAAAATCTTCATACAACAATTATGGCAACTGAAAATCACATGGGATGAAGCATTGCCAGCAGAGTTTCACACCAAATGGCTATCGTTCCAAGATGGTCTAAAAGAACTGAATAACATGCACTTCCCACGACACGTTTTTAATTCAGAAGTCCCTAAGTTAATTCAGATTCATGCCTTCGCTGATGCTTCCGAGAAGGCTTATGGCGCAGCGATATACATTCGATCAGTTCTCAGTGACGGAAGAATAATTATGAGATTACTGTGTTCAAAATCACGAGTAGCACCACTTAAAAAGCAGACACTTCCACGTCTGGAACTTTGTGCTGCGGTATTAAGTATTATTCGAGCAACCAGAACTAAAAGGGACCTTAAAATTGAAGACACAACAATATACTTTTGGACCGATTCTGAAATTGTTTTAAATTGGATTAACTTTAAATCATCGTCATTTCACACCTTCGTAGCCAACAGGGTAGCTACAATTCAGAATCTTTCAGTTGCCGAGCAGTGGAGACCCGTCAGATCAAAAGACAATCCTGCTGATGTACTATCACGTGGGTTATCTCCGAGTCAGCTCAAGTCTTGCGGAATGTGGTTATACGGACCTCTGTTTCTTCATGGGACGGGGGACACATAGTCAAGGCCTTTTTGTAAAACTTTAGCAATAAACACTGATGAAGAACGAAGGAAGAAAATTTCGGCTACAGTAACAAGTGTCGAAACAGAAAATCTTCTCCGGCAAGTCAACCACGGAAACTCATTCAAAACACTTAATAGTGAAATCAAGGAATTGAAGAAATACAAAGAATTACACAAATCAAGTTCTCTCAGTGGTCTCTCCCCATTTCTGGACGAAAATGGAATTATTCGGGTTGGTGGACGAATCAACTCTTCATCCCTGTCATACGATGCAAAACATCAAATGCTCCTACCATATGATGACCCAATAACGAAACTGATCATGAAAGATATTCATGAGAAAAATTATCACTGTGGATCTCAAACATTGCTAGCCCACACTCGACAAAGATTCTGACCAATAAAGGGAAAAATCCTTTCGCTATCAATCGTGCAACAGTGCAATAAGGCCAGGCCACACTTTCTAAAGCAAATGATGGGAAATTTACCTCCTACACGAGTCCAACCAGCAAGACCCTTTCTGAATTCGGGCGTGGATTATTGCGGCCCATTCTGGGTACACTATAAAATACGAGGAAAAAAACCACAAAAGCTGTGCATATAGAGATTGTTAGTGACCTATCAACGGAGTCGTTTATTGGTGCTAGTTTTGACAACGCCACAAACTTTATTGGCGCTCGTAATCAACTTGCGGAATTATCATCAACCATCTATTCCGCAACTGCAAGTGACAAAATTATGAAGGCCTGCAGCGACAAGGGAATTAAATTCAACTTTATTCCTCCTAGAGACCCACATTTTGGAGGGTTATGGGAAGCTGCTGTTAAGTCTGCCAAACATTTATTAGTGAGAAGTGTTTCTACAGCATCATTAACCTATGAAGAACTGGAAACAGTTATGATCGGCATTGAAGCAGTTTTGAATTCACGACCAATAACTCCAATGTCGGAGGGCCCAAATGATCTGACTGCCTTAACACCGGGACACTTTTTAATAGGTCAACCTTTAACAGCGATACCTGATGTAAACACAACTACACTTAACGCAAACACGTTAACACGCTGGAAACTGGTTTCGCATCTAAAGAACGAATTTTGGAATAAATGGTCTAGAGACTATTTGAATGAGCTACAATACAGACACAAATGGAGAGAGCAATCTCCTAATATTAAACCTGGAGGCCTAGTAATCATCAAGGAGGATAATGTTCCAATTCTTTAATGGCCCCTTGGAAGAATAATTCAAGTCTACAAGGGTGACGACGGGGCAGTTCGAGTCGCAGACGTTAAGATCTCAACCGGTATTTGGAAACGAGCAATACATCGATTAGCACCTTTACCAATAAAGGAACATCATGAAGAGATCGAAACAATTGAAACCCAGCCCGAGTTCAATGAAACCAGGCAAAACCATCATGAACCTGTAGAAGTACCAAGAAAGAAAATGAGACGCTTAAGCCACACCAACTTGATCATAATGCTTATAGCAGTATTGATGTTTCCTATAATTGTTCCAAATCCTGTTCAAATAACAAGGTTTAAATCTGAGCCAGGAATTCACTTTGAAGGCATGGGCACAACAAGATTTGTCACGGCTGAATGGAACATTATTGCATACTACGAACTAGCACCATTCAAGAAGGAAATTGCAGCATTATCAACCGGAACGCTTGCCTTACACAATTTGTGCGAACAATTTTCAAAGAGGACTACCTGCCGTTATTTAGTTGATCATTTCAATGAGACTATAACCAACTTGCAGTTTGACAACAGTTTAAAACGTCGCCCACTCTCTCTTTGGTGTCTTGGATTCCAAATATGCTGAAAAGATGTCTAGCATAATTGATAAGGTTAAGGAAAATGAGGATTACTTATTAGAACTACACAAAAGCCAGACATCCATGATTGATTCTACTGTGAACATCGTCAAACGAAGTCAATTAGACACAACTTGAAAAACAGATCAATATGGTTATGAATGGTATACAAAAGACAGAAGCAGAAGTAGATCTAATTCAAATGTTCAACTCCATATCTATTCAGCTGAAAATGCTAGTGTCCAACTTACAGAGAATGCAAGCAGCAATACTCGACGTGCTTATTGACACACATCATGGAAGAGTAAACCCACTACTTCTTTCACCCCAGCAGCTAAAAGTAGAAATTTCGAAAATTAAGGGCCACTTGTCAGCTACTCAGCAACTGCCCGGAGATGAAGCAGATTTACTTCAGCTTTACAAATTAATGGCGATTAAGGGCAGCATCACAAATGATCATGTAGTATTTATCAATCAACTTACCATTAATCAGTTACGAAAAATTCGATCTCTTCCATATGATACCCATACCAGTTGTTATAAACAAGACCATGCTGGCAATCAGCCCGTGTACGAGTCTCATTTCAATAAGCAGTCACAGAGATCAGTACGTTCCAGTAAGCAAAGACGATTTAAAAGAATGCCGGATGATAAAGGAGGGAACTTATTTGTGTTCCAACTCACAAGCGAAATTCAACAAAGGATCTGAGTTATGTTCTTGCAGCTTTAACCTGTTCAACAACCTCACGAAACCAAAATGAAAGCTAATGGAAGTCCAAAACAATTTCGTCTTAACACAACTATTTCATAAGAACCAATGGATATTCGCTAAGATTACCAATTCAAATGTCCGTGGTATGTGGAACAAGTTTCTTTCAATTACAACTGAAGGAATCAGGATTTCTTAATCTCGAACCAGGTTGCACCATCAAACACAACTCCGTTACTATTCAGGCTTACTACGAATATACATCTGCATTAAGACCATCATATACAAGTTTTGGCATCAGGACTGAATTTCCAAGTCCACCAAAGAAGTAATCATCTTTGAATAATTCCAACCCAACTCAATATAGATTCGAAGGTGAAGAGCTTACGGCCTTGAAAACTTTACTTAGGAGTCAAGATTTTGTAAAGCTACCAAACAGAATCAAGGCCAGTGAATATCATCATACAACAATCGGTTACTCCGCACTTTTGTTATCCATCAGTGTAGCCTTTG
The DNA here is from genome assembly GCA_949129095.1 of Volucella bombylans. Taxonomy (NCBI): domain Eukaryota; kingdom Metazoa; phylum Arthropoda; class Insecta; order Diptera; family Syrphidae; genus Volucella; species Volucella bombylans. The sequence goes on from OX422140.1 coordinate 324,350,902, forward strand.
GTTTTATATGGACATGGAAAAAGGGCTACTTTAACAGAAAAATCAGCAAGGAAACCAACAGTATCACAACGCCACATCAAGATTCTCCTACCGATCCTCCGACGCCACAGCCAAGAAGCACCCTTAATGCAAACAAGTTTGCTGTACACATTTAAATGTTGAACAATTGTTCAACGCGCGGGAGAATGTTTAGTTTTTGAGTATATTTACACACAAATGTATTTTACGAGTATATAACAATACCGTATAATTACACACCTATGTTTTCCATCAACAGCTTCGCTGTATACTTTATACACAAACTATAATTCATTGCACTCACAAATTATGCAACTCACATTTTGCTACATAGACAATATTTGTTTCACTGTCATTTTTTGCTTTGTATGAACAATAATTATATAGGTCATGTTATTTATTTTGTTCTTCCTCATTGTTATAATTTAAGCTTAGTTAGCAATAATTTTATATAAATATAGTTAAGAGTTCAATAAAGAATCACTCGCTATTGATCAACACTTCGAGCTTGTCCTTTTCGCTACATTAAGACTTCCCCCCACCAGTGGTAAGTGGTCTTAATCATAATCACCACTGTAGTACAAGTTTATGCGCTTGGATCTATAAAACAAACGGTCAAGGTTTATGTGCCCTGTCCAAATACTTAATTAAAACAGTCAATGCAAACGAGCATTGTCTTCAACAGACACTGAACAAGGAAATTGTAAATCCAAGGATAGCATGCCCACCTTGAGAATTAGAATTAGAGTATTATAACTACAAAGTTAAATATCCTAGTGAAAGTAATATGGGTCACGCGGATTCATTAAGTAAATGCATTGTTGTTTCTGTTGTAGGTTCTGAAGATATAGATTTCCATTTCAAAATTTTTAATTGCTGGAGCGAGGAACGCAAAACACACCCCATTTACTTCTTTTTTTTTGATTTTGAAATAATTTCAATCCCACCTCCCCAACCAACATGGCAGACCAACTCGATAGCTCGAACGTTCGTATTAACGAAAACCCCCGTAAGAGAAACCCCTCTCGTGGAAAGCCACACAACCAACGTGATCCCAACGCTGTTTTATAGCCGCCATTACGCAAACAGCGGCAAACCAAAGCTAAACGCGGGTTGAATAAACCCACGAAACTACATAATGCTTCACACGTCACGGTTTCAACCACAGGTCCTTACGAAAACTCTTTTTTCGCTCAGGGCTTGTCCGTAAATGAGTTCGGTAATAGAATGACATTTACCCCCAGCGCACCAGGTCTCATTGAGATCTCCAGAGGCGTTAATCACCGACGAACCCACTCTGAGTAAGATACTGCTCCCAGAGTACGTTGATTACTACGCAACGGCGCTTTTATGGTTTAGAGTTGTAAGTCTTAAGGCTAAGAACCCACAGCCTCTTACAGTGCATAACAAGATGTCATCACTATCTTACATTCCGCAGCCTTCGCCGTTCCTGAACCAATAGCTGATCAGTTGCGCTCCCTTGGCAATGTAGCATCCATTACAGGCCAACACCTCTACCCATCATTCCCACCCCTCCCCGACCAAGATATCACCAACGTCGGTGGATATTACGGCACCATAGCACCACCAGCCGTAGGAATTGATGACACTAGGCATCTTCTGTATGAAGAAATCACATGTCTAGGCGTTATTGCATATGCTATTATGCGATCCGTGAGCAACCAACAGGCAGGAGTCGAAAAATTTCACATTATCACACAGCAACACCGACGCCACTTTCAGAGCGTACCCACAACTATGCGCAGTGAATTAGAATTCCTCATTGTTTTATCCACTGCCATTGCTCCCACAAAGATGGTCCATATGGAACACATTTTCTATCCCATAATGCCTGAAATAGGCAGCCCATCCTAATTAGTTGTAACCAACCCAGATCCAGAACCGGGACAACTTGTGATCAACGGAAATATCCGTCCCGCTTCCTTCTCGCTAGATAACTTTTAGACTATCAGTTTTCTTAGTTCCAAACCTCTATAAAGAGAGTTCGGACCCACCAACAACACACCATGGTCACTGTTTGCTGACATATCAGCTGTATGGGTAACCAATTACAACTGAATGCTGCTCGGAACCGAGATTCAGTGATCTGCAATTTAAGAGATAAGCTAACCAACGAGTGTTCGAAACTTTTTTCCCTTCAGAATGGTATAGTATACCGAAGGGGTCGGGCTGGAAAACTGCCGTTATATGTTCCCAGCAGTATGGAGAATAACTTAATAAGGCATATACGTGAGAAGGTTTATCATTTAGGTGTAGTGAAGTGTTATGAACAAATCAGGATGAATTATTGGTTTTCAGGTATGATAAAAAAAATAGATACGTTTATAAAAAAAAACTGCATGCGATGCATAATGTACAAGTCGCCTGACAATTCCACCCAAAGGAACCTTTTCAACATTCCGAAAGAACCAATCCCGTGTCATACAATTCACCTTGATCACATTTAAACTGAACTGAACTGACTTCGGACCCCTTCCATCTTTCCAATCGAAACGGAAACATATCCTTTTAGTTGTCGATGCTTTTACGAAATACGTTAAACCTTATCCGGTAATATCGACGAGTGCGAAAGAAGTGTGTGCTGCTTTGAGCAGATATTTTGAATATTACAGTAGGCCCTCTAGAGTTGTTACCGATAGGGGTCGCTGTTTTACTTCCTTGGAGTTTAGTTCTTTCCAAGATAGGAATATCTCTCACGTAAAGGTAGCAGTTCAGTCGCCACAGGCTAATGGCCAGGTCGAGAGAGTGAATAGAGTATTAACCGGTATGTTAGGAAAAATCAGTGAGTCTGTGCAGCATGATGATTGAGTTCAGAAGCTGACGCAGGTAGAGTATGCTTTAAATAATACACTATACAGATCTTAAGGTACCACACCCAGTAGGCTCTTATTTGGGGTTGATCAAAAAGGGCCTAATGTTGATCAATTGATTGAATATCTCCAAGAAAATGGGTTAGACCTGCAAGAAAGAGATTTAGCCAAAGATAGGAAAAAGGCTTCTGAATCCATTGCGAAGGTCCAGGAGTATAACCTGAAGAAATTTTAAGAGCACTACCACTGTTGATGTCGTCATTAAGAATATCGACACCACCGTTGGTGTCAATAAGAAATTAATACCTAAGTACAAAGGGCCGTATGTTGTCCACAAAATTCTGCCACATGACAGATATGTCATTAAAGACATAGAGAACTGTCAGATTACATAACTTTCATATAATGGAGTTGTGGAAGCAAAGAATATTCGTCTTTGGAGAAATGATACTGATCAGCTAGTTTGAGGGTTTTAAAAAAAAAATTAAAGAAACGCTTGTCATTAAAATTGTTACTTATTCCTTAGGGTTAAGAATATTTAACGATGTATTGATTTTCTTAAGATCGGGGTCGATCTAATTGCCAGACTGACCGAGATGTAGTATGTAAATAATTTCTTTAAGAACTGTACCAAAATAATTGTCCGAACTATACTGTCAGAAATAAAATGTAAAAAGAAGGCTGATGAAAACGCTCTCTTTCTGTTGACACGCCATAGAAGCCAGACGTAAAATTTAAAAATTAAAACTAAGAGTGTTAACCCTTTGACGGACAGCAACGTCTAAAGACGTCATGGCATGGTTTTCCAATGGGACATGACGTGTACCTTATATTTTACTTATAACATCATGACGGGTAATCCCGTCAGAAAATGAATGGGTTTGTATACATTGTGCGTGTTTGCTGTCCCACGAGAACTTCCTAGTGTTTATTATAATGGTAACTACTGTTCTTTAACAGTGCTGCAAAAATGTTCTCATAGAATATGTACCGTTGATCAAGCAAACGGCACGACGTCAATAGCCGTCTTTTTTGTATGTAAATTTGTTCAGTTGAAGAAAGGTGCAGCTGCGGGAAGTCGTTTTTTTTTTTGTGAAGTAATATTTTTTGTGGATGGGCAGTTTAATTTTTTGAAAATCAAGGTAAGTACATACTATTTTGAAGAGTATTGAAATTTGAGATAATTTTGAGTGCTTTCAAAGATGTCATACGAACGGCAGGAAGAGAAACTTTCAAAATTATTTGCAGAGCAACACGATTCAGAAGACGAATATGACTATGATGATGCAGCAACTTCAGAAGATTCAGATCCTTTTCAGGATGATGGGCTATTTTCTGGGAATCCTGATTTTGACCCTTTAGATGAAAACAGTAGTTCCAGTTCGTCGAACGATACAGCAGCCGAAGATGAACGGCAGATTATAGATGGAGATATACCTGAACATGATGACCAGCATTTTATTGTGGGACAGGGAGCTCAAAAAGAAGAAGCTTCAGACGATGAAGGGACTTCAAATATTCACTTATTCCAGATTTTCAATTCGATAAAAATCAGTCTGGTATAAAAATCGAAATAGCTCCGGATGTAACCCCATACGAAGTTTTTCTAAAACTGTGGACTCCGTAAATTTTGCAAACATTTGTGGATTGCACACAAATAAGTACGGTGATAAGTTGTGTTTAGCAAAACGTCCACAAACACGATATGTTCGTATAAAGGAATTCAACGCAGTAAATGTAGAAGAATTAAAGAAATTCTTTGGGCTTTGCTTACTACAAGGACAAATATCATTCCCTCGAATAAGGCACATGTTTACGAAAAGTCCACTATATCACCATCCAATTTTTTCTTCTACAATGTCTGGAAGACGTTTTGAGCAGATATTACGGTGTCTAAGCTATGAAGTATATGAATTCAAAACGGATAAATTGTCGAAATTCCTAGAACTTTTGGGTACATTGCTAAAAAACTTTTCTCAGGCATACTATCCTGATGAGACATTATCCTTGGATGAATCTCTCCTGCTGCTCAAGGGTCGCTTATCTTTTCGTCAATATATAAAAGGAAAAAAAGCAAAATATGCTATAAAGTTTTATGAATTGTGTACGCCAAATGGGTATGTTCTCAATATTGAAATATACAAAGGGAAAATTGAAGAGGAAGACAATAAAACGTCTAAGACACAGTTATTGGTACATCGACTTTTGACACCGTACTTAAATAAAGGTCATCATTTGTTTATGGATAACTTCTATAATAGCATTATCGTGTCAAAAAGTTTACTAAAAGTAAAGACGCACTCAACGGGGACTCTTAGATCAAACAGGAAAGGAAATCCAGTATTGGTTACTAAACCAAAATTGAAAAAAGGGGAATATATATGGCGAAGATCAAATAATATATATGTATCAAAATGGCGGGATAACCGAGATGTCCTTTGTATTACTACTGGATACCAGGTTGAAATGAAGCAAGTCAAAAATAGACAGGGAACATCCAAACTTAAACCAGTCGAAATAGAAGCTTATAACAACAACATGGCAGGTTAGTTTCATATACCACATACATACATACATTGCAAATATTTTCTTACTTATTTTATTTTTTCTGTCCAGGTATTGACAAAGGTGACCAAATGACGTCTTATTACTCTTGTCCGCGGAAAACCTTACGAATGGTACAAGAAAGTAAATTTTCACCTGTTGGATATAACAGTATGGAATAGTATGTTTCTATTTCAAAAACATACAAACACAAGGATCACACAAATAGAATTTCGAAATCAGCTAATAGCCTCTTTATTGGGAATAGAACTGCATTCAAATATTGCGAAGATCAGGAATACACCAATAGATCATCAACTAATGAACTCAAATAACCACCAACATCAAGTACAACATTTCCAAGAAAAAATTCCTCCGGGTCCCAATAAGGCAATAAGGCAAGGTCATCATTTTTACGTTGTAAGCAATGCTATAAGCAAAATATAAGACGGGAAACTTCGTATCGCTGTAAGACATGTGCAAATAAACCTGCTTTATGCGCCGGACTATGTTTCGAAACATGGCACACATCGAAATATTGAATTTGACTATATCGAAGCTATAGATATCCAACAGAATTAGGTATTTTATATTCATTATTCTTTTTGTTTTGTTCGCAATGAAATTGTTATTTCAATGTTATCTACATAATGTACATATGTATTAACTTTTTTATTACTGAAAATGCTACGAAATAAAGCATATTACATACAACATTTATAAGAAATATAGTCTTATTTTAATAAATAACATATCTAAGGCATTAATACTAATTTGAATTTTAATTTATGAGTACTTGCAGCAATAATAAGCCACAGAAAAAACAAAAGGCATGCATTTTTGGCAATATTTTCAAGTTCTGCTTGACGGGTATTCACGTCTTTATGCTGTTAACAATAATCTAAATCATGTAAAACATCATGACGTAAAAAGCCGTCAGATGTGTAATGCCGTCATGCACTTATGCGAAACCTTTAAAACCTTGAATACACCAAGACGTCTATGACCGTCATGACGTCTATATTCGTCATGCTTTGAAACAACACGTATTAAATTCGTAAGGATTCATGAAATTCAATTTTATTAATAACATTTATTAATTTCGTAATTTAATTCAAATCACTGTTTACAGAACTTGTTTACCTCTAAAAATATGGGAGATAGAGAGATTGCTTTTCTGCGAATCTTTCTTAAAAACAAGTGTCCGTCAAAGGGTTAAATATAATAAACGAAAATAAATATACTAAAAACTATAATATTACATAATTAAGGGATACAGTGCATATAATACGGAATGTCAGAGTGATAAGACGTGTTTCTTGTATTCTCTTGTAAATTATCCATTCATAGTTATTCTTTTAAATCCAACCATAGGTGTGCAAGGCCTATTTATCAGTGTGCTTTATCAGTGTGCTTTCTCACATAATTGAACCTGAATAAGTGAAGAGAAGAAAAAAAAAAAAAAAAAAAAAAAAAAAAAAAAAAAAACTAAGAAAAGAAAATTAAGATAATAATTATTATCAAAATCAAAAATAGAGTTGAATTTCCATCAAATTTTCCGCTACTTTTCTTTTTGTGTGTTTTTCTCTCCTTGTTTTTCTCATCCGCTATGAGCTCTCTTGAGTTAAAAATAACCCGTTCTGCTATGAAAAAAAATGGTAATACGCCAACCACTGGCTCTCCAGCCTCGATACAAATGCGAAACGGAAAACCCAAGAATGCATCAACTGATGGTTCCCCAGCCTCCACGTCGAAGCTCACATCTAAAGATGCATCGGAACTTCCATCTATCAACAATACCCTCACTGCCAATGATCTAGTGGAACATTTGAAGACTCATACAGAGGAAATTGTCACTCGTTTCACAATAGAACTAAGCAAGCTGCGCACTGATCTCATGAGCCATATTACAAGTTTGGAACTAAAATGGACTGCTCAGTTTGCGAAATATGATCAAACACTCAACGCACTGGTGAAGCGAGTAGAGATAATCGAAGAGCACAGTGAAGAATTTGCCATCAACAATCGAAATGAAGAGCAGATAACTGATCTTAAAAAACGGTGTGATGCGCTTGAGAGAAGAGATCTTGCCGCGGACGCAATTCTCTTTGGTGTACCACAGCTGCAAAATGAAAACCCCAAATCTATTTTCAATCTTTTATGTCACACCATTGATTGTGTTTTATGTCACACCATTGATGTCGATATTTCGCTCCCACCTTCGAGATGGATGCAATGACCCACCTATGATTCTGAAGTTCAACTCTCCACAAGATAGAAACAACGTTCTGAAGTCATTAGCTGAATATCAAAAAAAAAGAGAAAAAACCGGTCTCTCTTCGCAACATCGGCATGGATTCTGATAAAAGCATATATTTAAATGAGAGCCTTACGAAAAAAAATCGTTCTCTTCTTAAACGTGCTGTTCAACTTAGGCGCCAAAAGATGATTTATTCAGCTTTTACAAGGAATGGAATTGTTTTGGTTAAAGAGAGTATAAATGGAAACAATATCATCATAGACGAAGAAGAAACTTTGAATGCGATTACTCTGAGATGTCAAGCAACAGACAAGACGAATGATGATGAAATTCTGTGTCCAACAATCTAAAAAATTACGTAATGTTTTTCTATCTCTTATTTATTCCTTCTTTCTCTTACCTTTTCTTTATAATTTTAAATCTCTATCTTCTTTCTTTCTTCCTTCTTATTATATTATATTATTCTTAAAACCTAAATCTTTACCTTTAATTAAGTTTTGTGTCAAGCTTTCCGAAAGTGTTGGTGTTGGTTTTTTTGTTGTTACTAGGTGCCCTCGCTGGCTCTAACATCGAGGGCGGTTCCATGGTCGAATGCAATATCCTGGTTGATATATTATGCAAACAAAAGAAAGGTATCAATATCTGTCACCTAAATGCCCAAAGTTTAAAAAATAAAATAGACGACTTGCGTATACTTTTTGATAGTAGCAAAGTTGATATCATATGTATATCTGAGACTTGGTTAAAGCCGGAGATGTGTGACGATCTTTTCAAACTAAATAATTTTAAAATTAAACGCGCTGATAGATATAATAAACTGGCAGGAGGGACAGCTATTTTTATTAGAAATTCGGTTAATTTTAATGTCATAAAAAAGTCGTCATTCAACGAATCAATAGAATATCTATTTATTGAAATAGTGAGTGAATGTGGTAAATTTTTAGTTGGTTGCATTTATATGGCACCTGATGTAGCGCTTTCTACCTTAGTAAGAAATCTTCTAGAAGAGTTAGTTCCCTTGTACACTGATATTCTAATTTGCGGAGATCTTAATATTAATTTATTAGATAATAAAAATAAACATTTCATTGAAATGGTGGATTCTTTTGGCCTAAGTTTTATTAACACCAAGCAGCCCACACATTTTAAACCAAATTGTACATCCACCTTGTTAGATGTTTTTCTAGTTTCTAGTACCAACTTGGTTATGCATTATGACCAACTTCTGGCACCTGCTTTCTCACATCACGACTTAATTTTCGTGACACTTAACGCGCTTTTTACCAACACAGTGGATACGTCTGCAATCTATTACGATTATTCGGGAATAAATTTAGTGGATCTGTTCAATGATACTCGAAACGTTGACTGGTCACCTATTTACTCAACATGTGATGTTAATAAACAGATTGAATACTTTAATAATAATATTTATCTCCTTTTTAACAATCATGTGAAAGTAAAACATAAAAAAATTAAGAAAAATAATTGTCCATGGATAACACAAGAAGTAAGAAACCACATTAAGGCGCGTGATGATTTATATGCGAGATGGCGAAGATATAAATGTTCTGTTATTCATAATGAATTCAAGGTTGCCCGTAATGCAGTCACTTATCTTATAAGGAGAAACAAAAAATCCTTCTTTAAAAGTCAATTTAATCCCGGTGATTCAAGTTCCACTTTTTGGAAAAACGTTCGTCAGGCTGGAATAAGTCGAAGTAAGCAGTCTATTACAGATCAGATAAATATCGAGGAATTGAATCAGAAATTCGTTCAACCCCAATCGACCGTAAGCTCACACGTTCCTAATTCCTATACTAATCAAGGAGATACTTTTTCACTTTCTTGTGTTGACATAGCGGTGGTTGGCCATGCAATTTTAAAAATGAAGTCAAAAGCTATTGGTTCAGATAACATCCAACCAGAATTTATTAAGACTCTCCTACCCGTTTTACTACACCAGATAACGTTTATTTTTAATACTATTTTGACCACTTCTGTTTTCCCTGATATCTGGAAAATAGCCAAAGTTTTGCCATTACCTAAGCCCTACCCAGCTAACAAAACCGAATACCGCCCAATCTCCATTTTACCATTTTTGAGCAAAGTTATGGAAACAATTATGAGCAATCAGATAAAGGTTTTTCTTAATAATAAGAAACTAATTGCTAACCATCAATCCGGTTTTCGTGCAAAACACAATTGCACCACGTCTCTGATCAAAATTTGTGAAGATATTCGTGCTGGGTTCGACAAGGATATGGTGGGATTGATTGTATTCTTGGATTTTTCAAAGGCATTCGACAGCGTCAATCATAACATTTTACTGAATAAACTTAAGACTAAGTTTTCCTTTGAAAACTCCTTATGCAAGATTATCAGATCATACCTTTTCAATAGGTCACAGTATGTGTTTCATGAAACTAAGTGCTCTAGTAGATTAAAGGTTCCAATGGGCGTCCCACAAGGCTCTGTGCTAGGACCCCTCTTATTTTCATGTTTCATTAACGATATAATTGAATATTTTACAGATTCCGAATACCATATCTATGCAGACGATGTTCAAATTTATAAAATGTTTTCAAAAGCGGATATAATTCCAGCCTCTAGCAGAATGAATCAGGAATTGTGTAAAATCTCATCTTGGGCGGCTAAAAATGAGTTGAAGCTCAATCTAACAAAAACTAAAGCCATGATCTTAAGCAGAAGCAAATGTAAAGAATACTTCCCTACTCTCCTCCTCAACCAGAACCCGATCACATATGTGGAAAACACAAAAAATCTTGGGGTTTACTTTAATTTCGACCTAAACTGGGATGTACATATTAATAGGACAGTTTCAAAAATCTATGGTGCGCTTCGAGGCCTAAGTCCCACAGCAAAGTATTTACCAACCAATGTGAAGCTCAGATTAATAAAATCATTTATTTTACCCATTTTTCTGTACAGCTGCGAGCTATTTGCTAACATGAGCTTTGAGTCCAAGAGAAAACTTACTGTTGCGTATAATAGCTGCGCAAGATATATATTTGATCTGAAAAGATACGACCACATTTCCGACTACTCTAAACAAATAGCGGGCTGCTCCTTATCAAATCTTCTGAAATATCGAACTTTGCTCTTATTAAAAAAAGTAATACAATCTAAAGAACCAAAATATCTTTTTGACCATATTAAGTTTGCAAGAAGTAATCGGACATTGCAAATATTTCTACCCAGATATAAGTACCTTCTGACCTCAAGGCAATTTTTTGTTCATGCCGTTCAACTTTGGAACCAACTTCCCCTCAGTATTAAACTTATAAGCAACACAAACACTTTCGGGAAAAAGACCTTTACATTTTTTGCCGAAAACTCCTAATTCCTGCATTTATTTTTTTTTTTTTTTTTTTTTACATGTTCTATCTTATCTTCTCATATCTCCTCTCTCTTCCCTTTCTTTTCTTCTTTATCATCATTTAACTTTTTAAACTGAATTCCCTTTACAAGTTTAAGTGTATTATATAAAATGTGTTAACTCTGAAATGTAATATAAGCATGTGCACCTTAAAAGATGTAAAATTTATATCTTATATGTACAATGAATATAAATAAATAAATAAATAAATAAATAAATAAATAAAATAAATTCTATGGAACAAGATCAAAGTAATTTAAATTATAGAATATGTAATAGAAATCCTCGAAGAAGACAAAATGACAGATACAATGGCCAGGACAGAAGACACTCGACAGTCTTATTAAAATAACACAAACTTTATGAAAGCAATTAAAACAGGTCAACCCAACAACCTCAACTTATTTGTGACCACAACAATCACAATCCTCAACGGAGTAAACATATCAACCCACACCTTAATAGAGCAAACCGTAATACACAGCAAAACTTCAACAGTAACAATAATTGTGGTAATAATTACGGTAACTTAAGAAATAATAATGAAGTTGAGCCTATAAACTGTAGAGTTCCTAAAATTTAAATTTAAATTTCATAGTACTCGCATATTCGATGGACCCATTGGAAACAATATTTTATTGCCGTTAGAAGCAATTATCAACTTCAAGAGAAAATTGTTAATTATAGACAAAAGTGTAATTCCAATATTTTTTAATCAGGAAGAATAAGACTATGAAAAACAAACACCGAAAATTTAAATATACCATACGGAAACCAATAGGGACCCAATTCTTAACCAAATAAGGATGTTTCACCTCAACAATGAAGAAAAAATTAATATCAGCAACTTAGTTTCTCGATATTCCAGCATATTTTATGAGGAATGGAGTGATTTACTCGTATCACTCACTAATCCAACTAAGCACCGCATAAGGACTGTAAATGATATCCCGATTTATACGAAGTCGTGGTTCATGTTGCAGTAAATTTTCTAGCAACAAGGTTGACTATCTTCCCTTAAAAGTCTTTTCGGTCCCTATTTTCTTTGAGTTTTCTCCTCAGAGCAGAACGAAGAGGTTCGATCAGTGAAGCCCTTAGGACAGTAGGGAGATTCACGACGAACCAGGCGCGACAGTAGGTCCACCAGGAACACCTTTGCGTGGGGGGGGGGACCTTTCAAGCTTCAGACACCTGATGGCGGGTGGGCAAGGATGATCCCTGGAGTCTACACCCCAGCAAAAGTCAAGCACCATAAAGACTTAGGGAACACCACATCCCACAACCGATGTGGGTACAAACATCGGTATTATATCACTACAATTGATGTGAATGCAGCTAGCCACAAAGCTAGTATAGTGGAGTAACCACGATCTCTTTATAGTAACGTTCCAACGAGGGAGCAACGGAGGAGCAACAGTGGACAAAAATTTGATTAATATGTATAATTCGATGGGTTAAATAATTTAATAATTTTTTTTTCAGATGGAGACTAAAAATTAAAATTGTTTGTCAAAAATATAAAAAAGAAATTTGATAAATATGGCTCTTGGTCTCTTTACAATCCGAAATAAATGTTTATTTTTTGGAATTTTTAAAAAGTTTTAAGCACCAACAAATTTGCCATGTGCTCATGAGGGTTTAGTAATTGTGTTGCTCATTGTTTATTGTAAATATTCACTTAATAACGGCAAATATTTAGGCATTATTTTAAATGATAAATGATTTTAAGAATGTTAAAAAAAATCTTCATAACAACAATCTAAATCTTCTTAATATTTGTGAAACTGATTTATACATACGTAAACATTTTTTATGCAGACAAATATCAAAATTGGCAAGCAATACTGTAAAATAAGTTCACTTACCCCGTTTTTTATGCTAACTGAATTTCTCAGTATTAATAGTTAGTCAAATATGTAAATACAAATTAATTTAAATATCTATCCTCTTGTCGTGTTTCCTCCGATGTCTAATGAGTAGTTGAATTATTATTGCTGGTCTAAAACGATGATATATATGTACATTTAAACTAAAATTTAATAGACATAGTACTTACAATTTACGAGTATTTGTTTTCGTGAAGTGTAGCTCTATTTTCCAGCAACAGTTTCCACATACAATGCGGAAATCCCACAACAACGTTAACTAATAAACTTCTCTTCCATCGTCAATGTTTGTTTTCTTACAAAAAATGCAATAATCATAAATGTTCTTCTGGAATACCCATATCAACATAATGATTTTAACTACATATATGCACATGTGGCCGAAGAGTATGATTTTAGTTGAGATGTCCAATTACAACGTGTTATCATTGGCAATATTCGCATAGTAAAATTCAAAATAATGAGCTATTTACTCCTATACTTTAATCTTTGGTGAAGCTGTTTTCTGTTATTTTCTTGACCCACCACGTAATGCCTTTTATTAAATGAAACAATCATCTGATACACGTCCGCGTCACATTTGCCTAGATTTTTCTTCAAAATCTTGTTTCTATTATGTATTCTGAGCTAAGTGTCTAATTTAAGCTCAATTTGAATTGGTTGGGAAGTTAACTCCATTTGTCTCCCATTTTGGCATCAAAAATAGCTCCTCTTCTTTTCAGGTCTTTTGATGTAAGCCAAAGGCTATCATACAATGGTACAGTTTTTGTTCATTATAGCAGATACATCTACACATTTTGTATACTATTTTGCAATAATTATATATTTTTAGTTGGCAACTTCCTCCACTTTGACAATTGAAACAGTGCTGAGTTATTACTGAAATAAGCAAAGAAGATCATTAAGTTAGATAGGTGTCGAACTCATCCAAATGCTAGTGTTTAAATGTGCTATGATTAATATGGTTTTAACCTTTAACTACTGACCCTCTTTTATGGACACATTTAACCGAGGAGACGCCGTCGATCGTGACACCCTATTTAAAATGTAATTTTTTATGAAAGGAAAAAAAGACAGATACAAATTTGTCTCGTAGAGTACACGTTTAGGATGAGATTATAATAACAAAACAGCGAAATTAAATCAAAAATATATTTTTACTGAATTATTTCCTACTGCCACATTTTTAGGAAATCAGAAATTTGTATTTAGGAAAACTTTCAAAATCTTATGAATTATCTTAGCAAATTATTTTTTTAATCAAAAGTATAAATAAGAAATTTGATAAAGTATAAAAAACTAATTTTTAGAAATCTACAACGTCGCTAGCACAATTCTCGTATACTTTCTGAGCACGTTGCAGAAATATGTATTATTTGCACTTGATGCACTTATGCGGAATGCGTCTCTTTAGTTTAGGTGGACAGATGTTTCACACTTTACTCTTTGGCGGCCCTTCATCTCCTGCGTTGTCTTCCTGCTATATTCTTTACCAAGAATACGTTTAATTGTTAAAGTCAGCTCCTTCGGCAAATGTGTATTATAGGCACGTTGATTCAAATGAGGCACATATGTATAGCCAATTCTCTTGTAAGATGTTTCATAAAAATCATGTTTTCAATGTGAGGCACATTTGCACAGGAATTCACTTAAATCCAGAATTCTGTAAAATATGGCCGACGGTCACCTTTGTGTGCGGCGGCTGCAAGAGTAGTTAGAGCATTTTTTGTGTACCTTATTAGTACCACCTTTAGTTTCATTGTCATCAATTTCTGGTTTGTTAGACTGTGTGCCTATTTCCAATTTCAACAACACCGTTTTATGGTTCTTTGGTACATAGGAATGCGGGCAGTATGTGATGTTGGTTTTATTTTTTCAATGTATCAATATAAGTCAACCCTCTTTCTTTAAGCTTTTCCATTAGCTCAATGGAGCTTAACCAATTATCGGCTGTTTGTGTTCTCGAAATCGTTGCACAAGCGCAAAACTGACTGACACAGAGCTGATAGTGGGTTTTACGAGCAAAAGAGATGAGAAGAACATCTTCTTCTCCAGAAGAACAAAAAAGAGCACAAGAAGGGCGCGATCGAGGATATTAAGAGGCTGTACTCCAGAAATAATGTACGGAAGTTTAACCAACAGGTAGACTGTAGAAATGAAGGAGACCTTGTAGTAAAGTCATAGTCACTGAGAATATGGAAAAATCTTTTCTGCAGATTGTACAACGGCGAAGAAACCCAATCCAGCCCATCCCGTCATCAGGTAGAATAGACCATTCAACATAGACGATGATAGACAAAACTTACGTCCACCTGACTATATAAAAGGAAGTAAGGATAGCAATATCTAAGCTAAAATCGGCCGAAGTCTTCAAAACTGCCGGAAAAGACTTTGTGGCATGCACAAACTAATTTCTCAGATCTGATGAATGGTATTGCAGCACCGTTTGATCAACAATACCCTTTTGTTTGTTTTTTGTCTTCATACTCAACATTTCAAAGAAATAGTTTATAACATCAATCAAATATTGCAACAGGTATGCCTAACATGAAAAAGAGATTGTTTATGGTATATGTAAGATAAAAAAAAAAAAGATTCTTCTGACTGATATCTGATGAAATAAGAATTTTGACTTACTTAGGTTCAGTTTAATAGAATTCCTCGAAACATTGACATTAGATAATCTATTTTTCTCTAAACTACATAAAGGAATAGAAATAATTTGCAAAGCCGTGTCGGGTTACAATGTACGGGGAGGCAAGTACGAACAAAGTTGTTTAGAAATTACTCCATTTATTATTTCGCACCAAGTTGACAAAACATCTTAAATAAAATTGAATTGTACATCAACATAAATTCAAATGAACTTTTAGAAACACAATAAGAAAATAACAAAAACCCCAAGTAATACAACACCTGAAAACTCCAATGAGAAACACATACGAGTAGACTCTTATTCCTTTACATTGACGTGTTTCGCACATTCTGTGTTTCTGTTGTTCTACTTCACTGTAGTTACTCCTTCTAATTATAAGAACATAATTTAAAACTGATTTAAAAAGAATAAAATGGAACATTATTTAGATAAAGTTCCAATTATGCACAGTACTATTTTGTATCTAATTTCAAATTTAAAAATTATTTGCTGTCAAATTGTTGACAAAAGCACGAAATGAAACAATCCAGAGAAGTTTGTGGAATGTATGAATTGATTTAAGCACTGAATGCCTTTAACTGAAACGTTATGGATAACCGAAAATTACCATGCAACTGCATGGAGACTGTGAAATATAACTTCCTGTATTATCATGCTGTAAGTTGGGAAAATTTAAAGAGGCCAGATCGCGTACTGCAAAGTTTACGCTGTCAGAGGTCCGAGCAAGCCGCAGCTAGCTACACCATAAATTTTAGGTGCGATAAGTGCGATAGAAGTCATCTCTTTTGCGCACTCTGCTGGAGCTCTGGGCATTTAGCCAATTTCAGGGAAAGTAAATACTACGATCTAAAAGCTAAAAACAAAAAGCGCAATAACATGGGTTGCTGAAAAATTGCCGTAGGATTATTTAGATTTGAAAGCGATCCTTTTATTGTTGCAAGGGAAGTTTGATCCTATCCAGAAGTAAATGAATGAGTAAGCGGCTCGAGTAGATGTTATAATATGGAATGTTACTTCAACAATGATTTTTTCGAATTCTACAAGTAAATCAACTTTCTCTGTTAATAATATTGGACTCCTTCCGATTCCCTGGACAGACAGAAAATGGACTTGTCTCTCTCGAGACATTTGATCAGCAACATCGCTGCTTACCAACGGGCAATCCGAACCGGTGTCTAATAAGCAACGGTAAACTTTTCCACTGATGACAACTACTGTCGTGAATCTATTGCACAGATTCACTGTCTTTCTATGGTCATTTGTTCAATTTTGGTGGGGGCAAAAGCCCCCATTTATTCGGCTTAATACAAGCTATAACTTACAAATTAAACTTAAAACTAAGGTTGGTTGGAGTGGTGATGGAGAACGGATTTGAGGTAGGGAGTGGTGCGGTGGAAATCAAAGACGGTAGGGTTTGAGTTGATTTGACGTAGCATACGGGAGATTGGTTCGTTCGCGCCATAGGAGGTGTGGTGGGTTGGTAGATAGAAGAGTCGAGGGGTACGTAGATTACGAGGGTTAGTGTTGAGGAAAATGGAGTTGTGAAGGGACGCGCATTCAACGTGACCTGAAAGGAGTCGATGAATGAAGAGAAAGTCTGCAGCATCTCTGCGATCTTCAAGGGTGTTTAAGTTGATAAGGTTGAGACGGTTTTGATAGGGGGGCAGATTAAAAGGATCGTCCCAGGGCATACCTCGGAGAGCAAATCGAAGAAAACGGCGCTGAATGCCTTCAATTCTCGAGATATGAACACGATGATATGGGGACCATACTTGACTGGCGTACTCTAGGAGGGGGCGAACAAAGGTAATATAGAGGGACCTGGTCACGTATGGGTTGGTGAATTCTTTGGACCACCGTTTTACAAAACCTAGTGCAGAGTTGGCTTTGAGGATTATCTCATCCATATGTAAACGGAAGTTGAGCTCGCTATCACACAAAATGCCGCGGTCACGAAGAGATTGTACGGAGGAAATAGGTTGGTTATGGAGAAGATAGAGTCGGGGAGGAGATTGGTTCCGCTTATGTGAGAAGGTGGTGGATTGGCATTTGGCGATGTTAAGTTCCAAAGAATTTTTGAGGCACCAGATCGAAAAACTATCAAGATCTTGTTGAAGGAGGAAAGAGTCATGGGGAGAGGAAATGGTTTTGAAAAATTTGGTATCGTCGGCGTAAAGGGAGACAGAGGAGTGTTTGATGATCATATCGAGATCATTTATTGTTAATATAAAAAGAAGGGGACCGAGATGGCTGCCTTGTGGAACTCCAGATGTGACCAAAAATGGAGCGGACTGGGCTGACCTAAAACGAACACTGTAAAAACGGTTTTCGAGGTAAGAGGATATCCATTTTAATAATATGGGTTCAAAGCCGAGGGCAGACAATTTAAAGATAATTAACCGATGAGGGATTTTATCGAAGGCTTTGCTAAAATCGGTTGCAACTACATCGACTTCATTTCCATTTTCTAGGGTAGAGAGGGCAAAGGATACGAATTCAACCAAATTTGTGGTGGTTGACCTACCCTTTAGGAAGCCATGTTGTCTAGGAGAAATAAGTGATTTGCATTGGAAGCTTAGAGCTTCATACAAAATACTTTCGAAGAGTTTGGGTATATGGGAGAGTTTAGCGATGGGACGATAGTTGGTTATTTCATTTTTTGATCCTTTCTTGTGGATCGGGGTTATGAAGGAGGATTTCCAAGCCTGAGGAAATTCTCCTTGTGAAAGGGATAGACGGAAGAGATTAGAAAGGGCAAGGGAAAGAGAGGAAGAACATTTTTTAAGAAATATGGAAGGGAGGCCATCTGGGCCGGGTGTGAATTCGTCATTGAGTTGGTGTAATTTATGTTCGATATAAGACGGGTCCAAAATATGAGGGAGAAGTGGACCATTGGAGAAGTTAAGTAGGTGACTAAAATAGGATGGATCTGGTACAAAGCAGTCGTTGGTGAAGGATTGTTTAAAAAAGGTGACAAATAGGTTGGCAATGGTGAGTGGATCGGTTGATGACCTGTTGTTGAAAGAGAGGGAAGGAGGGTAACCATCAACACACAATGAGCTTTAATGTGTCCCATTTTTCCGCAATAGTATCATTTTTTTATCGGTATCTGAACGACCACGTTTAGAAGGAAATTGCAGTGTCCCTACCTTAAGTTTTTCAAACACTGTCTGCATCTTGGCCCCACTAGTGACGAAGTTGTAGCTCTCTTCTTTGCCTCGCTGATTGAAGTATTGACGACAGATGGTCGATTAGACTCTCAACCGTTAGTGGCATAACGAACGTTAACGAGTTTCAAAGACTAACATCCGTAATACATCCAGTTACGACTCGTATAACGAATTCTTGGGGTACCTCGAAAGGCGTAGCATGACTTCGCACTTCCCAACAGAGCCGTATGAACTCGTGGTATGATATCAAAATCGTTAAGTCCATACCTTTCTACCCTAGTATTAATGTCTGCAGTCCATTGAGTGATGCTGATACGCGAATGATACGGATCGAAACTAGGAAACCCGACAGAGTCCCCAGATCTGCGCTCTTTCTGGGTTACCATATTTAAAATTGAGTTTAATGCGTCGATAGTGATAATCGAATTTTCTTTGTTTTCTGCTCCTAACTCGGACAATTCGGGATTATCAGCGTCGATACTATTATCATTTGAATTTGACTCCATCTTATCTTATAGTGAAGATAGTACGGATCTCATTCGTACATTCAAGTGAAGAAGTAAAACAATAACTCGCCATCCTCCAAAATTCCGTTCGGTCTCTTTCTTCCAAATAACAAAAATAACCTGCAAAAATAATCAGCAAAACAAATTCTCGCACAAACAAGCCGTCCGTAATGACACAAACAAGAAAACACCCGTCACCAGCTGTCCAAACAGTATTAAATATGACGCCGTCTGCAGCTTGCAGGCACGTACCGTACAACAAAAGACTAAGTTCTATTCTTTATTCTATTTATATATATTTCCTTTTTTTTCACAAGTACAATGTTAAGTAATTTGCACGAAAGCTATATCATAAGTTAAGGAAATCGTTTAGGAGAATTCAAAAATAAAAACGCGAACGCCAGCCCAGAGGGCCGACCCAACCGTTCGACTTACATAAAACAGAAAAAACTCTTTTCAACACGTTCACAATTAAAATTTATTAGGTTGAACAATAGTTCCGGTTGCCCTCACGATTACAACTAACTGCCCCATCCATTCCCATCTAACTCCAAAGCTTTCCCTCTATCCAAATGTTCCAATAGATATCTCCTGACTCGTCACTTTTGATATTTCGTGTGCATCCCATCCGCTGTCGAGTAGCTTGCGCGTGCATAAACTTCCATGGGAATACTTGCAAGCAAATAATATGCTGACTCAGCTGGGATCCTGTCTGTGCATGTTGAACCAAGTGTAAGGCGGTGCATACTGGGTTGTGATAACTTCCACTTCTGATAATAGAAACCAAGGTAAATATCAAAATAGAAACACAACCGAACTCAATAACAGATTCTGCGTGAATGTCCTTAGTCCTCACTATTAAAAGAATGACTCCTAAGAACGCAAATTCCTCTCTTCGGTTTTACTCTCTATATGTGCACAATCAACCTTATTCTCCTTTGAGCAAAGAATGTTATACTCATAATAAATGAAAGAGAAACGCACAAATACTTTTAAATACTTTATTGTGAATCCCTTATATTTCTCTGACAATCTTTTGTATTCTTCTGACATACTCGTATAACATATTTATTCTTTTACAACAGAATTATAAAGTTAACTATGATAGTTAATAGCTGCTTTGGAATGTTTTTTCCTGCGGAATAAGTTTATTACTGCGCAATGTAAAACCAGTAAATATATGACCATTATTTAAGAGCGCATTTGTTTCGGAATAAAAATAATTCGATTTATAAGATGAATTTCATTTCTCATCACTCAGATCTGAAGCTACCTGTCTTGGAACTAGTGTCATTATTCTTCTCTCACGATGGTATCGCCATTTACATGCGTAGTGATGTAGCTTACCAAACTCGACCACAATGTAACCCCTGTTCCAATCCGGAATTCAATTTCATGTGGTTGAAATTCCAACTCCGTAAGCAAATTATCAACTACTGATTTATTTATTTATTTATAATGGACTTGCTACCCCATTAGTAAAAATATTTTAAAACGGAAATAGGTGAAACGGATGAATTCCAACACAGAATTTTGGAATACAATTCGAATCCAAAAGCGAGTATGCATTATCAACCATCTGAGTTATTTTTTTAAAGAGTAACAAAACAAAACGACCAATTTCAAACGCGTTGCTTTGTCGAAACAATCTAAGTGAGCAAATTTTCCAAAATAAAATTGAATAGAAGAAGCTAACACAAAAATACTATTATGATAAAAATGCAAGGGCACTGCACTATATGCTCTCAATATTGGGGATCAAGTTATATTTAAAAAACAAATTAAAACGAATGGAACTATGACACTGTTACTGGTATCGTTAACACAACATCATATATTTTAAAAGACTGTTTTGATAATTATTATAGAAGAAATTACAGGTTTATAGCTAAGACATCAAATAAAGGATTTGACAAGTTAATTTCTGATCGAAGAAAGTTTAAACAATCCAGTAGTAGAAGTTAAAGACAACTTTGAAAATATTATCGTGGAAATCAATCCTAATGTGCATGTGGACGAACCCAAATCATCCGCAGAAACATCTCAGCCAAATATTGAATCTGTAGGTGATTCGGGTTCTGAAACATCTGAAGATAATGAATTCAAGCCAATAATTAATATTAGTGAAAATTATAGTATAAGAAGTGGCCGCATTGTTCGTCTATCCAAACGATATTCTTATGATTCAAATTAAGAAATGAATATGTCTATGTGAAAATTAGGTTTAAAAAATTATTAATTAATAATAATAATAACAATAAAAAAAAGCGTGTAGTAAATGTAAAAAAATATTTTACTCTGGTAACCCCATGTAATACGTTTATTTAAATATATTTATATATAGATTTAGTTAAGTTGACGCTTAACCTCTGACGAGAACAGTTCCCCACTTTATAACAATAAATAAATACATAAAGTAAAGGGTCCGCCATCTAACTTTTTTTTTTCAACTAGTGCTTATTTCGTGAATGGTAACACTTAGCTCATGTCTGATTTGACAGATAATTAGTTTTATCCTTCCGGTTAATAATGGAAAATAATTTCATTCAAATGGCTGCCTCGGCTGGCCATGCAGTAGCCTACACGATCGGTCCAATTTTTAAGCACATTATCGATTGTGTGCAGCTGTATTTCACCAATGGCTTCACGATTATTGTCCTTTAAAGCGTCAATTGTCTCTGGCTTGTCGGCGTAACACTTATCTTTTACGGCACCCCACAAATAATAGTCCAACGGTGTCAAATCGCAGCTCCGAGGTGGCCAAACGACATCAGCTCTGCGGCTGATAATGCGATCTTCAAAAACAGGACGCAAAACATCGAGTGTAGCTTCGGCTGTGTGGCATGTAGCGCCGTCCTGTTGAAACCAAATGTTGCCAATATCCTCCTCTTCAATCTTTGTGAACAAAAATTCGTTCAACATGGCCCGATAACGATCGCCATTGACTGTAAGGGCCACTCCTTGCTAATTTTCGAAGAAAAATGGCCCAATTATGCCTCTGGACCAAAATCCGCACCAAACAGTGACTCGTTTTGGATTTATCGGCTTTTCAATGTATGCGTGCGGGTTTTCTGTGCCCCAAATGCGACAATTTTGCTTGTTTACATACCCGCCAAGATCAAAATGAGCTTCATCTGAAAAGATGATTTTTATGGCAAAATCGGCATCTTCTCTAAGTCGATCGCAGGCCCCCTTTTCAACCATATTCGTTCAGCAGAAGGATAAAACTAATTATCTGTCAAATCAGGCATGAGCTAAGTGTTACCATTCACGAAATAAGCACTAGTTGAAAAAAAAAACGTTAGATGGCGGACCCTTTAGAAGCTGGTATGATCACAGACACTATTCTCTTCGGAATGAAGAGAATCCCTCATCGGATGAAGGGAAAGAAAAGGCATGGTATGACTCGAGCTGGTCCTTCAAGACGAACACGACAGAGGAAAACCAAATAAAAAGTTCAAATGAGCCAGAAATGACTGCAACGTCTTTCTTGAAATTTCAAAACTTCCAAAAACCGAGGCAAAAAATACTACAAAGTCCTACAGGTAGTACAAGTTTTAGTTCGTTCGTTAATAAAGGTCGCTATTAGAAATTCTTTCTCATCCTCCATCCCAAAGCTCATTTATAATTACATTCCAGATGTCACCTGTATGAATAAGACCAATCTGATTGTTGCATACATTGCGGCCAGTTCAAGACTTCCAGATTGGACTTTGTTTCTGCCTACACTTAAGAGCGCCGAATCTTCAATGGTACCAATCCACTTTCGCACTCGGGTAGTAGCAAGAGGACTTAAAGATTTTAAAATTTAACATACACAAATCCGCTGGTTCAAATAGTTTATTTCCCCTTCTTCTGAAGAGGTGTTCTTCCACGCTGGCAAAACCACCGCGTAAGCTTTTTCATCAATCCTAATTTTTAGGACACTTTTCAAATTTCACCGAATTTCTGTCCATTCAAACCGTTCTGAAGGACGGAAATAGATGAAAATCTGAACGAGCAAGGATTGCGGAATACAGGGGGTACTGAAGGATTTCCCAGTTTTTGCAGCGTTTATCGGGCGACATGTGGCTTGGCGTTATCATGATGGAAGATGAGGCCTTTTCGATTAGCCAAAACCGGACGATTTTTTTGAGCTAAGCTTAGAGAGCTGCTCACAGTACTTATTCCTCGTGATTGTTTCGCCAGGTGAAAGAAGCTCGAAAAAAATTATACCCATGGAATCCCACCAAACAGATAACAGTACCTTCATTGGATGCAAGCCAGCTGTCTGCACCTTCACCTTCCTGCTTCCAACTCCTTTTTCGTTCCACATTGTTGTACAGAATCCACTTCGCGTCACCTGTTACGACTCGATTAAAAAAAAGTTCGTTTTCATAGCGTGCAAGCAGAGATATGACCACGGAGACGCGGTCCAGTTTATTTTTTGCCGTCAAACAATGCAGTACGCATGTGTCGACCTTGGAAGTGAATCCAAGTTTCTTTAAATGGTGAAATGCTGACGAATGGTCAATATTAAACCTCTCAGCAATCTCCTCAGTTGAAATTTTCGGGTTATTTTTCACTAAGGCCCGCACAATCGATCGATCACGGAAGGCTGGCCAGAATGGGGTTGACCACCCAAGATCATATCACCGTTCAGAAATCTAACAAACCACTTTTAATGGCCATGGCAGAAGCATGATCCGAATAAACGCTCTGAATGTTTTTTGTTGCAGTTCCAAAACTTACTCATTTTCGAAATTCGTGCGGCATTACATGGAGAAGGTGTAACTTTTCGTCCTCCATTTTTTCACACACAATTTAACGTAACTTAACGGGGTATAGCGATAAAATGACTTCTGATGCTAAGACCTATCCACTGGTACACAACAAGTCTATAAAACAAACAATAGTTGCGTCATACAGCAAATTTTCCGCCATGTACGAAGATCGGGCACGAACTTTTGGAAAGATCCAATAAAAGACATTTGTCCGCCCAAAGTCGGAGAACAGTACAGTACAGTGGGCGGCCGTGGCTCTGTAGTGTAATGGATTCCAAATCGGAAGGTTCGGTGTTCAAATCCCAAATTAGCCCGAACGACATTCATTTTTTCAATTAACAAAAATCAAGTTAGATGAGTAGTTGACTAGATCAAAAACAAGCTAACTTCCTCTAAGAATTTAGCCTCCCCATTAAATGTTGGATGCCACCCATGGAGCGAAATAACCACTGAGCCCAAACATCTTTCTTTCTGACTCTATTCCATTTTCAAAAAACTTAACACGTGCTAAGGCATTATACTCGTATGTGTATTCATACCCACTTGAGTGTTAAGTTCTGTAAAAAAAAACTGGTCAGGTGCCCCTATAAAATCTCTGCTTAAGTGTTAAGTTCTTTACAAAAAAAAAAACAAAAAAAAGCTGGTCATTTGTTCCTATAAAATCTCTACGCCTGCTAGATAGGATTCAAAACTAAACGATAAAACTCACAGCTAATGCCAATATCACTCAGTTAATTGACACCCTCGAACACCGGCATAATATCTCCTTGCTCACTTGATTCTATCGCTATTTTCACCACCAGTGCTCCATTGAAATTGCGAGTAGCATTCCGTCCTTTCAAACCTTCAACCGTAACACCCGTCTATGAATGCTCATCAATGCACGAGCGTACTTTCGGCCGTACTCTGAAAAGTCGTGATTCGTTCCTAAATCGTATGACTCACTTATGCAATGCCCTGCTAAGTCATTATAACTTGCAAACATTTAAGTCTAACAAACGGTATCTCTTTTTCTTTCCTTCCTAACTTCCCTTCGCCGGAATGCTTTCAGCAAACATTTTAAGGGTATGTTAAATCCATGAGCGCGTGCCGATAATACAAAAGAAATGTCATGCAGTAGCAATGAATTTTTTCGCGCACTGGTCGCATTCTTTGGATCGTCAGCGCACAGAGCCAGTCTGTTTATTGTTTATTAATATAATTACTCCTAGCTGTAACACCAACACAATAGTATCATATGCGGCTTCGAAGTCGATGAAGAGATGGTGATTCTTGAGCTGGCGGCCTTGATGTTCTTCAGCTTCTTTATAGCTGAGCCAGCCTCTTCTATACTCCGAGAGGGTATGGCTTCTTCATTGCCTGAAAGAAGGTCATCCTCGTCCTCTTTCATTCTTCATACTGTACGTAATGCCATTAATGAGCTACTAGGAGAGCTACTTAAACATATCTACTATTCCATGAGCTTCTGTGGCTAGTCCCACCTCGTCTTTCTTAAAAACAATAGAACAAATACTTGATAGACATGTGAGGGATGGACCACTATATAGGAACCCACTTCATAAAAACCAATATGAATATCATCCGTCAGCGGTGGGCTAGTTCTTTGATATCGAAGGAGCTTTCGAAAACAGCGGACACGCCCAGATATGCAGATGCATCCAAAACACAGTAGTAGATAATGCTACAAGTAACTGGAGAAAGCACATGCTTAACGGTAGAAATATACTATTTTAGGCAGTGACAGAATCAGCGTCACGGTTGCGAAAGATTGGCCCGAGGGAGGTGTTCTCTCCCCATTGCTATGATCCATTGTAGTAAATGAACTGCTAAATATGCTCACTAAAGACACTTCTATATCCAAGGATACGCTGATGATATTGCGATCAATACCAGAGGCAAGTTCGAAGAAACTATCTCGGAGCTCCTCCAAATGGCACTCAAACTTGTTGTTAACTGGTGCCAGAAGTTTGGCCTAAACGTCAACCCCAAAAGAAGAAAATTGGACAAACTTAATGATCCAACATTTTTTGGCGAAACCACGAAGTTTTGAAGCGAAGTGTAATTCCTAGGGTTTACACTGGATCAAAAACTAACTTGGAACTCACATACCAAAAAACAAAGCATTGGAAAAGGTCAAAATTATGGACCAGCAAATGTTTACTGGGTAGAAATTGGGACCTTAACCCTAAACTGGCACTGTGGATATTCACAGCAATGGCTAGACCTATAGTCACTTATGCATCTCCAATATGGTGGCATAAAACTTAAGAAAGGTCTCTACGGGCTGGACTAAACAAAATTGAAAGACTTGCCTATGTACGTGATACGGGTGCAAAGAGAACTGCACTAACCGCACCATTAGAGGTTCTGTTGAACCTCCCACTTTTTCATCTTCACATAGAGAATGAAGTTTCGGCTAACGCCTACATGCTTATTTCAGTGGACGAGAATAACTCAAAAACGGCTCATACAGAGTTTTATTTGAACTCAGGAGAAGTGAACTATTAGGATGTTACACTTACAGACAACTGTCTGAAAAAGTACAACTTCTACCATAACTTCAAAGTTATATATACAAGAGATTTACTGATGCGGTACATCGGCGGATCAAAACAAACGAAGGTGTTGGCGCATGCATATACGCAGAAACTACCAATACCTCACTGTTCGCAAGTATGGACAGTAGTACCTCCGTATTTCTGAGAATACGCGCAATATAGATCTGGATTAGGGAGAACTTAAACACCAATAAGGACATTTAACTTCCCTCTGACAGCAAAGCGGATAACCTCAAAAATTCTCAAAACACTTGTCAGCACCAATAAAGTCCATTTAATCTGAGTGCCAGGCCATAGTATTTATAAATTTATTATTATAATTTATATTTATAATGAAAGAGCATACGAATTGGCGAGAAAAGTCTCGGCCCCAACATTCATGTTTCAACGACCATTTTGTGGGTTACTGGTATAGCTGAGTTTATTAAAATCTCAGGTATCATAGGCCTAATCTGGACGCTGTGATAAGAGTACATAGTATCACCTCCCCGTTTAATCTAATCTGAACTGTGCCTAGATTTCCTTTACTGTTTCGAGAAAGCCAGCTGGCAGTTGTTTAGCTTTACTGAACACCATCCGGTTATTATTCCTAATGCCAGACTGTTCGATATCCTTGAGTTAGGAATTTGCGTTGGCCCTTTTTTACGGAGGATCTTCTTTTGTCTTCTTTGTTTGATTCCTAGTGCTACTTATTGCAGTACTACAAGCTGCTGCACAATGAATTAGCCGAAAGCCGTTTTCTGTTGTCGTGTTGAAGAGGATACTCGTATGCTTTACAACTAATCCGCTGAAGATATTTTCCTTGATCTAAGGTCCCCAAAAACGATTTTCACATCTTACTCCAGACAGGCTATTTTCAGGAGGCCGTAGAACTCATCAGACAGATCTGTCAGCTTCGTCGATAGGAGCGGATCACAGACAGGCAAACGTTTACTAGCTTGAGGTCAATTACAATTAAGCGTAGGCGATTCTCTTTCCCCAATGGAAAACGCCATAAGATTGCTCCGTAGTCTACTCAATTGTGTTTGGTGCTACGCAATGCCTAGCCAGAGACCTTTTTTATAATTGATTTCGTGCATACTCAAAACGTCTGCACAAAGCGGGAACTTAGTTTGCGCATGTTCGGCAATGGCAAACCTTACTGAATAGTTTGACAGCTGGGTGTCATTGGTACTTTTGACAGCTAATGAAATATAAAATTGGTAAAGCTATCTGGTCACCCGTTACACACGCAGTTTATTTAGATTGCGGATGTATACGCGGCGGCTGTACTTGCAATGCAGCTGCTGGCTAATGTAGCTATAGATTGACTGGGACTAGACAAGCATAGATATGGCAGCGATATAAACGGCGGTGGAAGAATATTTGAAAACATATCTATTCTGTTTTTTATGGTTCTTAGTACGTTGATTTCAAGTAGTGTATTTGCTCTTTTTATATTTTACTGGGTAGAAGTGATTTTCATACGATTGGGATTTCTGCCGCGAATTTATATATTTTTTAGTATATGATAATATTGTACATTCTCGCAACAAATAAGATGCAAATGCTACGCAGGCAGAATTTGACTGAAAAATTGCCGGGAGTAATCGTAACGCAAGAACTGGAAACCAAAATGCAATACTAAATTATAAGAGCTGAAACATTTCAAGCTTTCCCATTGATTTTAATATAAAATATAAAAATTAATTTACAAACATGTTGGTAAAATGGAAATATTGTAGTAACTTGCTTACCTCTCAGTCAGTAATGGTACAAAAAACCCAAACGCTATCAAAATTGGATAAAAAAAATATATTTTACTAAATACATAAAGAGATATACTACTGAAACGAATTGAATTTATTTTAGAAATTTTATTTCTTCCTTAAATCCTTAAATACAACAAAAGAATGACTTTAATATATGCTTCCAAAAAAATGCAATTCACCTTTAAATAATTAAAACTTGTTTTCAAATCAAGTTGAAATAAAAAACAGGATATAATAAATTTCAAACCAATAAATTTTGTTATTGTTTTTAAATATAAACTTTTATAAAATTTATAAGAGGATTTTTCCTTTAAAATTTAAAATCGACGTGCTTATACAGAAATTTAGCAATATGAAGGGAAGGAAAAATCATCTTTTTATATATTGCATTAACATATAAACACAATTTTTTTTTTAAGTGAACTTATTTTTATTAGTAATATCTTGCCAAATTTAATGTTTTATATTATGTATTTGCAAAAATAAATACCTCATCAGTTTCACAAAATATTAGTATTATACTAAACACTCTAATGCACAAGGATGACTCAGGGCATTAATTTTTAAAGTCAGTTAATTTAATTGAAATTACCGCTTTCGCACCGCCTGATATTGCCAGTCGTCAAGTACATTTCTACCAACAAAACGAGACTAATTTGAATTAATTTATTTAAAAAATTGCAACGTTATTATCAGTTGAGTGTTAGAAGTCGTCGGAAAAACAAGAAAAATTATTGAGTGATTTATTTTTTTTTTCGGCAGTCAAAAAAAATTATTTTTTAGCCGTACTGAGTCCATAATTTTTTGATAGGTTCACGTTCACGTAAGTATAAATTTTGGTATTTTCATGCCGGTTAGTTAAATAAAAAAGAAATTATATGGTTTGGCTAGCGTTTTCTGATCGTGCCTGTGGGCAGCAACAAAGGATAAAAAAGTGCCCCTTCCTTTGCAGTGTCCATGAATTGTTTTTTCCCTAGGGTTTCTTTTGTTTGCCTTCAATTTTTACCTGTGCTGTAGAATCAAGTCAGATAATGCTACAGCTACATCTGAACGACGTAAACGACTCGTACAAGATGGAAAAAGGAGGAAAATTGAAACTGGTCGCCAGAGAAAGATAAAAAAACATGATTTGAACTCAATGAATGACGAGCAAATGATTGATGTTATGGAATCTGTGATTGAATCTGATAATAGCGATTTTGATGATGATGATGTTGATAATGACCCGGATTACTAGCCAGACTCCAGAATTTAGTGAAATTAAAGATGAATGTTTGAACACCATGAACTCAGCAGATTCATCTCATGCATTTATCCAATCAGTTCACATTTCGCTTGGAGAGTCACTAACTACATCAGACACTCCACCAGTAACAACAACCGTCGAAACATCAACAATGACTGTTGAAGCAGCAACTAGTCAAAGAAAAAGACCACGTTCACCACTCCCTGAACACGAAGAAGACGGCCCATCAGTGCATTTAGGTTCAGGTGATTTTATAGCTCAAAGTAGGCCATAAAATAGTCATTCCTTCCAAGAGTGGAATGATTATTTTTCAGATTTGTTAAATATTGAAAAGCAGTCCCATGAATTCAAAAACATTTTATGGCGAAAAGTTTGCAGCATCATGTAAATGAAATGGCATTCAGAGGGTGTGATAAGCTGCCGGACAAAGTAGTTGGTTTTGAATCACCCTATCAGTTTTTCAAATACCTCTTCACGGAAGAAGGAATTGATTTTATTGTACGGCCGACAAATTTTAAAGCTGTTGCATATTATGTTAGCACACAATTTCGCGTGGACTCGGAAACAATTCATCACTTTCTTGGATTGCTGGTGTACATGACAATTGTTACTATTACTAACACACGCTGGTACTGGGGAAAATTTCCAGTGGACAAAATAAAAAACGTCATGCCTCTCAGGAAGTTTGAGCAGATTAAAAAGTACATATGCTTCTCAAATGAAGAAGAAGAATAAAAAGAGGAGAAGAAGGCTATGATCCTCTGTTTCGTATCAGAAAGCTATATGACAGATTGAACGAACCTTTCGACTCGATTCCAAAAAGAGCTCGGTTTTGTGTCGATGAGCAAATGTGCAGTACCAAAATAAAACATCACCTGAGACAATATATGCCAAATAAACCTCATAAATGGGGCGTTAAATTGTTCCCACTTTGTGATTCACATGGCTATTCATGTCGATTCGAAATTTTCAATGGTGCCGGTGATAATATTATTGCACCTGGAGCTCCAGATCTCGCCGCTACAGCTAATGTAGTTGTGCGCTTGTCTCAGACAATACCTGACTATGTGAATCATATTATATAAATTAACGCTACAATGATTCCTTATACAAACAGTCAATGCCACATAGTTTCATCATGCAAAGCGTGCGTGTAATTTTTCACACGATCAACAAACGTAAGCCATGCGAGCAACTCGTGTTATCATTCCCACGAGCAACAACAAATTTCATACGACACCTGACACATCGACAAACATCCGCTGCTGACCATGCAACTGCAGCATACCTGGGAACATTTCGAGCTAGGTATTATTTTGAGTTATAAGTTAGCTTTTAAGAGATGAAGGTTGAATAAAAATTATTTTCTTAAATAAAACTAATAAAATTTAGTTTAATTGGCGCCCAACGTGGGGCCCAGGTTATAATTATACGCCGCATAAAGTACGTTTAGTAGGTAGTTCGTGCACTTATACTCTCCGCCTAAATCGACCTCAAGAAGCTCGTCGCGTAGAAGAACACTTAAACTCGCATAAATCGACCTCAATAGCTCGTCGCGAAAAAGTTAATTCAGTGCAGTGTATAGTGAAAAAAATATTCCTGGGTCCCCAAGCAAAGCAGCATCAGTAGATTCTGCTGCCAACGAGGGAGTGCGAAGAAAGGCCCCCCAGTAACCAGCGGTAAAAAGGAAGTAGCCCCTTCGCCAGCGTTGGGAAAAGATGTTCCGCAAGATGATCACCCTAATGTAAGATTGTTTAAGATCTTCATTTCAAAATATTACTAATAAAAAACCATATAAGTTTAGAGTGTTAAGTAAAACAAATCATATAATATTGCAACTTTAAAATAAAAAAAATTATTGACTAAAAATTTAAAGTGAAGTAAACACAAAACTTAGCAAAACAGACCTTTGAAATTAAGGAAATTTAATAGTAACACGGAGATCTATAAATTTGTTAAAATATATACGTTAAGATTACACTATACTAGAGCTGATTTATAAATACCCAAGTGAAATTTTTTTTGAAATCCGTTTGAGTACCAAATAGCAAAATTTCGTTATAAATTTTTCTTTTTACTAGCGATCTAAATAAATTTTTCCAAGTGAACCTTTAATCCAAATGCTCTCCAAAATATCAAATCCAGTTTTACGCCCTTCTGTTTTAAACGCAACCACTCCCACGGAAACGCCACAAACCTCCAATTCACCCCAAGTAGTGAACGCTTCTCCAGAGCTTGAAATTCTAATTACAGGCATCGTTAGCAAAGTTTTAAGAGAACAAAGTGCTGAAATTATTAAGTCGATAACTAATCCTAATACCCCTTTCCCTAGATTTATAGACCAGACAATTGATTCTAGATATAGAGACGATTTGGCAGGCTTAGATAAAATACCAGACGTGGTACGAAGCCTAAGGGAGTTTTCCGGAACTACTGGCGAGTTCATTTCCTGGCGCAAAAGCGTCGACAGGATTTTAGGGATATATGAGCATCTCAAGGGAACGCCAAAATACTTCGGTAACGCGGATGCGAATCTAGAATCGTATAATACTCCGCTTGACTGGGGCTGTATAGCGAAGTGCCTGACACTCCATTCTGCAGACCGTCGTGATTTGGGCACGCTTGAGTACCAAATGACGACTTTGGTACAAGGCAATAACACCATAGAGGCCTACTATCAAACGGTTTACAATCACCTTTCGTTGATACTAAATAAAGTTTCAAGTATGAATTTACCGCCCGACGTTCTGTATCACCTTACATCAATTTACAGAGAGAAGGCCCTCGATACCTTCATAAGAGGTCTCAAGGGAGATCTACCAGACTCCTTGGTATAAGGGAACCAGCCGATTTACCGACTGCCCTTAATCTCTGTCTTAAGTTGGAAAACCAACAATTCCGATCACATTACGCAAACCATAATTCAAATACTACTAGAAAACCAACATCGGTTCCACCAGTCCCTCCTCGCAAAAGTCAGCAATTTTATCCACAAGCAGCACATCTTCCCCAAACATACCCACAGCAACAACTACGGCCGCAGAACAATCAATTCCAAGAACGTAATTATCCAAACCAATTTCAATCCAATTTTTCTGCAACTCAACAATAACCTAATCCCTACCCCATCCAAATCCAGCAAGTACCCACTAATTGGGTACCAAGACCGCCCCCAAGAGGCGAACCAATGGAAACAACAACCATCAGGACAAACAACGTAAACTATGCCAATAGGCCACAAGGGAAAAACTTTCCACCTGCAATGAAGCGTACAAACGTGCTATCACAACAGCACCCGGTACCAAATAAATTACAGAGAAATTATAATGTGGAAACCTCAGAGGTTCCACCGCAACCAGATCCACAGGACGAAATTGACAAGTATAACAACATGACCTCAGACATAATCGATTATATAGAGGCCGATCAACAGTTTAATGAATATCCCCATGAAAATGTTGCGAACGAAGAAGTTGCTCAAGCCAATTTTGTGGATGTTAATTTTTTAGGTTAACAAACTCGTCTTTACCCTATTTCGAGTGTAGGACGAGCGATAATAAAATTTTGAAATTCTTAGTGGATACCGGATCCAATAAGAACTACGTGCAACCAAACCTTGTAAAAAAACCTATCCCTAACCAAAAGAATTTCCTAGTTAACTCCATTTGTAGAAACATAGAAGTTACGCAACACACTCTAATTAATCTCTTTTGTTTGAAGAACGGTATTAAAATTTTCCTCCTTCCGTCATTAAAATCTTTTCATGCAATCCTGGGAAATGACTGTCTAAAACACTGCCCCTACCCAATGTCATTAAAGGCGGAAATAGATAAGCAAGTTAATCAATTGCTAAATGATGGAATCATCCGACCTTCACGGTCCCCCTACAATGCTCCAGTATGGATAGTGCAAAAAAAGGCAGACGCTTCCGGCGAAAAGAAATTTCGCATGGTCATTGACTACAGGAAGTTAAATTCCATAACGATTTCTGACCGCTACCCCATTCCCGACACAAATGAGGTACTAGCTCAGTTAGGAAAAAATAAATTCTTTTCGGTGATCGACCTCAAAAGCGGGTTTCACCAAATCCCTCTTCACGAGGATGATATTGAAAAGACATCATTCTCCGTTAATAACGGAAAGTACGAGTTTGTTAGGCTACCCTTCGGTCTGAAAAATGCTCCAGCCATTTTTCAAAGAGCCTTAGACGATATATTACGAGAGCACATCGGGAACATCTGCTCGTATATATCGACGATATCATAGTCTTCAGCAAAGACGTAACGACTCATTTCCAAAACTTAGACAAAATCTTCAAGACTCTTCAGCAGGCTAACCTACGTGTGCAGCTAGACAAATGTGAATTCTTGAAGTCAGAAGTAGAATTCTTAAGATTTATAATATCCTCAGATGGCATAAAGGCGAATCCATCTAAGGTGGAAGCCATAAGCAAATTTCCTTACCTAAGAACTTTAAAGGATTTGCCTTCGTTCCTTGGTCTATCGGGATTCAACCGCACACTTATTAAAGATTATTCCAAGCTATCAAAACCACTTACAACACTTCTGAGAGGAGAAGATGGCCGTACTTCAAAAACAGCGTCAAGTAAAAAATCCATAAATCTAAATAAAGCTGCAAAAGAGGCATTTAACAAATTAAAACATTCCCTTATTTCTGAAGATGTCGTTCTAACCTACCCCGACTTCAACAAGGAGTTTCATTTAACAACCGATGCGTCAGACCACGCGATAGGAGCCGTACTGTCGCAAGATAATAATCCGATTATTTTATTTCCCGTACTCTTAGCAAGGCGGAAGAACACTACGCCGCTAATGAGAAGGATATGCTGGCTATAATTTGGGCATTAAAATCTCTAAGGAATTACCTTTACGGTCCAACCATGCTCAAAATATTTACTGACCATCAACCATTGACTTATGCACTAAGCAACAGGAATACGAACAACAAATTAAAACGTTGGAAGGCTATACTAGAAGAATTCAACTACGAAATAGAATACAAGCCTGGACGAGCCAACGTAGTTGCCGACGCATTGTCAAGGCCTCCTAGAACCAGACAAATAGATCAAATAAATTCCCTCACAGCAACACAGCCTAGCGACGAGAGTTCAGGTCAAGACCTTATTCAAATTGTTGATGTCCCCCTCAATATGTTTAAAAATTAAATTGCTCGTATCCTTTCCACTGGAGAAAACCCGTCTTATGAATTCTAAATAGTTTTCCCCACATTTCACAGACATAATATAATAGAACCGGAATATAATCAAGAAAAGTTAGTTAGCATTCTAAAAAAATATCTAAACCCATCTGTCACCAATGCCATTAAAAACGAGGAACGAATTCTTGGACTAATACAAGAAATCTATCCCACACATTTTAGGAATCATAAAACGCGTTTTGCTAGAAAACTAGTCACTGATCTTACTGACGACAACTTACAAGAAACAGAAATAATAAAAGAGTATAATCGAGCTCACCACAATGCTCGAGAAAACAAAGCTCAAAGTATTTCTTCCCACGCATGGAACTAAAAATTGAAAAATTCACCAAAGTCTGTAGGATTTGTAAAGAACACAAATACGACAGACATCCGAACAAACCCGAATTGCAGCCAGAGTACCCCGGTCAAATAATCCACATCGATATATATTTCACTAAAAAACAAATCATCCTAACCGCAATAGACAAGTTTTCAAAATACGCCTTAGCTAAAATTGTAAAATCAAGGTCCGCAAGATATTAAAGAGCCCCTTCGAGGGTTAATTTTAGCATTTGGTGTTCTCTAAACTATAGTTATCGATATTTAATTTATGAATTTTGATATATGGATTTTTGTTTGGGGATTTTATTACTGAGGATGCTGGAACCAACCCTTGATCCAGTTACGTCACCATTTGACATTCCCTTTCCCTTCTACTATTAACTCCTCCCATAAGTCAGGTTTGATCATGTACAGTTACGTCACCATTTTTGCGCAGTTAGCAAAACGCCCCTTTCCCTTCCATCATTAAATCCTCCCATAAGTCCGGCTTGATCATGTGCAAGCAACATGCACCATTAGAATACGAGCAACCATTTTTGCGCAATCAGCAAAACGCTCAACTCCATATCCTCCACACACGCCATCCATTCCCACGGGAAGAAATGCAGAGTAATCATTTTGAGAATTAATAAATATACCTGTGGAAAGGTTCAGAGACACACTCCATTGTCAGAGATACACTCGGTTGTCAGAAATACACTTCGTTGTCAGAGAGACACTTCGTTCAATTCATTACCTAGCATTAAGATCGTTTATTGTAATACAGTTTAAATAAATAAAAATATATTTTTTGCTCCTCCGCTCGAGCAGCAACTTAATTATCCTGCGGAATGTCACAGTACCACTCAAAAGAGAACTGATGATACTCGGTGTTCTGTTTTCTGAAAATTTAAAATGGAATTCGCAAATAAAAAAGACAATCAATCACCTTAAACTACGCAATAATTCCCTTAATTTGCTCAAAGAGGAAAGGACCCTGAGAGACCCTTGAGACCGCCATTCTACCAGCTAAAACCTTGGTAATGGGATCTCTCCAATATGGTTTGACAACCTTCATGTGGACCACCAAGAAAAATGTTGAAAGTGACAACGCTGCGATCAACTAATGCTTTCGCACAGCAACAGGCGCTAAAAACTTCGCCAATAATAGCGCTTCGAAGAGAAGCTGACTACTTACTTTTTGAACAGCTGGGAAGGATAAGATCCGTAGGTCTTATAAGCAAAGCTCTGTGAAATCCATTGCACCCACTCCATAATGCAACAAAGGAAGCACTTTTTATGGAAAAGCCTCGGAAGGGCACTATTTCCGCAATAAGTAATATGCAAAGCTTCCTCGTGGGAAAATAGCCAAACATTTTTGCGTACATTCCAGGCACATCATAACGCACCCCATTCAACAAAAACCTAAGCAGAGAAAATTGTATTAAACTGCTACGCATAAGGCTGGGAAAAACGCTGTTCACTAGTAGGCACTACTAGACAAGAGGGGCTCCAGAGAAATACGATTTCTGTCAGGAAGTATTATCCATCTGGTATATCCTGGTAATGTGTCCTGTATCGAAAACAGCTAACGAAGGTGATGTTTTAAACAACGAACAGCAAGTGGCTGAATTATTAAATCCACAAAGCATTGAGTCAATCCAGGACATCAAATCAGCCACAACACTTCGTAATAAATTCAGTGATATATAAATTAACGTAGCACTTTTGTTAAAATCCTCAAAGTAGAATTCTAAATTGTAAATTTTGCACTTCATATTTTGTTCTTCTTTTGCTTGTTGCCTTTCTAATCAAAACGACTGCAAATGGCCTTCCTGCCCTGAAACCTTCAATATAAATATTTTATAAATTGATTTTTTAAATTATTTAGACAAATAAATAAATAAATTATAATATTTCACTTATGTTCTGGCGCGAAGACTCGAAGAAAACGTGTAATCACATTATTATTATTTGCATCATTTAAATAAATTAATTAAAGAAATATTTACTGTCTTTGAGTAAAAAAAGGAAAGAAAATTAGGATTACAGCTTCAGGTGTGGAGTATTTACCAGGATTTTCAAGTGAAGAAAAAAAAAAGAAGAGCGAACGAAAATGCCACGTGTAACATGGCTAGATGCCAATTGCTAGGCTGAACCACCAGAAAATTCTGCTGCACTTGCCTTGGAATCACTTGATTACTCTGCAGAATTTCTTCTTTTTTTTTCAATTCAATTCAATTCAATTTTATTTCAAGATAATAACTATATAATATTATAATAAGTTATAAAAAAATCAATTAGTTGATAATTAAGTAGAATTTCTATAAAACACAACTTAAACGAAGGATGGGTTCTGTTAAAATATGCGATGTATCATGGAATAAAAAACATCGCCTTAGACGTTGTGCTAAGGACAAGCTTATGGTAAATCTAGGTCATAGATAATTTGATCTCAAATGGTAGTTAGAGAAATGTCTGCATATGAGAGTGCTATGTCATCAGCATAGCCAATTAAATGACCATTAACCGGTAGGCTAAATAAAGAATTAATATAAACAAGGAAAAGGATTGGCCCCAATACTGAACCCTGTGGGAGCCCAGTATTCGGACATGTTTCTTCCTTGCTTACAAATCCGTTAACCATAACCATCTGTTTTCGATTAAATTAAAGGTCAACCACCAAAACCAACCATCCCTTATACCACCCACAGCCTTTTCTACGAAGTCTTTAGAATTAAGTCATACTTAGATAGGCTTAGAATAAATAATAAGAGTAAACGTTCAATAGAATTCAGTGGCACTGCGTGGAAATGGATCGCGGGTTCTCCGGGCCACCACGACTTTGAAATTATAGCACAAAAAATGAATGGTGTTTTACAAAATAATAATAATCAATAAGTAATTAATAAAATGACCATTAACAAAATATAATTAAAATTTTTAAAGAAAATGAAATAAATAACAATGGTTCTATATTAAAAGTTAAATATAAGTTAGAACTACTTAACGAAGAGATAATTAACATTGCTTACGCCATTCATTGGGCAAAAGCTATTATTGCCAATTCCTTTATACTATCAGACACTGAAATAAATATTACAGAAAAATTGTTAACTTTAAATAATATTCCATTTGTCAATATTGATGAAGCACTCGAATTTGCGGAAATAAGAATCGCAACTAATAATAAGAATTTAATATATATTTTAAATATTCCTACAGTAAGTTTAGATGTCTGTAATCTTTTTGTCATTAGAGCTGTTAAATCAATGAATATTATTAATAAAATCGATTATAACTCTATCCTAGAATGTAAACAAAAAACCTTTGGTATAATGAATAAATGTAAGACATATAATAGTATCTCCATTTGTAACAATAAGCATATTTTAGACATTAGTAATACAACATGCATCCCAAATCTACTTTTTTTTTATAATTTACGCGCGCCTAAGGGGTTAGATACCCTTTTACTGTTGCCAGGGCGCGGGCGGAAAGGTAGAAGTAGGAAAAATAAAAAAAATTGTTTTTGTAGTGGTTTGAAACTCAGGTATATTTGGTTTCGATATTCGCTATCCAGGGGGTGGGAGTCCGAATAGGACGGAAAGTTTTTTCTTCACTCAGAGTGATTCGAACTTATAAGATTATGAGACTTACTGAAGAGCAAAAAGGCTAACTGCTCTCTAATCAACAACGACCACATTCCAGAAGTTGAAGAAGTGTCTCCGGTAATCCTGGTGTGAAACCAGTTCGATGGTCCTATCAACAAAAACCAGGAAACAACCATGCTCAAAGGCACCTTCATAATACGGGATTTCAACATCACAGTGGAAGTAAACGGTTCGCCACATGCCGGACATATGACTCAACACCTGTGCCACCAGACGCCAACGATCATCGGAAATGCTGACGATGCGTCTGGTGCAACCGCGGGACATTGGGATGCATTAGAAACATAGGTATCATAGGCAGTATGAAGTTGATGTGAGAAGTTGAATAAAAAAATATTTTTTTAATAACAATAAATTAATTATTGTTGAATTTATACAACCACACAACTAAAAATTGCGGCTAAAGTCGCTGCACAAAAAAACAAGCGGCAACAAGAATTAACTTGTGCTGCGGCTGTTGGCGATACCATCAACCGAAAGGGGTAGTTTGCCAACCAACGAACAGCAAATGGAAGATGACGCAATAACCAGTGAAGATGATTACGAGGACAATGTTACAGTATAGGATGACCCGGTAAGTGTAACTAACGCAGAAAAGGACAGGCAAGATTGGGAAACAGCAGATGACATCGAGAAGCAGACGAGCGAAAAAAAGGAGAGAAAAAATGAAACGACAACGGAAAAAATGAATGATAAAGGCAAATAGGCGAGTGGAACGAAGGAATGTAAAAATTAAACGCCAACGAAGAAAATGACTGATGACGGAGAGCAGACGAACAAACATCTTCGTCTAATGAAAAAGCAGATGGTCACACCAAAACGCATAGCAAATGGTCACACCAATACCCAGAGCAAGTGCCACGTCATCATCAAGCAAGGAGAAACCCAACAACAAAATCTCCGACGATGGAAAATACCATCGTTCGAATAGTGGTTGCGACCGAAAAATAGAGTAGTGTGGTTATCATTTTTTTGTCAACAGCAGCGGTGACTGTGGAAAGTATCATCATTAGAGTAGCGATGGTTGCGACCGAGGAATACAGCAGTGAACATATATATGTACGATCGCTTGAACAACGACATACTCACTGGGAACATACTCACTGCTGGGTGCATGGTTCTATCATGTGGAATAGTATTTAAGGTAGATTAAGAAACATTGTAACTCAGTATAAGCTTTCATTTGTAAGGGGTAACTCTGCCTAAAAATTAAATAAAGTTTATTTTTCTAAAAATAACTTAGCGTTATTTAATTGGCGCCCAACGTGGGGCCTGATAGTGTCGAGGAAATAAGTGTTATTTAGCCAGTCGCCTTAAGCAGCCGCCGTGCTATCACGATATTAAGCCGCTGTGCCTCACGCGAGTAAAACACGTATCAAAGTCAGTCGCCTCAAGTATCTGCAGTACTTAGATTCCCCTCGGGCCTATCGGACCCCATAGTGTTGAAATCAAGGGCTCCGAAGTAGCCCACAGTGACAGTCGACAAAACGGACTCTTGTGAAAACCTAGCCGCACCATCCGATTCAGGAAAACGGACCCAAGAAGAATTTCCTGAGACAACGATCGAAATGCTGAGAACATTGGTGCTTCTTTTGTGAGGAATTTTTATTTTTTATTTAATATATATTTAATGTTCTATTGCTACAAATTATTTCATTAAAATATATAAAAAAGAAAAGAAACAAAATTTAGATTAACATTTCTGATCAGATGTAGCCCGCCTGAAAACCCCTTAATTAATGAACTGAGTACTACTCACTTAAATCCAGATTAAACTAAACTCAACTTACTTTTTTTTTTTGATTATCTCTTCTGTATTTTTTAGGTATGAATTTTTTTCTTTGTTAAAACTGAAATGTTATTATTTATATTTATTTATACACATACATTGTTTTCACGTTAGTTAACGCGCCAGTCGAAATATGAAAAGTCACCTTGACTTCATGCATGAACTTGTGGACATCGTATTTCACCACCTAACGTAAGTCGCCGTAACACGAAGCGTGTGACGGAAACTAACAATTGTTTCCCACGACTCGAACTGGGAAACTGCTGATGCAACTTAAAACCCTTGCACGCGCTATACACCAAATGCATCGATAGGAAGGTGTGGAGTAAGTTAAGTTAGATTTTAAGTGCAGTTCTGTTTTGGAGATAGACGAATAAAGTCAAGTTCACTAGTAGTCCGATTTCTTTTATTTTAAACGAACGGTTGGTTGTTCGCCACGGGCTTGGGCCCGTGGGTATTTTTTTTTAGATGTATTCGGGTATTCTTTAACTGGCGCCCGAGCAGGGACCGGCCCAACCTCCATCTTTTGATACTCCTGGCGGTGGTCCTTACTTAAGGACATGTGTAGAACTCCCTTCTGGGTGCAAGTAGTTGTAAGCCTAAAAAGCCAGCTCACTCATCTACGCAATACTCTGTGCTATTTCTATGCGAACATAGTCAGAAGCCGCAAAAGGGCGAAGATGCGAGGTGTGAGGTCAATCGTATCCTAGTAGGTCACCGCTGACCCAAAAAGGCAGCGAGTTACCAAAGAGGACAAATACGATCCCTTCAGGACCGGCTTCTATGCGAAGCACTGGTTTAAGTCGGTTTCGTGCACCTTATTTTTTAAAATTAATCTGTTCCCTTTCGGTTATCTTACAGATCGCGGTGTAACGAAATTAAGTGTTAATATTTGCATCAAAAATGATAATCTTACCAATGTAAGAAGAAAAATTAAACCATAGACCAGTGTTCGTGAATCCTAAGATAATGCAATAATAAAAAAAAGAAGAAAGAAATTATAATTAAAGTTAAATTTGTGCTGTGCAAAAAGGCAAGGAATTTAAACTCCTGTAATTACGCTGAGTGTGTGTTACAAGAAAGAAAAGTAATTTTATAAAATTTTGTAAAAAAAAAAATAAAAAAATAAAAATAAAAAATAAAAAAATCTTGCAATCGATGTTATTACGCTGTGAATAAGAAGAAATTTTTATTAATTCTTGTGAATCAAAAGAACATATTAAAATCCATGTGATTTCACTGTGCGTAAGTTCGTTCAACTAAAAAGCAATTTGTTGAAAATCAGTGCCTGTGCTCGTTATAATAGTTTGCCTTGAGCTAACTAAATTAAATTAAAATATTAAGATATAAAATCAGTGCTTGTACCATCCGTGACAAAGAGTTCACTCGACCTCTTGATTACAGGTAAGACTTAATTTCCTTTTATCCTTATTTATCGCTTGCCAAAAATGGATTGTCTGCAAAACGCAGTAACCGTCACTCTGCCCACCTCAAACGGAAGCCGATCTCAAGGAAATTAGCCGGCTCCCGGATAGCGTAAAGGAGTTGTAGGATTTCACGGGAAACCCAACCCAATACGTCTCTTGGGTTCATGCTGTGGTGGGAGTTTTAAAGGATTTTGAGATCATCCGAACCAAACCACTGTATCGTGCGATTTTGCAGCACATACGTGGAAAGGTTAGGGGTTCTGCGGATGCAGCCTTCGTTTCATACAACATATTTGACAACGGTTGGCAGGAAATAAAGCAGTGTCTCTCTCTGCATTATGCGGACAAGAGGGACATTATTCTTCTTGTGGTGCCAACATCTTTAACTACGTTTTATTGTCTATTGTTTTAGTATTGTTAATCTCTATACAATGAGAGCTGTTTATTTGTTTGTTATTTATGAATTTACTTATTAATTTGTTGCTTATTTATTCCAAGTTTATTTATCCTTTATTTATTTTACTTATCAAACTATTTATTAATATATTTATTTATTTTCAATTGATATTATTATTATTTTTTTTACATAAATCAAGGGTTTTGTTGTTGTTTCCCTTCGGAAAAATTTTTTGATTGTTCAACCTTTTAATTTATAAATAAATATATATATTTAGATATATTTAGTACATATCACATCTCTGAACTGTAAATTGTGCGGTAGCATACCATTGTAATATTTAAGAACTAAATAAAAGAAT
The DNA here is from genome assembly GCA_949129095.1 of Volucella bombylans. Taxonomy (NCBI): domain Eukaryota; kingdom Metazoa; phylum Arthropoda; class Insecta; order Diptera; family Syrphidae; genus Volucella; species Volucella bombylans. The sequence goes on from OX422140.1 coordinate 324,393,680, forward strand.
TTGATTTTTGATTTTAACTCGTGCTACCATCTAACTTACTAAATAGCGAAGATATTCAAGCTATAAAGAAATCTGTAAGCAGCTGGGCGAATGATAACAAAATCACCACTACTAACTCCAATGATGTACATTGTCGCAATGGATGGAATTCACCACAGCGACACAATCGATACAGTTAACAACATCTTTACATGTTAACAACAATTTAAGAACTCTTAATAATTTATTAAAGAATGATCAAAAATTGTTTAAGCTAGTAGTGGAAAGAAGAAAAAGAGCATCAGGATTGGATAATATCCCAAACCAAAAAAAAAATACGCAATAGGTAAAAGACTCGCAAAACCGGTTTGCGATATTAGAAAATACTTTAGCTGACCCTTCAACTGAGCAGCTACCATCAACAAGTCGGCGTGGGACAAATAGTGCTAATTTTTCTCCACTCTACGAAGACAAGCCCAATGAGGTATGGTGTCCACCAATTTTTGTTAAGGGTATCAAATCAAAATTACTATTGGACTATGTAAAAACGTATCACAACAATTCAACTAAAAACATTAAGTTCCAAAGCAAAGGTTTTGGAAGATTCAAAGTCTCGGTTAGGGATTTAGGGCTTCACGCCACCTTCATGAAACATTTCAAAGACTGTGCAGTTGAAGCTTATTCGTTCATTCCTAAGCAACTAAGAAGACCGTCAGTCTTACTAAAGGGATTATCTGATGGTTTTTTTTGTCAGGAGGTTAGAGAAGAACTGGAGAGACTAGATCCCTCGTTGAAAGTCGAGGTAAAGCCCTTCGGTACAACCTAGGTTTTTTCTCGTGCTCGGTCCAGGACATGGAAAAACTTGCCCGACTTAAAAGTATCAAATTTGTCCTGCAGCACAAAATCTGGTGGGATTCCTTTAAAAGAAATGGCCCTGTACAATGTTTCAGGTGCCAATGCTTCGGACACACTAGTTCCTACTGCGCTTTTAGGGTAAGGTGTGTGAAGTGCAATAATGCGCATGATGAAGACAAATGCATCCTAAAAAAAATTCGAAGAAGTCGCATGTGTAAACTCTGCAAACAAGTTGGACACCCGGCAAACTTTAAGGGCTGCCCTAACCGGGCTGAGTTCCTACAACGCAGAGAGAAAATCAATCACCCAATTTCTAATAACAGGCTTCCTAACCAAAGTATCCACCCAACTAGCTACTTAAGCTCAGTGACCCGTGATGTGATGTGACCCGTGGGACTTCGCACCATTACCAGCCCTCAAATGACAATTTTGGAGCTAACATCTTCTCCAACTTTTCTTAAAAGAATCCGAGAAATTATTCGGTCTATCTATCTCTTTGATCGAAAAAGTCCGTGAATTCTGGCCGACATATTCAAAACTAAGTGATCCTGGTAAACCTGGTGCCTACTTAGGCTCCATTGCGTCTCTTTCGCCATGATAAATATACTGTCTCCAAACGTCAATTCGCTTGTTGCTTTAGACAAAACGATCGATTTAGACAATTTTCACTTCGCAGCTTTGCTTAGTATCGTCGGTGTTTGTGTTTTCTGTGTTTGTCTGTGATTATGACTATGAAATTCAGGGTAGACGTAGCCAATATACGCGAGCTAAAAAGTAATCACTTTTCTGCGTACGTTCACGTCTGTAAGTACAGACCAGCTATTTTGGCACTTAGTGACACACAGGTAGATCCCCGCCCACACCTCTCAGATCATTCTGATCTGAAGCTACCTGGCTACGAACTAGTGCCATTATTCTTCTCTTACCGCGGTCTCGCCATTTATGTGAGCAGTGATGTAGCTTAACAAACTCCACCGTAATGTGATCCATGTTCCAATCCGGAATTCAACTTCATGTGGTTAAAATTCCATCTCCGTAAGCAAATTATCCACTACGGCTTTATTTACAGAAGCCCCAAACTGGACAGCAATTAGACTTTTTTTTCTAAAAATAACTTAGCGTTATTTAATTGGCGCCCAACGTGGGGCCTGATAGTGTCGAGGAAATAAGTGTTATTTAGCCAGTTGCCTCAAGCAGCCGCCGTGCTATCACGATATTAAGCCGCAAGTTGCCTCAAGTAGCCGCTGTGCCTCTCGCGAGTAAAACACGTATCAAACAAAGTCAGTCGCCTCAAGTAGCTGCAGTACTTAGATTCCCCTCGCGCCTATCGGCCTCCATATCGTTTAGTGGTGAAATCAACGGCCCCGAAGTAGCCCACAGTGACAGTGGACAAAACGGACGCTTGTGAAAACCTAGCCGCACCACCCGATTCAGGAAAATGGACTTAAGAAGAATTTCCTGAAACAACGATCGAAATGCTGAGAACATTGGTGCTTCTTTTGTGAGTATTTTTTATTTTTTATTTAATATATATTTAATGTTCTATTACTACAAATTATTTCATTATTAAAATATATAAAAAAGAAAAGAAACAAAATTTAGATTATAAGAAATAAAAAATTTTAGGCAGTGGAAACAAAATTATGAGAAAGAAAAACAAAAGTTTTAACTAAGAAATATATAAAACAAAAGAAAGTGAACAAAGAATAGAAAAAAATTAATAAAAAAATTAATTTAATCAAAGTAGAAAATATTAACCAAGAATCAAAGAGCTATTAAATACAATTTTTTTTAAATAATATAATATAGAATAAGCAATTGCCTAAATTAAACAATATTTTTTCTCTTTCTTCCCATATTTTCCTCCATTTAAATATATAATTTTTTTTTGTTTTGTTTTTCGTGTTTTATTCAAAAGTGCATAGCTACTTTTCTACACGAAACAAAAACAAAATCAAAAGTGAGAATAATTTAGTTCACTTTCAGAAGTGACGATAGATTTACGAAAGGTTTGAATTATAGATGTTGGAACATACAACTAGAGGGCATTTATTCCTTTCTTGGTGGTTGGCAGCATGCCGTTTCTACCTATTCTACCTATTCGTGGATCAACTCGTGGAACTTGGACCCTTTTTAAAATTAGTGTGTGCGAAGGTGCTTATTTGCTTTCAAAATGCCACCAAAGCTTTCAGAGAAAATATTAAGGAACGTCGCCGCGAGATTTTCTGAAACGTCAAACCGCAATAATAAAAAATTTAAAAACAAAAGAAAATTGAAAGCAAAATGTCGAAAAGGTATAATTTGTTAAATAAATTTATAAAGGTATGCAATTGCATTATTTTTCCACTATAGGCGCAACAAAAACTGGTCACGAGAGGAAACTCAGGCGTTCTTGCATTTTTACAATGCTCGTAAAAAGGAGTGCTAGAAACCCCGTAAGCGGCGAGTAGCATACGCAAATGTCTTAGAGGACATGATTTCTGCTGGCTTTGTAAGTATAAAATATTAATCATTTCTTTTCGCAAATAAATCCTCCCTTTATGGACGAAATGGAGGAGATCTTTGGGGCAAGGCAGTGCATTCAATGAGTGCAGCGCTCAATTTTGGTGCCGGAGATAATGTTTTAAGATTTTGTCTTTTATTTGGGTTAGTTCAAGTTTAACTTGCACCCGTTGCTTTGGCAAACTCCCCTGATGATGTTCCTTCAACATCGGGGTTTGCAATCAGCTCGGTGGGGACACAGTTAGTCCCACAAGTCCGGAAGTGGCTGTGGCAACGCAGAATTCGGAGGCATCCACTTCAACAACACCATCAACAGCTACGCCACCAAGGACAAAGAAAATAACACGAGGCGAATATTTACAGAAAAGGTTGGAGCTAAAAAAAACCGGAGCAGGCATGACATGTACCAATGTACACCGTGAGTGGGGCAGTTTGATACAAATTCCATTTTTTAATAAATAGGTGATAATATTTTTTTTGAATGGATCTGACAGCAAATTCGTCTGATATAAGCTCGTTAGAAAGACACTGAACACTTTGTTATTTCTGTCAATATCCTTCTTTTTGCCTTCTTTTTGTGTCCCAACAAAAATCGTATCAAGGTGCCCCAACTCCCCCTATCTGAGGAAATAACTGATAAAAAAGAGTTTGAAAATGAGTGTTTAAATCTAATGAAAATTGAAATTGTAGGCGAAGATGATTATGTAACTAATAATGATATAGACTTTATATCTAAAAGGAAATTTAGGGATATTTTTAATAAACATTATCTGTACAGCAAACGTCCGGATGTGCTAGAAGTTAATTTCAAAATGAAGTTAATCGTTAGAGACCAAAATCCATTCCATTTCACCCCTCGAAGACTTTCATATTACAAGAAGGAACAGGTACAAATGATATTAGATGACCTTTAAGAACAGCGAATAATTAGGCCAAGTTGATCAGAGTACTCAACACCCATCGTATTAGTGAAGAAAAAGTCCGGTGAGCTTCGATTATGTGTCGATTAGAGTTTTGAATAAAGTAACAACAAATAATTATAATCAGATAATTATCCGATTCCCCTGATGGAGGATCTACTTGACAGCTTGATCAAGAAAAACATATTTAATTCACTAGATTTAAAAAGCGCATTCCATCATATTTATATGGATGAATAATCGGTGAAATATTGTACTTCCTTCGTAACACCTTTGGGCCATTTCGAATATTTAAAAATGCCTTTTGGTTTGAAAAACGCTCCGTCAGAATTCCAAAGATTTATTAGTTTAATTTTCGACGATTTAATAAAGGCAGGTAAAATTAATGTGTATATAGATGACATTATGACTGCAACAGAGGCAGTTAGTGAACATTTAGAAATATTGAGGAGAGTATTTGATAGACTCGTGAGTAACAAATTGGAATTAAGGATAGACATGTGTCAGTTTATGGAATCGCAAGTGCGATACTTAGGATATACAATCACAAAAGAGGGTATTCAGCCCGATACTCGGGGTATCGAATCTGTGAATAATTTCCCAATACCACGAAGCTTTAGGGCTGTTCATAGCTTCCTCGGATTGGGTTCGTAGGTTCATCAAAGGGTTTTCACTCATTGCTCAACCGTTGAACAATCTGATCCGAAAGGATGTGAAGTTTCAATTCGGAGAAAAGGAGAGCCGGAGTTTCGAGATGTTGAAAGAAAAACTAATTGAAGCGATATACAGTCCTAATGATGAGACTGAGCTGCATTCTGATGCTAGTTCTCTAGGTTACGGAGCCATACTTTTACAGAAGAAAGATGATGGGAAGCTACACCCTAAATTTGATTTTTCCTAAAGAATGACTGATCAGGAGTCGAAATATCATATTTTCGAGCTCGAAACCTTAGCTATCATCAATGCACTTCGAAGATTTTGGATATATTTATATGGGTTCAAATCCAAAATAGTTACTGACTGTAATTCCCTATCAATAACATTGAATAAAAAGGAGGTTAATCCCAGGATAGCTAGGTGGGCTCAAGAGCTACAAAACTATAATTACACTCTTGAGCACCGTAGTGGGACGAAGATGCAGCACGTGACGCTCTTAGTCGAGTCTCTAACATCTTGGTTTTAGAAGAGAATACTTTCGAGCAATATCTCTCGATCCACCAATACAAAGATGAAACGGTAGATGGAATAAGGCAACAATTGGAAGAGGGGGAAAGCAAGTTTTGCTTGTTTACATACCCGCCAAGATCAAAATGAGCTTCATCTGAAAAGATGATTTCTTTTGGCAAAATCGGCATCTTCTTTAAGTCGATCGCAGGCCCACTTAGCGAAGCGAAAACGCATTGGATGGTCAGTTGGCTTCAACTCCTGAACCAATTGGACTTTGTATAGCGTCATACCAAGGTCTTTATGCAAAATTCGTCTCAATGATGTCTCCGAAATGTTCAATTGTTGAGAACGACGGTGAATTGATGTTGATGGCGCTTCACGCACACTTTCTGCCACAGCAGCAATATTCTCGGGTGTACGCACTGTTTTTGGCTTTTCACGCTTTGGTTTATCGATGAGGATGCCAGTTTCTTTCACTTTTTTCACAAGATAACGAACGTACGGAGCTGACGGTGCTTCTCTTCTTCCAAAATCCGTACGCAATTTTCGCACACATTCTGCAACATTACCATGATTTTCAAAGTAATGTCGCAATATTTCCCAGCATTGTTCAAGCGTATACACAACCATATTCGTTCAGCGGAAGGATAAAACTAATTATCTGTCAAATCAGACATGAGCTAAGTGTTACCATTCACGAAATAAGCGCTAGTTGAAAAAAAAAAGTTAGATGGCGGACCCTTTACAATTATTGATCTCCTAAAAACATCCATTCCCATACAAAACTGCATTTGCTCTCTTCTAAATCACATGCGTCGTACTTCATCTACCTACACGATCCTCTACATACAGTTGCGAATTTACTAAAAGATACCCCTTTCATTCCCACCACAAATGACATGATCCAACTATGCGTATGCACACATATCACATAGCTGTACATAGAAATTCATGCAAATTGTTATGTATGCAAAAAAAAAACTAAAGAAAAAGAAAAGAAAAAAAAAAACGAAACACAAATAATGTCTATAATAACGATATTAAAGCGGGGCGACAACTGCACTGTCGCCGGGTGTGGTTCGATGCCTGTGTGTGTAAGGTTTGTATTGCGACTTACGATTGTTGATAAAATGTAGGGAGAAGATAGTGAGGCAGTCAGATTTTAAAGGGAATGCCTGGCACACGCGAGTTATGATAACAACCCACAACGCCTACAACAACAACAATACCTACAACAACAACAACCACAACAGTACAATACACCACAGGTCAGCCACACGAGTTATGATAACAACCCACAACGCCTACAACAACAACAACAACAACCACAACAGTACAATACACCACAGGTCAGCCACACGCCGCACAAAATTAATTAACCAGACCATACTTTGTAATTGCACAGGTGAATTCTAAGAATGCTGCATCAGCGTCTGCTGAATTTCCGTTCTATGTTCACCTTTGCAAACTGATAGGTTTCTTTCAAAATTTGTTTTAGAAATTAAGTTAGGTGTATATTGTGAGTTAACGAATAAAGTATTTTTTTTTTAACATCAAGCTGCCTTGAAACCCATTATTGGCGCAGTCGGTAGTTCGGTCGAGGTTAAATTAAGTATAAAAAGTAACGGTGGTTTTTCCGTGTGACAAAATATAATTTATTTCAACCGTGAATTTTTCAATTCTTCGCGATCGAGAACCTTAATAAAGACATTCAAAACTCCATGGCTTACTGGAATTAAAAGAATAAAATAGAAGACAACAGTGGTTTGCTGAACATCTTCGTGGGATTCACAGCTTCACATCAACAACTCAACATGAAAATTTTCTTCGTACTCAAGCACATGTGAGTCAGAATATTTTTATATGTATTTATTATTAAGATTTATTTGCATAACAAAACAAAAAAATAAAATTGTGATTTAAACTATTCGAGAACAATAAGTAAAATATTACAAAAAAAATTATAAAAATAGTATTTTTAAAGTAAAGTAAAAAGAGAATCTTAAGAAAAGTAAATAATTAAATGTATCATAATTAAAGGTCTTATATTATATATCCTAAAAATTTAAACTTAATTGTGAATCTATATACATTCGTACAAATATTGTTATATGCCATCCCCAAAGAAACACCAAAACCCAAGAAAGTCTCCTTATCCCAAAATTGTGAACTTATTGAAATTTAAGAGCCTTGGTTCTATACCAGAAACTATTAAATCTGAAGCTCTCAGTGTTATAGATCCTTGTGTAAGCGACCCCTCTGTAGCTCCTAAAATGAATCACGATAATCTTAATCAAACACCTGCAGCACCTGCAGTACCAGTAGCAGTAAATGCTCGCGAAATTTTCGAATCCCTTAGAATTCCCGATGCGGTCAAAGATTTACCGAGATTTGATGGTAATCCGCGACTGCTACACGACTTTATTAATAACGTAGAGGAAATCCTCATGCATTTAAGAGGCATAGATCAAACCCCTTTGGCACAAATAATCCTTAGAGCAATTCGTAACAAAATCGACGGACAAGCTAATGAAGTGCTAAATATGTACGGCACAAGCCTTGTTTGGAGAGATATAAAGAATAATTTAATTCTCCATTATTCCGATAAAAGGAACGAAACATCTCTAATAAGAGATCTCCATTTATTAAAACAAAGCAACAAGACAGTCGAAGAATTTCATGCTGAAATTGTAGAACTGCAAGCAACGCTTACTAATAATGTTTTGATTCATGAAAGTGATGCAAACGTCGTCAACGCAAAAAGAGAACTTTTTGCTGACATGTGCCTTAATTCGTTTCTTTCTGGCTTAAGAGAGCCACTGGGCTCAAACATTAAAGCCATGAAACCCATATCTCTTGCCATTGCCCTTTCATACTGCATACAAGAATAAAACATGTTCTACATGAAGTATGAATACCAGCCCCAATTGAGGAAACCCAACTCTTACCAAAATCCTCCAAGACCTCAAAATAATCGGTCAAATTTTAACCAAAACCGCACTTACGGACAAACAATTTATCCAAGACAATACCCTCCAAACTATCGCAACGTAGCACCAAATCAAACACACAGACAAATGCAATCTTCCCATAACAACCCCCAAAACTTTCGCGTTCAAGCACAAGCTCCGCTTCCAATAAATCCAAATCAATTTCAACAACCGTCAAATCAAAGAAATCAAAATTTCTCAAGACAATACCCCGGTCCGAATTCACAATCGCGTCCGCTACCAGCTCCTGAAGCTATGGAACTAGGTTCAGAACAGTCAAGTTACAAACAACCAACAGCTTACAAACCGACAAACTTTACAAACCAGACCAGACATAGCAATACTCCCCGCTACATCATCGAAGAAGTTCATAACGTTAACGTACCAAATTTGGAAGAACTCCAACCACCCTCGTACATGCCTAATTTAGATGAACATTATACTTACGAAGACCAGTACCACTTTCAAGAAGGCTTAGACCATGAACAAGACCAACAGGCCCTACAAGCCATGAATGAATTGGAAGAAGAGAATTTTTATACCACTGCCTCGAACAACCCGTTGGATACCTAGATATTAACAAACACGGATTCAATTTACCATATATCAACATTTCCTCGCCATTCGGTCGCCCTCTAAAATTCCTCGTTGATACGGGAGCCTCAGCATCATTCATCAGTCCAGAATTTACCCAGCACCTTAACATTGAAAAATGCCCTCCTATCAAAATAGCCACTATCCTCAATAGCCACCAACTTGACGAAAAAGTTTCACTGACCATTTTTAACGAATTCAACACATCCGGCAACTTTTACTTTCTTCTGTTTAAGTTCCACAAATATTTCGACGGCTTATTAGGATTAGATATTCTTTCACAACTCCGCGCTAAAGTCGACTTAGAAAACAAACTTCTTATAACCCCAACCTCAAAAACCCCACTGCTTTTTAAACCAAACCTTAATTCGGGAAAACACGTTATTCCCAGTAATACAAAAACTATCATTAAAGTACCAGTAGACATACGCAATGGCGATGTCTTCATCAAAAATACCCTCGTTGAAAATAACCTAACAATATCGGAAGGTATTAATACTGCAAAAGACTGGTATTGCGCAGTAGAAATTTGCAATAACTCTTTAACTGATAAGACCCTCTTTATTGAACAGCCCTTAAAAGTCGAACCATATTCTTCACTCCAGTTTATTGAAGTCAATAATTACAATATAAGTCCCAACGAAAGCCAAACAAGCCCTAACATTACAGAGCTCCTTCGCATTTCGCATCTTAACTTAGTAGAATTAAAATTGACCACCCAAACTCATTTCAAAACGTTGACATAAATAAAAACGACACCCTTTCAGTACAGGGCACAAACGGCTCAACCATACATTCTGCAGAAGAAAATTTAGACGACGGAATTCCGATATCAGAAAGGCCACTGAATGAATTTAGTTTGCAATATATTCTCCAAAAATCAGATAAAGGTTCACCCATGACCTTAGAATTAATTTTTAAAAATAAACAACGAAAAACTATTAGAGATAAGACTTTTAGTGAAAACAACATCGTAGACATTTTCAAAAAATTTTTCTCCCCAAAGAAGCTTAACGCGATTTTCACAGATGACGACACCTTCAGAAAGGTACAATCAGTTTATTCCAATTTCTTCTCTAGTAACAAATCTTTTCGCGTTATTCGCTGCACAACCCTCTTAAAAGATATTAGAAATGTGGACGAGCAGGAAAAGTTAATCAATGACTACCATATAGATAATAACCACAGAGGTATAGAGGAAACTCTTTTACATCTCAAACGAAATTTTTACTTCCCCTTTATGAAGCCCAAAATTACCGAAACAATAAATAACTGTGAAAAATGACAGACCCAAAAGTATGAAAGATCTCCCCAAAAAGTAAAGTATAAAACACCCGAAACACCACTTAAACCGCTTGATATACTACATATGGACATATATACCATTAATAATAAACTCATTTTAACAATAATAGACAAATTCTCAAAATTTGCTACCGGTTATACAATTCCTTTTAGAAATAGTATCAACGTTCTAAAAGCATTCAAAAACTTCATAAGCCTTTACGGCATCCCGGCAAAAACCGTAGTCGATCAAGGAACCGAATTCTCATCCAATATCTTCAAAGACTTCTGTAAAAGATATCAAATTGACCTTCATATAACTTCATTCCAACAGACCTCCAGCAATTCACCCGTAGAACGCCTACATTCGACATTAACCGAAATATACAGAATAATTTATAAAACCTTTAAGGAAAAGAAACTGGATATAGACCACGACGATATTTTCTCAGAAACGCTATTTACCTATAACAATTCCATCCATTCCGCTACAAAATTTACACCCTTTGAAGTCTTTTTTGGACGACCTTACAAATTCAATAACTCTTTAACGCACTCCAATGAACATGAATATATAAAAGAATTAACTCAATTTCAGCAAGAATTTTTCCCTAAGATAAGAGATAGACTAGAGCAAACAGTTAATAAAAGAATCACTAAACTTAATATGGATAGAAAAGAACCTGAAAATAGAAACATAGAGGATACGATATACAGAAAAGAGTGTAAAAGAAATAAACTCACCCCTGTAGCGTTGTGATTCTTATACTTGTACATATAAATTTATAAACAAAAAAAAACATTGTAAAACTAACAAAAATTATTATGTTAATTGAAAAAGTAATTTATATTATTTTGGGTGGTATGGCAACCCTTGAATGCACCACTCATAGTTGTAAACAGCATTAACGGAAAATTCCCACGATGAAGTGGAGAGTATAAAAGGAGCCATCCAAGCAATGGACAGGCACTCAAGTTTGGTATTTCGCCTTGCGAAGTTCTACGAGCGTCCACGGAAAAGTACCACACTTGCGGTTTGAGCAAAACTTTTGTTATATTTAATAATTTTGAAAATTATAATAAATTATAAATTTTTTTAAAAAAACATTCTTTTGTTTACGTTTTATTTTAAACGTTTTACCTTTGCTTAGCTGCCTACTAAGCGTGTACTGCGGTTCTCGGACATCATACGCGCGGTAGAGAGAAAAGCAAAGTGGCTTGTAGAGGGAGTTCTCCGAAGGAGAGTGGAGACCGAACGAGAGAGCGACAGCTGAGCTCTACAATTGGCGCCCAACGTGGGGCCCACTACTCGGAGAGCACACTTACTGCGAGTGAAACCTACGATTTACGTAGAAGTAAGCGCATAGCCAAGCAAATAGCCGATAATAACACGATGGCTCAGTTTACTGAAGCCCAGCTGAAAGAGTTTATAGCAGCAATGCAAACCCAAACGACCATCAAAGGCAGCTTTAGCAACTGCACGGCTAGATTCAGAGGGGAACGCGAGCCAGTTGTTGTGGAGGCATTTATTACCACAATTAATGTGTATAAAGACGTGGAGCGTATTAATGATGCTGATGCGATTAAAGGATTTCCTTTGCTTTTGGAAAAAAGTGCTGTAAATTGGTGGCAAGGCATAAAGTCTGAAGCAGGACCTGGAAGGATGTTATTTCTTTGTTTCGTAATGCATACGCACCAGCAAAGCCCGCTTACCGCATATATATGGAAATCTTCGAAGAAAAATAGAAGGTACAGGAGACGACAGATGACTTTATCACCATGAAAAGAGCACTGTTAGCAAAACTTCCATACACAATCCCAAATGAGACCATGGCACTCGATATGATTTACGGCTTGATGCACATACGAATACGCGATGGCGTTCCAAGGGACAGTTTCACCACGTTCCAAGGCTTGTTGACCAAAGCCAGAGCAGTTGAGATCGCAATTCATGAAAACCAACAACAACAACTCAATGCATCCATTTCTGAGAAAAAGCGCTGTAATTTTTGCAAATACGTTGGCCATACGACTGCTGATTGCCGAAAAAAACCAAAGTCTGACAAGAACACAGAAACGCCGATTGAAAGTCCCATACACTGCTATAAATGCAAGGCACCAGGGTTCATTAGATCGAACTGCCCTAAGTGCAAGGACTTACCAAAGGGCCCATCGACAGTCTCGTTTAATTGCATCAGAACAACATTGGGCAATGATTTGCCAACTATTCCCATTGCTTCACATGGTGAAACAGGAATAGCGTACATTGACACTGCTGCGCGTACAAGTGTTGCCGGTAGAAAACTGTTCGTGCATCTTCTGCGCAATGGCACCAAGTTCTGGAAAGTCGATGCAGACGTTACGCTTGCAGATGGGCACGCACGTCAACAGGAAATCTACATGTGTGAAACTAACATCATAATTGGAAACCGTTTACGACCTATCAAATTTATTGCACTACAAGAAGCCACAGACAACCGCACGCTGATAGGCATCGATTTTCTTGAGGAAAACGGAGTAGTACTAGACTTGGGACAACGAATTTGGTACTTTGCTGATCAAACCAAGAAGAAATTCGAGTTTTACAACACATCTCACACTACTATTTCCAAAAAACTTTCCTCTTTCGTACTGAGCAATGATATCGAAGGTCGCGCTACTAAGCAAAAGACTCAAGCACAGCCAATAAGCCAATTAGAAAAGAATGTAGTGCCATGTATAACAGAATCTCCAGCCAAGCGGATTAATGCTTTCCTAGCTTGGTTTAATCACCATGAACCAATTTCACCGCTCGCTGCCACACCGAAGCGTATATCTAACACCAGTTCAAAACAAGTTTCAACTTTTTGTACTCCGCAAAAAAGAAAGATCACCGCTTGCGAAAAGCGTAAAGCTCAAGACAATAAATACTCTCCAGGCTTCATACAGCAAATGTCCCGCGATTCGCTGAGAGCAAGCGATGTATCACCAAAGAGCTTAAGTGACAACCTGTTTCCTTCGCTAATACGAGTTGAAGAAGATGTGTCCCTGGAGTCTTGGTTCTCAGAGATCCTGACGATTGACATTGAGTTACGTAGCAACAAGGCATATGAGTTAAACAGCCAAGAAAAACAACAAGCTAATGACTCCAAACCATATCGCTTAAAAGCCGACTCCAGCAATTATGCCATCGGTGCAGTTCCGGTCCAGGGGGAGAGAGCTGAAGAGCACCCGATTGAATATGCGTCCAGACCTCTAACGGCAGCCGAACGCAACTATTCGACCACAGAGCGAGAAGCCCTTGCTGTAGAATGGACAGTAAACAAGTTTCGTGGCTATGTTGAAGCAGGTGAAGTCCCCCTGATGACTGATCATCAACATATCAAGTTGCATCCAAAGATGACCTCACTACTCCCGTAGACGCGGTTGACCGAAGACAACAACTTTAGCTCCTGTCGCATCATCGAGACGATTTCAGCGCCAGAGGGGGAGATTGTAGCGTTGTGATTCTTATACTTGTACATATAAATTTATAAACAAAAAAAAACATTGTAAAACTAACAAAAATTATTATGTTAATTGAAAAAGTAATTTATATTATTTTGGGTGGTATGGCAACCCTTGAATGCACCACTCATAGTTGTAAACAGCATTAACGGAAAATTCCCACGATGAAGTGGAGAGTATAAAAGGAGCCATCCAAGCAATGGACAGGCACTCAAGTTTGGTATTTCGCCTTGCGAAGTTCTACGAGCGTCCACGGAAAAGTACCACACTTGCGGTTTGAGCAAAACTTTTGTTATATTTAATAATTTTGAAAATTATAATAAATTATAAATTTTTTTAAAAAAACATTCTTTTGTTTACGTTTTATTTTAAACGTTTTACCTTTGCTTAGCTGCCTACTAAGCGTGTACTGCGGTTCTCGGACATCATACGCGCGGTAGAGAGAAAAGCAAAGTGGCTTGTAGAGGGAGTTCTCCGAAGGAGAGTGGAGACCGAACGAGAGAGCGACAGCCGAGCTCTACACCCCTAGATTTACTAAGCATATAGTTAAGGAAAACAAAGAAGTAACACTACTAACCACAAACGATAAGAAATTTCATAAATCTAGAATCAAGAAAAAACGTAAGCACACTTAGATTATAATTTTTCTCTTTTCTCTTTTCTCTTCTCACCTTAAGGTTAATATTAACTTTGGCACAGGAACTAGAAATACGTGACCTCACGAAAACCGAAGGAATTCTTCCACTAAAACTAGGAAATGCAAAAATAATAAACTCTTTTTTTAACCTTATTCACATAATCGACCTAGAAGAATATGTACAAAACACGGATATGATAAAAAAATCCCTTACAAACTTTAGAAACTTCAAAAACCTTCAACCAACCTTAAATATTATAGACTTCAAACTTCAGGAATTAGTGTCTAAAATAAATCTTTTACTACCAAGACAAAGACAAAGAAGAGGACTTATTAACGGACTAGGAAGTACACTTAAATTTATAACGGGAAACATGGACGCATATGACGCAGAAAAGATAAACAGTGAAATAGAAAATTTAAAGAATACCCAAAACCAATTAGTCAATAACATCTTCTCTAAATCAAAACTTAATTCAGAAATGATCCAAAGATTTAAGAACATTACAGACCACATCAACTACCAACAGAACCTAATTCAACAATATATGACAAACTACAATAATAAAACAATGATTTTAGTTAAATCAAATGCAGATACACTTATTCATGCTCAGCACTTAAACCAAATTGGTTTCAATATAGACCTATTAGCCGACCACATTCGCGATATTTCAGAAGCCATGATCCTTGCTAAAGCGAGTGTAATTCCAAAAACCATACTGAACCCAAATGAACTTTCCCTCATCCACAAGCTACTTAACAACTCCATAGAAGTCAAATCCGATGAACATTTATATGAGACACTTGAACTCCAAGCTTTTTACAACGGCTCTAAAGTTGTGTTTAACATAAGAATTCCCATCTTTTCTCAAGAATCCTTCTCCTTCTTCCACATCATTCCATTACCTGTAAACATAACCAACCAAATTATTGTGAAACCATATTTAGCTATTAACGATAATGTTATCCAATATTTTGAACATATGTGCTTAAGAGTAGAGAAACTATTCATGTGTAAGGAGTCAACCCATCAAGAATTATTACAACAATCAACATGCATCGGAAGAATCCTAAGGAACAAACCTGCGACATATCAAACGGAAGAAGTTGGCGAAACGAAATCAATCACTCAGCCAGAAGATAACCACATTCTTCTTATAAATGTACCAGGCACCTTCATTAACTCCACCTGCAATTTTCAACAAACCATTGAAGGCTTAGCACTCATAACTTACCATAACTGTGAAGTCTACATCAACAACATAGCTTACAGACATCAGCCATATACCTATTGGGACAAGATCCATATCTATCCTACAACCTTTACTAATATCAATGCTAACCTCACTTTTGAAAAACTTAGTCTAAAGAAATTTAATGATTTTAAGTTCCATCAACAGGAAAAATTCAGAACTTTAACATGGGACTACACACTCCGAGATATCTACATACTTGCCATCCTAACAACCTCAGTAGTCGTGCTGATATATGTAATTGCACGCAGCAACCGTTTCAGGACCAAATTCGATACTTCACTCTTGTCCAGTCAATCAAGATCGACAGCACCCTCGTTCCAGACTTAGGGGGGAGGAGTTATGATAACAACCCACAACGCCTACAACAACAACAACACCTACAACAATAACAACCACAACAGTACAATACACCACAGGTCAGCCACACGCCGCACAAAATTAATTAACCAGCACATACTTTGCAATTGCACAGGTGAATTCTAAGAATGCTGCATCAGCGTCTGCTGAATTTCCGTTCTATGTTCACCTTTGCAAACTGATAAGTTTCTTTCAAAATTTGTTTTAGAAATTAAGTTAGTTGTATATTGTGAGTTAACGAATAAAGAATTTTTTTTTTGTAACATCAAGCTGCCTTGAAACCCATTATTCGCGTCTAAACTCACTGCGCTTTAATGGAAAGTGCATTTTTATTTAGAATTTCTATCTCCACCATCTTGTTGCCGTATTTGACATTAGGCAAACAATTTTAATTTTTGAAATGAGAAGATATTTTGGTACGTATTTAGTAGTTTTTTTTATTTTTGTTTTATATACATATCTTTACTTGTAGGGAGATGTAACAACGTTTATGATTTCGATGTAAGTAATTCTTTAATAAAATAGCAAGACAATTAAATAAATTAATATGAAATATGTTTAGGCTGTGAATAAATTTGGCGGTACTAAAATTATGGAATCCTGCAAATGAACTTGAAATCGACGCATTAGGTTTAACATTTGCATCAACCACTGACACATGGCACATGACACAGGAATACTTAGCAATTACAAATACATACATAATACGAGTCGAATGTAAGCTGTGGAATTAGCAGAAGTGAATCCACGAAAAGTAAATAAAAGCGAAAAAGGATTTGCAGGGTGCTACAGGTGAGACGATATTTAGTAGTGTCTTCAATAATCAAGCCCCTATAGAGATATTTGAACCGTTTTTCGATGATGGATTCCACGAAATGGCAATATTTCTTACCAATAACTACGCCATGCAAAAGAACATACATTTAAATGTTTCGTTACATGAAATTAAGTCTTTTTGCGAAATACTCTTGCTAAGTGGATATATAACGAGTTTCCTCAAAAAAGAATGTGTTGGGAAGCCACAAGAGATGCTGGATGTGAACTAGTATCATCCAGCCTTTCAAGAGATCGCTGCAATACTATAATGTCCAACCTTCACTTTTGCGATAACCATAATTAATCTAAACCAAAGTGATAAGTTCAGCAAAATTCGACCATTATTCGACTACTTGGATAAAAAAAAGTATTGCATTGCTGAATCCATTATTCCATTTATGGCCTCCACTCCAAGAAGCAATTCATTCGGTGCAAACCTATTTGTTGGGGATATAAAGTGTGGGTTGGAGCAATAGCGTCCGGGTGTGTCTTATGGCTTGATCCGTACCAATGATCAGATACAAACCAAAATTACAAAGACATGGGCCTTGGTGCGCGAGTGGTGCTGAGTGTTGCAGAGTCGTTGTTTGCAAATGTCTTACCATGTCTAACACATACTCAGTTGTTATCCACTTTTTCTTCCAGTAACAATACGGAGCAACCGAATAAAAAACGGTCCCCTTGAAGATGGCAAAGTGCTGAAGAAAAAACAAAGGGGATCCTATGATTATTCGGTCTGCGAAGAAAAAGGAATTTTGATTTGTAAAGGGAACGACAACAATTTGGTTACCATGGCCTCAAACTCAGAAAGTGTTCCCTCAATGAAATTCGTGAAACGTTACAAAAGTATGGGTGGGGTGAACCGCGCTGGTCAAAACATATCGTTATACCGAACATCTTTTAGACTAAAAAAAAGTGGTATAATCCGCTCATATCGTATCTTCAATAACTGTTGGCAGTTACAAAAGCAAAGTTTCGGTAATATGCGTCTACTTCCCTTTCGATGAAGAATTGCTCTATCGTTACTAGAGTCTAATCGCCAGCCTAAGAAAAGAGGTCCTCCACGTCCATCTGTGTTGGAAAATGTGGACTCAATATTCGACCACATATGTAGATCATTACGTAGTAGAGCAAGAAAACCGAACGCGCTGCAGGTTATGCCATCTAAAGTCACCAACTCGATGTGAGAAATGCAACGTTCGACTTTATGTACGATGCTTTAAAACATATCACATTAAAGAAAATTGAAAAAAAAAATAATGTTTTTTACTCTCAACCTCTCAACTCCTAGTGTCCCTTATAAGGGACACCCCATGGTTCGAAAACCAGAGGTAAATTTTTTTTTTCTTATTTTTGACATGTAATTTAGACCAATATTTCATAGATATATTGATAGATATATCAATTTAAAAAAATTTCAGGAGAATCTGGCTTTCTCAGATGAAGATTTTTCTCCTTGTGAAATTTATAGCAACCAAAAATCACAAGATGCTCTTGAGGACAATTTAAGTTCTGCCAATCCTGTCGAACCTGAAGAAATTATAATAAATGAGCAATGTAGAACACTACCCCCTACTATCAAGCTGTCAAATGGTGCAAGTGACTCTGAGTTTTATAACATGCCCTCCACATGAAGAGCTTCTCAGGTAAATAACGAAGCGACAACGTCAAAACAATGCATAACCCCTGAAACTGTAAGGCCGTATCCAAAATTGATTAAAAAAACGACAGCTAAAAAGGGAAAAGGTAAAGGTAAATCGAGAATCTACACAGATACTCCAGAGTAGAATACTCGTAGACTAGAAGAACTACAGAGGTCTAAACATGAAACGAACTTAAAACAAGAACAAAGAAGACGCGCAAACGATCTAAATAGTGCTCCGAAATTGCTTGCCATAGTTCTAAATCCCATTAAGAAGTTAAACAGGCTAGTTCAATGTATTCAGATTCATAAAACTGTTACGATGAAGTTGAATTGCAAGAATCATTCGATTCCGATATGGAATTGTCTGTAGCCAGTGATCTGCAGGAAGGGGATTCTGATATAATAAAATTCTGAACTTAGAAAAGAAGGAAACTTTTACGTATTTAATGGGAAAATTATATTCAGATACGAAGAGGGTCGAGGAAACGATTTTCAAGTATCTTTTTGAAGCGTCAACCTACTGGAACTTTTGTATTCCCAGATATAAAAGATGACGCTTCTGTGAATATTTCCGACATTGTCCTTAAGTTACCAAATCCTATAGTTAAGAAAGGCACCTGCAGAACAATTTCCCTCTTTAATTTTAAAATCAATTTTTGCCCTTAAAACATTTCTATGTAATACTTGAATATTAAAAATGCTAATTATATTTATCCGAAAGACTGTTTATTTTATACTTTAAATACCAAGTTCCTTGTTTTGAGTTCTTTTGTTTACGTTATTTACATAAAAAGATTAGGAAATTATTTATTTTTAATTAAAACTAATTTAAATTTAGGTTAACATAAATTACCAAATACCTAAATACTGTTTTTATTATTATGTTTTATTAAAGTAATAAAAAAATGTTTTAATAATTGAGGTTTTTCAATAAATACGGATTAATCAAAGTGCCCATGACATGTACCAATGTACACCGTGAGTGGGGCAGTTTGATACAAATTCCATTTCTTAATAAATAGGTCCTAATATTTTTTTTGAATGGATCTGACAGTAAATTCGTCTGATATAAGCTCGTTAGAAAGACACTGAACACTTTGTTATTTCTGTCAATATCCTTCTTTTTGTGTCCCAACAAAAATCGTATCAAGGTGCCCCAACTCCCCCTATCTGAGGAAATAACTGATAAAAAAGAGTTTGAAAATGAGTGTTTAAATCTAATGAAAATCGAAATTGTAGGCGAAGATGATTATGTAACTAATAATGATATAGACTTTACGAGGGGCGTTCAATATATTCTCGATATCGATATGAAGGAAAATGCGAATTCAATTTAAATTGTTTTTATTTTTCAATATAATCTCCCCTAACATCAATGCATTTGTTACATCTTGAGATAAGCTTTTTTAAACCCTCAAAAAAATAAATTTCCTCTTTCTCTGCAAAATACCCATTTATTGCCGACTTGAGTTCTTCATCATCCGAAAATCTTTTTCCACGAAGACATTTTTTCAAATCCGGAAACAGGAAATAATCACTAGGGGCAAGGTCTGGACTATAGGGTGGGTGTTGGATTTCTTCGAAACCACAATCTCGCGCAGCAGCCTTGGAAACTCGCGCCGTGTGAACAGGAGCGTTGTCATGAAGACGCACCACACGCGCTGCGAATTTACCCCGTCTTTTCTTTTTATTTTCCTCCCGCAAATTATACAAAGTGGAAGCATAGGATGTGGCGTTGATGGTTTCACCTTTTTTTTTGTACTCAATGAGCAAGATTCCCTTTGAGTCCCAAAAAACTGTGGCCATGAGCTTCCCGGCAGACGGAGTGACTTTGAACTTCTTCGGGGGGTCTGTTCCTTTTTTATGCCACCCATGTTTCGTCCCCAGTAACAATTCGATCCATAACACCGTCCGCGTTCTCACTACACATCTCCAAAAGCTCTCTACAGCATGCGATTCTCACTTTTTTCTGAGGCGCTGTGAGCATTCGTGGCACCCACCTTGCACTGACCTTTGAAAGGTTAAGATGGTCATGGTGTGAATGGTACCAATTGAAAGCTTGGTGATCTCTGCCATCATTTTCACCTTTATTCGGGCATCCTCAAGAACAAGTTTTTCAACTTCTTTGATGCTTTCTCCCGTACAACCAGTAGCCGGGGCGCCGGAGCGGGGGTCGTCTTCAATGCTCTCTCTGCCTCTCTTGAACTCACTTGACCACTTTTGCACAGTTGATAATGAAGGTGCGGAACCCTGGTAAACAGCCACCATCTCTTCATGAATAGTTTTTTGACTTTTTCCTTGCTTAGTGAGAAATTTAATTACAGCGCGATGCTCAATTTTCACCATCATCGTCTCAGCTGCCATTATGATTCTGTTTAACTAGAGATAAAACGCGAATTAATAATCACATTTATATGAAATTTTACATGAATGCACTAAAATAATAGTATTACTTGATAAATAAGTCAATTTATAAGTATATACAACCACAACTTCACCCCAATACCGAGAATATATTGAACGCCCCTCGTATATCTAAAAGGAAATTTAGGGATATTTTTAATAAACATTATCTGTACAGCAAACGTCCGGATGTGCTCGAAGTTAATTTCGAAATGAAGTTAATCGTTAGAGACCAAAATCCATTCCATTTCACCCCTCGAAAACTTTCATATTACAAGAAGAAACCGGTACAAATGATATTAGATGACCTTTAAGAACAGCGAATAATTAGGCCAAGTTGATCAGAGTACTCATCACCCATCGTATTAGTGAAGAAAAAGTCCGGTGAGCTTCGATTATGTGTCGATTAGAGTTTTGAATAAAGTAACAACAAATAATTATAATCAGATAATTATCCGATTCCCCTGATGGAGGATCTACTTGACAGCTTGATCAAGAAAAACATATTTAATTCACTAGATTTAAAAAGCGCATTCCATCATATTTATATGGATGAATAATCGGTGAAATATTGTACTTCCTTCGTAACACCTTTGGGCCATTTCGAATATTTAAAAATGCCTTTTGGTTTGAAAAACGCTCCGTCAGAATTCCAAAGATTTATTAGTTTAATTTTCGACGATTTAATAAGGGCAGGTAAAATTAATGTGTATATAGATGACATTATGACTGCAACAGAGGCAGTTAGTGAACATTTAGAAATATTGAGGAGAGTATTTGATAGACTCGTGAGTAACAAATTGGAATTAAGGATAGACATGTGTCAGTTTATGGAATAGCAAGTGCGATACTTAGGATATACAATCACAAAAGAGGGTATTCAGCCCGATACTCGGGGTATCGAATCTGTGAATAATTTCCCAATACCACGAAGCGTTAGGACTGTTCATAACTTCCTCGGATTGGGTTCGTAGGTTCATCAAAGGGTTTTCACTCATTGCTCAACCGTTGAACAATCTGATCCGAAAGGATGTGAAGTTTCAATTCGGAGAAAAGGAGAGCCGGAGTTTCGAGATGTTGAAAGAAAAACTAATTGAAACGATATACAGTCCTAATGATGAGACTGAGCTGCATTCTGATGCTAGTTCTCTAGGTTACGGAGCCATACTTTTACAGAAGAAAGATGATGGGAAGCTACACCCTATATTTTATTTTTCCTAAAGAATGACTGATCAGGAGTCGAAATATCATATTTTCGAGCTCGAAACCTTAGCTATCATCAATGCACTTCGAAGATATTGGATATATTTATATGGGTTCAAATTCAAAATAGTTACTGACTGTAATTCCCTAACAATAACATTGAATAAAAAGGAGGTTAATCCCAGGATAGCTAGGTCGGCTCTAGAGCTACAAAACTATGATTACACTCTTGAGCACCGTAGTGGGACGAAGATGCAGCACGTGACGCTCTTAGTCGAGTCTCTAACATCTTGGTTTTAGAAGAGAATACTTTCGAGCAATATCTCTCGATCCACCAATACAAAGATGAAACGGTAGATGGAATAAGGCAACAATTGGAAGAGGGGGAAAGCAAGTTTTATGAAATAAGGAACGGGTTAGTATATAGGAAAGTTAAGCAGAAGATTTTGTTTTTCGTACCAATAGACATGGAGGTGAATGTGATGAGGATGTATCACAATGATATGGCGCATATGGTATGTGAGAAATTTGTAGACGCAATGATGAAAACTTACTGGTTCTCTAAAATGAGAGCAAAAGTAAAAGATCACATTTCAAACTGCCTTAAGTGTATCGCTTTCTCACCGAAAGCTGGAAAGCGCGAAGGCCTATTGCACAATATTCCTAAGGGAAACGTACCGTTTGACTACTATACATATCGACCATTTCGATCCAGTGTCAATGAGGAATTCAAAAAAAAAAATATCCTGTGGGGATAGATTATTTCACTATGTATGTTAGGTAGTATGTTGTAGGAACGACTAGCACCAGTAAGGTGTTACGTAATCAAAAGATTTTGTAAAGTTCCTTGAAGGAAATAACGTACAACATGTGAAAATTGCGACCGGATCACCTCAAGCTAACGGGCAAGAAGAGAGAGTCAATAGGAGTCTGGCGCCAATGATAGTAAAGCGACTAGTTCCTCACTAGATGGTGTGTTACCAAAGATCGGGTTCGCGTTAAATAATACGATACATAGAAGCATTGGTATGACGCCGAGTGAATTACTTTTCGGGGTTGCACAGAGGAGAGTGATTATCGACTTTTTGAAAGAAAGTTTAGACTATTGCATGGTACGGGAGAATCAAAGAGACTTTAGAAAAATCAGAACGAAGGCAGAACATAGGACAGTCAAATATCAGGAGTACAATAAATTAATAAGAGACCAAAATAGGGTTGAAAAGAAATACAAAGAGGGCTATTAAGGGCAGAGATAATAAAAGGATACATTGCATATTTGTATGTATGGCTACTAAGGCAGTACATCTCGAAGCAGTTAGTGATCAACCGAATCATTTTTAGCTGCTTTACGGCGATTTTTTTCAAGACGAGGAAAAATGAACATATCTACTCGGACAACGGTACGAATTTCGTAAGTGCTCATAAAAAATCAATTCATGCAAGTCTTGAGGGAAAAAAAAATTTATTGGCACTTTATTCCCTCCCCAGCTCCTCACTTCGGAGGAATTTGTGAAGCAGGTCTTAAGCTCATGAAGCACCATTTGAAACGCATTATAGGAGACAATAAACTCACATTTGAAGAAATGAGTACACAGAAATCGAAACAGTTCTTAACCCTTCTACGTCCAAGTCCGATAAAGAACTAATATGTGCGAATATTGTGTGATGTGTATGGCGGAAAGCGACACCGATGCTCACACCGATGTGTACACACTGCACACAAGTATGGTGTGTATGGGCCGCTTCAATGCCAAAAATGTACATAGTTTGCACGCAGTGAGTAGAAGAGAAGTGAGAAGAGAGAGCACTAAGCACATGTTATGCAAAAAGAAGTGAGCGAAAGACGAGAGCAGATCAAAGACAGACCGCGGGCATATTGACTTAATATCAGACCACGCGTATAACTAGGTAATAATTCTTAAAATTGAATGAGAAACCCAACATTTTACTGCTTTAAATGATCATTTTAACGACCGATACCTACCTATAGTCTTACTTAATACAATGAGAAATAACCTAATTAGGAATAAATAAATAATAAATAAAAATAATTATGACGAGAAACTTTTAATTTTTAAATAAAAGGTGAATGATCTGTGGAGGAAAAAACTTACCAGGTATGATATTTAAAATGTTTTTTTTTCCAAGAAAAAAGTAAATTCTGTAATTACTTTAATTAGTTCGAAA
Source organism: Volucella bombylans (assembly GCA_949129095.1). NCBI lineage: Eukaryota > Metazoa > Arthropoda > Insecta > Diptera > Syrphidae > Volucella > Volucella bombylans. The sequence continues at coordinate 324,417,964 of OX422140.1, forward strand.
ATGTAATTTAAAAAATGGGCATTCATTTATTTGGTAAATTTCTAACACTGATCGAGTGATGTCTAATGTTGACCGACGGTCAATGCTAAGGTTCGTATTCATTATAAGAGGTGCAAAACCTTGTCCAGCTTTTTTTTTAATACCTAACATTTGATTTAGGTTGCTAAAAACAACCCAAAAGCGACGGTGTAATAGCACTTCTGCTAAAGATATGGACCTGGCTTTAAAGGAAATTAGAGATGGGAATTGTAGGATCAACGCCTGTGCCTGTGCCTGTGCATACAACATAGCGAAGGGAACGTTGATGAAACAATGTAAAGGGTTAAGAGGAAAGAAGATCAGGAGCCCGACGGTACTTTCACATGTTGAGGAAAAAGAGCTGGTTAATTCACTAACAACGATGAGTGAGTGGGGCTTTCCTTTCACTGGAGATAATTTGAAGTGCCTCACAAAAAATTTATTATCTCGATTCTTGTAATCGTAAGGTCCGTTCTTTTCAAAAGAATTTCCTAGGTAGAAAATGGTTGAGGGGATTCCTTAAAAGGCACAAATACGATCTTTGTGTCCGAGCGTCTCAAAATTTAAAGTCAGTCGTCAGTCAAGATGTGGCTAACTTTTTTAATAATTTAAAAACAACACTGACCCTGAACAATGAGTTTTTAGCCCCCGAAAACATTTTTAATTATGATGAGACTAATCTTTCCGACGATCCAGGCTCTAAAAAATGCGTGTTTAAGAGAGGAGTACGGTACCCCGAGAATATAAGAGACTCGATGAAGTCTAATATTTCCATTATTTTTTGCGGATCTGCGAGAGGTGAGCTTATTCGTTGTTTATAAAGCGGAACATTTATGCAGTCTTGAATGTTAGGTGGTCCTCCGAAAACAAAATACAATCAGAGCAAGTCAGGGTGGTTTGACGGGACAGATGTCTCTTGTGTTTAACGTAGGTACCTGCCGTGAGGGCTTAAGCCTACGGTGCGTCTTCGCACAAGATATCAAAACAATGCGTTGATAAGCGCCCATCGGGTAGTACAATACTACCACCAGTACCAGATTCGAAGTCGTGTGTAAGGCACGAACTTCCCCTTTGGTGAAGGGTCGAGGCCTATCTAATACCTCAGCCATTCTGTGGGTCATGGCACCCGGTTGCAATGCAACTCCACACCGAGTAAACCAGTTGGTTCCATGGCAATCCCATGGCCCAGCACAGGTCGTAGTACACTACAACATATGTTAAGCCATGAGATGTCCAAGATCCATTCGGTCCACTCTCCCCGCGATTTTGGGTATAAACCTACAGCCACCACGATACTCCCACAAGGGGGCCAACTCCTAGGTCAGGCCGGAACCATAGTTCCGGGGGCTCCTGACCTCCCGTGGTACCAGAATATAGCTTCCGGTCAAGCTTCGCAACCTTGAGGTTACTTCCAGTTGGGCACCTCACTGCCCAGGACTGGCGGCCTTGCAACAAAAGCTCCTACAATCTTCCCGCTAGCTGCCTACTGCGTCTTCTATTAAATACTTCTTTTGCAAAACTACGGGTTCTTTCAAACCGTACGGTATCAGTGATAATTCCACTGACATCGTAGGTCTCACCATTAAAGGTGATGCCCATAGCCTGCAAGTTCCTTATGTCAGCGTAATTGGGACACTCACATAGGACATGAAGCCAGTCCTCGTAGGTAGCTCCACATGAGCAGCTCGCAACCTTGCTAAGCCCCCTCTTATGCAAGAATGCATTAAGAGAGCCATGCCCGGTCAACAGAAAGCCCAGGCTGAGGTTAAAATTCCGTTCAGGAAAAACTCGCATGGTTAGCACATCCCTTAGGAAGCCGTAAGTAACCCTGCCATTTACGCTAGTATCCCATCTAGATTGCCATCTAGATAGAACACATGCGTGTAGCAAAGTTTTACGCTGCTTCAGGGATAGGCCATCCACTTCTTCAGGGGAAACCCAATCGCGCTCATTCAGAGGGAGACCTTTTCTGATCTTGAAAGCAATAGCACGTCGTATCACTTCCAGATCCAGAGGTGGCACTCCAAGCAACACCTGCATTGCCTCTGTGGAGACAGTGTGGCACACCGGTAAGCAGCCAAGCAAGGCGACTCTTTGACAAGTCAGGATCCGCCTTTGGCCATCAACAGTCATAACTCTGTCGTACCATACCGATGCTCCATATGTTGCACAGGCAACAAATAGGCCATCGTATATGATACGAACAGAACGCCTGTTGAGACCCCAGTCAGATCGCAAAATGCGCCTTACCTGGCCTACGGCACTCAGCATACGTATTCTGGTACGAACCAGGTGAGGCATGAAGTTCATGCACTCACCCATCGTTATGCCCAGATATGTGACCTCAGTCACATATCTAATGCTAACGCCGTTCAAGCGTATCTTAGGAGCCCGACGTCTTACGTTCAGCTTGCCCTTGAGCTTCATTAAGACGGTCTTATCCTGCGATACACTTACCCCTACGCTTTCTCCCCATTCAGCAACGACTGCTAGAGCTCTTTCTCCTCTTGCCTCGATTTCGGCCCTAGACTGGCCTTCAAGGAGGAGGAGCAGGTCATCTACGTAGGCGCAGCACCCACAGAGCTCATTTAGTCGCCGCAAGAGTGGATCCATCATCAGGTTCCAGATAAAAGGACCACAGATGGACCCCTGGGGGCAACCTCTCTCAACATTAATTGAGACGTCGTCGTGTGCACTTACAACACTCGCTTTTCTGTCGGAAAAGTAGCTTCCCCAAAGCCCAATTTCCCGACAGCCCAATTCATGCAACCTGGTTACTATTTTATGCCAGTTCAGGTTATCAAAGGCACCTTTAAAATCAATAAAGATGCCTATAACCACACTGGCGCTGCTTCTGAGGACTCTGTCTTTTACGAAAGACCATGCATCCTCAACACACTTGCCTCTTCTAAAGCCGAATTGGAGGGGGGACATTGGTTCCGCCATGCTCTCTGAAACCCTTTCCACCATAACCCTTTCCAGTACTTTTCCCAGTACCGGAAGCAGGCTGATGCCCCGATAAGATTTAGGGTCAGACCTATTCAGGAGCACAACCACCCTTGCCACCTTCCAATCCTTGGGGAAGTAGCTACAAGCAATACATTTGCTGTACAGTCCGAGTAGGTATTCTGGGACGGCCTTCCAGATGGCTCTCACCATCTCTCCGGTCATTCCATCAGCTCCAGGAGATCTCCTGGAGCGAAGAAGTGAAACACCATATTCGACTTCTTCAGTTCTTAACTCCGGAGGGATCGGAGGCTCTTCATATGAAGAGTCCTCAAAGCGCTCCTCTCTCGGGAAGAACTGACCAAGCAATGCAGTAAGGCAGTCTTTCCATGTGGATAAAACCGTATTATCCACACGTATGCCTTCAATGTCAGCAGTCTTTTTAGCACTACGGCAAATCTTGTATAGTTTGCCCCAGGGATCATCTCTGTTATTTGCGGCAAAGTTTCTCCAGTGAGACTCCTTTGTGCTGACAATGAGACGCTTGTACTCAGCGAGCGCTCGCCGAAAGGCAATCTGAGCCAGGTTCTCAGCGTTAGCCGCCCTAGCCCTTTGGAATCGCTTCCTTAGGCTTCTGACAGCCCTACGCTTTTCTGTCAGACAGCGGTTCCACCAACTTACCCTTTTCTGATTCGCCCTACGGCTCCTCTCAAAGAGTTCGTCATTAACCCGCCATACGGACTCATTAATGTGTGCGATTTGCTGGTCTATGCTTAAGCTGCCGTACACTTGCGGTGTCAGGGAGGAAACCTCCGCAAGTATACGCGCACCATAAACATTCCAATCAACGCCTCGCACACACCATCTCCTGTCTGAAACTGCATTATTTAAATCGATTTCGCGAGCGATCTCAAACTGAATCCAGTTGTGATCACTCACCCCTACACTAACACGCCACCTAAAGCTAAACGCCCTAAAAGCTGCCTCATTGGCAAGAGTAACATCAATGTCACTCTTGCCACCGTTGACCGCATCAAAGGTATACACCTCACTCGGCTCGTTGATAACATGGGCGTTGCGGGCAACGACCCATTCACCAAGAACATTCCCCCGATTCTGGCTCCGGTTACCCGTTACGGGTCCGGTTTCCTTACTGAACCAGAGAGGGGAGGTTGCGTTGGCGTCAACACCGATAATGAGGGGTTCACTGCCGGCAAGCGAAAACAAACCATCCATATACTCAATATATGGGTCAATTTCCTCACTGTATTTGCAGTAGACGCTGGCAAGAAAAATCCTGCCAAAAGCGCCTTCCACGCTTACGCAAACACCTCGTTCGCTGGAGGAAACAGGCACACAAACTAAATTTACTTCCCTTATAATAATCGCAGCATTTCCTCTGGTATCAAGAAATACCCGCATTTCTGCAGGCAAACCCCTAACACATCCATCAGATGTGTAGGGCTCCTGAACCAGGGCAATGCTGCAGCCCTGCCTAACCATCTGAGCTCCTAAGTCAACCCCTACCGAAAAAGCGCCCTGACAGTTTTGTTGGACTATCTTCATAGTCCTAGTTCCTGGCAGCCAACCTTGCCAACTCTGCTACTTGCATGGGGCAATCGGTTGACCCCATAAGGTGGTCAGCCGGACGTCTTCTTGCAGCACAGTTTTTGCACTGCATAGCTGCCTTGCAGCTAAGGTTTGACGGGACAATTTTTAAGGATTGGTTCTTAAACCATTTTATTCCGAAGACGAGGAGTGGTGTTCCTGTAGTACTTTCAGGTGACAATTTGGCAAGCCACTTTTCCCCAGCCGTTATTTCAGAGGCTCAGGAAAATAGCATTTGCTTTGCTTGTTTATTACCACATTCGACACATATTTGCCAGCCGTTGGATGTCGCCTTCTTTGGTCCACTTAAAAAAGTTTGGCATCGAATTTTGGACGAATGGAAAGACAAGCTCAAGGCTTGAACCACAAGGCACAAATGTTTTCTAAAGATGCGTTCATTGACTTTTTGCACAGATTAGTAATGGAAATCGTTAACGAAGAGAATCTATCTCCGAACCTTATATCGGGTTTTAAGAAATGTGGTATAGTGCCGTTTAATCCAGACGAAGTCATTTCACGTTCACCGGACCAAACAATCTCCGAAATGAACAACAATGAAGTACTACAGTCGAATATATCGGAGTCAGTTGTAGCAGTTTTAAAAGAACTCCGTTTTTGGTCTGGAGAATCAGCAACACGAAAACGTCGTACAAAAGTCAAAACTCAGCTAGGGCTTGGAATTATGCTCGAAGATATAGATGGTTATGAGGCACCAGTAAATTCCGATGCCGCGAACGTTTGTGACAGAGCAGTGACTGTTGATGACAATATAGCTTCCACCTCTCAACATCTCAAAGCAGACGACGAAGATGTTCCCAACGAGAAAACTGGTTCATTTTAACAACTCCAAATTGAATTTGTGGGCTCCTACTCTGACGATGATTCGTCAATCGAAAACCTTTTCCACCAAGTCTTGCTGAGTTCAAAGCTCAATAATTAGCTCGAAAATACAATTTTTTTACTCTAGGTAGGTACCTATCTATTATTGTTATTCATTTATTTTGTTTTTAATGTGATAAAAACTTGAAAATGGAATTTTCGTTTTACTTTGCTTTGTTTTTTTTTAAATAAATAACCTTAATGTTAAACAAAAGGCTATGTACTGATATATAATTAAGAACTACTTGCCATTTGTATATATGTGGGATAAGTAGCCGAACAAAGACGACATACACTACATTGGTAGAAATGACATAGTACATAATACGAACATATTCGATGGGACGTACATAAAGAAACAGAACCAACGGAATTAAACAAACAGACAATACACAGGCGACCGAAAAACGTACGCACAAAACCCAAAATGCAAACCAGACTCTAAGTAAAGAAAGAAAGAAAAGTAAAGTAAGATGCAATATGTAAAGCAGCAGAAATAAAGTACACAGAATATTGTTAGTCGCAGAGCGAAGCGGTCGGTGCATCTGTTTTTTTCCATAAATAAATGTAACAAAGTGAATTAACCTACTGTTGTGTTTTTGAAATAAAATCCCACAAATTGGGGGCTCAACCGGGATCCACCAAGATCCTTGTCCGGGATTTCACATATAATTAAAAAAAAACAACAAAAAAGGATCATCAAATCCGAAAGGGGAAAGGACGAACAATTGTGCTAACATTGAGTGCGCTGTGTGATAGAAATTGGTGTCATCGAGTGCAAAGCAATAGAAGACATTCAGTGGAGGAAATTAAATTGTGCTGAGAAAAAAAAGACAATCAAAGAAGAATAGAAAAAAGTGGAAAAGTGGTTGGTGCTTTTCTGATTGGAGTTGCGGTGCTGATCGAAGCCGTTATTGCTGTCGAAGTTGCAGTTGTTCGAGAGTTGCCAAAGGAGTTCAAGCGGTCCAGCTATTATTTAGTATCAGATAAGTAGTTTTATTTTTCTTATTTCTGCTGCTATTTTTTTTCTTTATATTTACATTTCCAATAAGAATACCTTTTATACAATTCAATTAAATATTAAAGTAGTAAAGTATTAAACATGAATGTTAACGAAATTTTGACTCTGACTGTGGACGGACTGAAAGATAGACTTACCCAACTTAACTTACCGACAAATGGACTTAAAAACGTGTTACAGGACAGACTTCTTAACCACTTTGGGCTATTTAGGGGCGAAGATGAGGCGGTAGTCGACGGGGATGAGTCTGAAGAAGCCGAGGAAAGTTCAGCGTCGTTAATATGCGAGACACCGAGTAGGCCTGGAAACTTCACGATCCGCGACATTGAGGATTCTATGACATGGTTCGACGGTTCCAGCAGCATGAACGTGAATGTGTGGATAAAGGAGTTCGAGGAAACTGCTTCTACCGTTAACTGGGACGCCATTCAGAGGTACGTGTACGCCAAGCAGCTGTTAAAGGGGGCTGCTAAGCTTTTCCTCCGGAGCCAAACGGGGATAAAGAACTGGGCAGCTTTGAAAAGGGCGCTCATCGCTGAGTTTGGGACAAGATTATCGTCGGCAGAGGTTCACCGAAAGCTGAGAACGCGTAACAAGAAACCGACTGAGAGTTTACAAGAATATCTCTACTGTCTGATGGAACTAGGAAGCTCTATCGACCTGGATGAAGAAAGCCTCATCAAATATTTCGCGGAAGGAATCGCAGACTCAAGGCAAAACAAATCAGTGCTGTACCAGGCTTGTACCATCAACGACCTCAAAGCTCGAATCAAAGTTTACGAAAAGTTGAAAGGTCCCGTGATACATCCGTCGTGCTCGAGAGCCAATTACCGGTCAGTAAGCAGCAGCAGCGCCCAGGCAGTAATCAAGTCAGAAAGAAAGGACAGAGCTTGCTTTAGATGCGGGGAGACCACACATCTGGCAAGGGATTGTCGGTCGAAAGCTTTCGCTTGCTTCCAGTGCGGTCAACAAGGGCACAGAGCACGGGAATGCAGAGCGGCCACGCAGCAACCACGAAGGGTTGGAGGAGACAGGAGCGGTCACACTGCACCAACGGGTGATCGAGACAGGTCTTGGCCGGAAGCAAGGATAAATTTGGCAATAGGAACGAACCGAGTTTTTAAGGACATTTCAATCGAGGGAGTCATCATTTTTGCACTGTTAGACACAGGAAGCGACTTGTCTTTGTTGAGGTATGATAGTTTGGCGTTGAAAGATTTTGCAAATCTTGGGGTAGAAAAGAGGAATTTACTGGGTATAGGTCAGCAACGAATATTGACGTTGGGTAATGTGACGAAAGAGGCAGAGGTGGATGGTATTCGTTTGAGCTTAAATTTCCAGGTTGTCAGAGAGAGCGACATGAATTACTCGGCAGTAATAGGCAACGACGTCCTGGAATTTGTGGACATAATGATAACCGAAGAGGGTGCTGAGTTTAGGCAGAAACAGGATTCGAGGGAAATGCGAGATGAGTCGAAGATCCAGTTGAATGGTCAAGAACTACGGGAAGCTGTGGGTGCCGATAAAGGGGTACGTGAGATCAGGGGTGCCGATGAAGAGGGACGTAAGGATAAGGGTGCCGATACAAGGGTACGTGAACGTAGTAGTGACGGAGACTGGAATCGAGAGCGTAAGGACAATCGAGGAGATGGCCAAAGGTCAGAAAGATTCGAACTTGCGGAGGCATTTGAAAGAATCTGTTTGGCTGCGGAAGAGAACGTGTTTGTCAGAGAGTTGGAACTGAGTCACCTGGACGTCAACATACGCAAGGTGCTGTTATCAATCATAGGAGGATATGTACCGGTCGGAAGGGAACCATCGCCGATAACGATGAAGTTAATTTTGAAAGATGAGGTACCAGTGTTTCAACGGCCGAGAAGGATGGCATATACCGACCAAATCGTTGTGCGCGAACAGATCAAAGTTTGGCTGGAAGAAGGAATTATACAGCGCAGTGGGTCCGAATACGCATCTCCAATTGTACTGGTAGCAAAAAAGAACGGAACAAAGAGATTGTGCTGCGACTATAGGAAACTCAACGAGAAAATAATACGAGATAACTTCCCTATGGCACTAATAGACGAGGTTCTAGAACGTCTGCAAGGATCAAAGGTGTTTACGACGCTGGATCTTAAAAATGGATTCTTCCATGTTCCGATGGATCCCGGTTCAAGAAAATACACCGCGTTCGTGACACAAGAAGAACAATTCGAATTTCTATACGTGCCCTTCGGAATATCAAATTCGCCAGCAGTGTTCGCTAGGTACATAAACGCGATTTATAGGACACTAATCCAATCAGGCATTGTAGAAGCGTATATGGATGATCTAATCATACCGTCAAAGGATAAGGAGGAGGGCTTAGAGAGGTTGAGACTGGTATTGGAGGTTGCAGCGAGGCACGGGGTGCAAATAAATTGGGCGAAATGTCAATTTTTGAGAAGTAAGATTGAGTTTCTGGGCTACATCATTGAAAGTAACACCATCAGACCGTCATCGGAGAAAACTAGAGCGGTCGCCGAATATCCTATACCGAGAGATCAGAAAATGCTTCAACGTTTCCTGGGTTTGACGTCTTATTTTCGGAGATTCGTGGAGGAATATGCAATGATCGCCAAACCATTGTCGGACATGCTGCGAAAGGATGTTAAGTTCATTTTGGAAGCTGAACAACTTGCTGCGTTCGAGCAACTTAAAGCCGCGCTAGTTAGAGCGCCGGTACTGAAACTATTTAACCCTCACGCGGAGACTGAGATCCACACAGACGCTTGTAGATTTGGATATGGTGGCGTTATGCTACAAAGGGATACGGAAGACCAGATGTTACACCCAGTCCAATATATGAGCAGAAAGACCAACAAGTCGCAAGAACAGTTCCACTCGTATGAGTTAGAGGTACTAGCCATTATCGAAGCGCTAAAGAAATGGCGGGTCTATGTTTTGGGGTTGCAGTTTAAGATTGTTACGGACTGTAACGCGTTCGCCCAAACGATGAAGAAACAAGACGTTCCCCTCAGAGTAGCTCGTTGGGCTATGTTTCTACAGGAATTTAACTACAAGATCGAGCATAGATCGGGCTCGAAGATGAAACATGTGGACGCATTAAGCCGAGTATACCAGCTGAAAGACGACTGGACTAGGGCGGTGAGAAAGATTCTGGAGAGAGAGGGCTACGAAGATTTTTTCATCAAAGCGAGAGTATTATGCAAAGATCCCATTAAGGAGCTTATCGTCATACCGAAGGATATGGAAAGAGAGTTGATTGTGGTAGCACATCAGCAGGGACACTTCGGCGTTAAGAAGACGCAAGATTTGCTGGAAAAGACCTTTTATATTCCAGGCGCGACTACCAAGGTGTCGGAAATTGTTAAAGGATGCGTGAAATGCCTCGTCGCTGAGTCCAAGGCGGGAGTGAAGGAAGGTTTGTTGAGACCAATCAACAAGGAAGACAAGCCCCTAGGGGCCTACCACATCGACCATGTCGGACCGATGGAGCAGACCAAGAAACAGTACAACCATATCTTGGTAGTGGTAGATGCTTTCTCGAAATTCGTTTGGCTCTATCCAACGAAAAGCACGGGAACAGCAGAAGTGATAGACCGATTGAAAAAACAGGCTTATGTTTTTGGGAACCCCAGAAGAATTATCACAGACCGAGGGACAGCATTCACTTCGGCAGCTTTCGAGAGCTACTGCAAAGATGAGGACATCCTACACCTTACCATATCAACGGGAATGCCCCGCGGAAATGGACAAGTGGAGAGGATCCACAAAATCATTGTCCCAATGCTAACGAAAGCATGTATGGAGAACGCGAAGAATTGGTGTCAGCATGTCGACCGGGTGCAACAGTATTTGAATAACACAGCATCGAGAAGCACTAAGTACAGCCCTTTCCAGATATTAACGGGGGTACAGATGAAGACAGCAGAATGCCTGGAGATGCAGGAGTGGTTGGAGGAAGAAGCCATCAAAGAGTTTCATGCGGAAAGAGATCTGTTAAGGGAAGACGTCTGCCGGAACATCGCGAAGATTCAGGAGGAGAACAAGAAATTCTTTGACAAGAACCGGAAAAGAGCAACCGAGTACGAGTTGGACGCGTTAGTCGCCATCAAGCGCACGCAGTTTGGAGCTGGAATGAAGCTAAGGCCGAAGTTCTTGGGACCGTACAAGGTCGTTAAATGCCTGAACCATGGGAGATACGACGTAGCCAAAGTCGGTGAACATGAGGGGCCGAACAAAACAATAACGGCAGCGGAAAATATGAAGCCGTGGAATCCCTCATTCGGGGCGAATGATCCGTCAGGATAGACGAATGTGGGATAAGTAGCCGAACAAAGACGACATACACTACATTGGTAGAAATGACATAGTACATAATACGAACATATTCGACGGGACGTACATAAAGAAACAGAACCAACGGAATTAAACAAACAGATAATACACAGGCGACCGAAAAACGTACGCACAAAACCCAAAATGCAAACCAGACTCTAACTGTAAAACATCATACGGGACGAACAAACAACATACGAAAACGAAGACAAAGAAAAGTAAAGTAAGATGCAATATGTAAAGCAGCAGAAATAAAGTACACAGAATATTGTTAGTCGCAGAGCGAAGCGGTCGGTGCATCTGTTTTTTTCCATAAATAAATGTAACAAAGTGAATTAACCTACTGTTGTTTTTTTGAAATAAAATCCCACATATATTTTATTTTACTAAAATGAATTCCTTAATTAACTGTTTATTATATATTATAACTTATTATTAAAGTTATTTAATTTCAATACAAACAAAAATTGAACTATTGTGTTTCTATTATTTGACGGGTGGTCAATGTTAGGAACACTATGCGGCCAATGTTAGGAACAATGGAATGTAACATTGACCGCCGCTTTTTTGTTTAATAAATCCCTTTATAAACAATAAAGTTTTTGCAAAAATTACGAAAGTTAGTATATATTGATGGCCCCCTTAGCCTAGAATTCAATTTACGTCGATAATCCTTCAAATAGCTGTTAAATCTGCGTTTAAAGTTGAAAATCCGTCAACAGCCCGATCCCAAAGATTGTCATCTATGAGGGCACATGCGTCTCAGATATGCGACGACGAATCAACAACATCAAGAGATAATAGACTTAGACGTTTAAGGATGAATTTACGGCTTCATCATCGACAACAACTTCTCTCAGATGGCTCATCAATATTCAATGATTCGTTATCACAAATAGCAAACTATGCATGTCACATTTGCAACAAATTATGTTATCAAAATCAAACAAGGTCGATTTCAAAAAAGCAGTCGAGTGATTTACCATCAGATAGTCCAAGTCAATTTATTTATTGTAATCGATGCGCAACAAACTTATTGAAAAATAAAATACCACCGACAGCATTTCGGAATAACATGACGGTATACTCGTATACTATACCACCAGAACTGGAATGTTTGAGTGAAAGGGAAATACGTTTGATTTCAAGAATAAAACCATTTCTGAAAGTGGTCCGTTTAGGTAGCAGATTTGGCCAACAAAGCTTTAAGGGCCAGGCAGTTCTTTTTGCCCAGCAATTAGAGGACATTGCTGAACAACTACCAATTTCAATTACGAGTGCTGGGATGATAAGTGTCAGAAAAGGTATTTAATCAATATTACCAAAATCAAACGAGCTCTGCAGTGGCTTGTACTAAACAATCACTTGCATTCTAATGTTCGGCTTAGTTATGACATTATTACACAGGAGATGAATGATAATGTTATCGAAGCTATCGTATCTCAAATTGATACGTCGTCAGTAATCGGAGACGAAAGTGCCTTCAAGCCAATTAGCAATGAAAAATGTATATTGCGAGGTACCTTTCACCAAGGAAGTGAAAGGTTTCCTGAAGACTCGAGAGGACATCAATATACTGCAAATGTAGCTGCAGCTATCGCATATGCGACAATGAAACATATCAATACATGGCAACCATTTGATTTGGATCGCATTCTTCTTGCAGACAATACTTATTACACGTTGTGCATAGAGGCTATTAATTTTCGTCCCGAATTTCTTAGCACTGAAGAATTATTGCTATTACTCACAATAGCTAATAATAATTACCATTTACAAGTTGAATCAGATGTCGTGATTGGAGTGATAAAGCCGAATATACCATCTGAGGTAATGCAAGGTTACTACACCAGTTTAAATGCAGGTATAGAATTTTTCTTTCCCATGCATAAAAAAGGAATAATTACATGTCAAAGTGCATACTCTGTCGCGATAATAAAATTTGAAAACAAATACTGCATATTTGATTCATATTCGCGAGGTCCTAAGGGTCATAGTGCCGGAAATTGCGGAACTTCTATGGTAACGCAATGTAATAGAATTCTGTCCGCATTATACATTTCATTTCGGTTTGAAGTGGTGTTTATATGAGCATATTAAAGCAATGCGCATTGAGTTAATGCGGTTTAAGCTGTCATATAAACTAGGTAATTGACTAGTGAACATTGACAATGGAAATATAAGTAATACATATCTGCACACAGATATGTTTACCACTACATCTTTGCCCATTGACACTGATACACCGATGATGACAGATGTACTTAGTAATGTTAATGAAGACAGGCCTTTACCGAATTATGAATTAAGACGAAAAACAGCTGCGCCAAGAAGCATATTTACGGAAAGAGCGGAAGAACTTTCCTGGGTAAAGCTTTTACCTGATGGGACAAACGGCCTGAGAGAAAATAGGAATACTCCAATTACTCCTCTCGATTACTTCCAATCAAAAATAATGTCTCATTACCGGAGATTCCAAAACAATGAATACCTGTTTTATGCTTTGTCAACCGTTGAATTATATAAGGCTCGGCAAAACGTTTCCGTTTGTGGTAGATTAGGGCAAGATGGCGTAGAACCCAGAGATTTAGTACAAAACGTTCATTTAGTCATGAGAAACATAAGAGGTACACAATCGTATTGGCAACAAAGCGTACACTCATTTGTTAGCTATGGTAAAAAATATAGGACTTCTTCACTGGTATATTACTTTGTCGTGCAACGATTTGAACCGGCCTGATATGTTGCGTGCCTTATTGGTAGCCGATGGACGCCCCGAATTTGATGTTGATAATTTAACTTATCCAGAAAAAATGCGCCTTAAGAATCATATCCGTTGACTTTGTCACGGCAATTTATGTTTAGGTTAAATGCATTTTTCAGACTTCTAAAAAAAGACGTCAATTCAATTTTGGCTCGAAAAATGGAAGACTATTGGTGGCGCATAGAATTTCAATTGCGTGGTAGTCCACATGAACATATGGTGGTATGGTGTCAGGACATGCCTCATTTTGATAGCAGCGAAGGTGTTGAATTAATAAACAGTGTAATTACGTGCGAAATACCTGATGCAGAGGATGATCCTGAGATGAATAATTTATTTAAACGATTGCAAACGTACAAGCACACACATACGTGTTTTAAAAGTGCAATTCAATGTAGGTTTCCATTTCCGCGGATGGCTTCAGATTTTGTATTTTGAAAAGAGATGCTCAAGAATCGATGATAAACAATTGTAATCCTAGATTATTGAAAGTTTGGCGCGCAAACACAGACATTCAACCATGTGGTTCTGCTTTAGGTGTAGCACATTACATTTCGAAATATATATTGTCATATAATGGATATGTTATACATTTAAGTATTTTGTAATATCTACAATGGCAACACTTTTACCCACGACAAACGGAAATGAGATTGTCTCTATCTTTGTCTTTCGTGAGAAGACAAAGATCAGAGACATGTTTGTTTAGCTTCCGGTATTAAGTATATGTCTTGTGTATGAATTCAACCAATAAAGTGCTTGAACGTTATTCGCTCTCTTTTTTACTTTTTTCCTGGTTATTGTTGCACACAAGGAAGTGCAACATCACAGGCACAGTCGGCAAACACAAAAAAAAAAAAACCTTTTTTCAAAATCTATGAGGATTCTGGCCACGTACCTACAATTAATTTAAATGAAAGTTACATAGTGAAAGTGAAAATACTTAAACTTTGTGGAAAGAACAATATTAAGACATTTTACGTACTTAAAGTGAAGTGAATAATAAACTACAGTTGAAAAATAGATTTTAATAAAACCTGAAGCTGAAACAAAGAAAAAGACTGAGAGAAAATAGAACAATAAAAAAAAAGCAAACAAACGTTTTTCAAAAAGTGTGTTCATATCACAAGTGAAAAGTAGAGAATAGTTATAAAAGTGACACCATCTTGCGCATACACACACACATACCAAAAAAAAACAACAGTATCTATGTGAACTATTATGCGAAACTCATTTCATTATTTATTTATAATTATATATTCCTATTATGTGTTTTTTTCTTTATTATTAATTATAACCCTTATATACCTTATATGTCTATTGCTATATATATATTATCAAAATCATTTGTATACTAGTTAGCTTTTATATATACGAGTATATACAGTGGCGAGCATAAATGTTCGAATGTTCACTGTTTTCGTACTTATCTGTCCACAAAATCTTTATTATCAAAGGAAATGCAGCCATTTTTTTTGTTTTTTATACTTCATATATTTGTTCATAATTTCGTATATTACAAAGTTCATAGAAAGAAAAAAGAAAATAAGTAAAATTATAAAACAGAATTTCACAGTATTCGAACACTTTTGCACGTTTAAAAAAAGTTACTTATTTTCAATATTTCGTCCAAAGCCCTTTGTTTTTGATGACGCTTTTAATGCGTTTTGGCATGCTCTCGACTAGCTTTTCGATTAAGTGGTTCGGGATATTTTCCCATTCCTTTTCCACCCTTTTCCAAAGCTCGTTTATATTCTGTGGTGCCCTTTCATAGACTGTCAGCTTTTTTTTGAACAAAGCCCACAGATTTTCTATTGGGTTCAAATCTGGGCTTTGCGCAGGCCACTTCAATACTTGAAAGCGTTGGCCAGACAACCAATTCTGAACGATTTTGGCGGTGTGTTTTGGATCACCGTCTTGTTGGAAAACGACCTCCTCTTCCGGGTATGCACTCCTTTCAACAAATTCTGGCAAATTTGTTTGGAGAATGTCAAGATAATTCTCTTTCTTCATGATCCCTTCAATTTTTACCATTGGACCAACGTGCCACCAAGTAAAGCAACCCCATACCATTACGTTACCACCACCATGTTTTATTGTTTGCTTTACTTGGTGCTTTTGGATTCTTTCTTTTGGTCGGTGCCAGTAATATTGTTTTCCATCTGACTGGAAACGGTTTATTTTGGTTTCGTCGGACCAAATCACTCGTTTCCAGTCCTCAATAGTCCAACTCTTGTGGTCGTTGCAGAACTTTAACCGCGCCTTTATGTTCTTCTCCGATAAAGCGGGTTTCTTTTGTTTAATTGCTGAAATAAGTCCAATTCTGCGAAGGGCTTAACGCGCCGTCCATTCACTGACATCCTTTTGTATTTCTGCAGCAGCTATTTTTGGTGTTATCGAGTCTTTGCGTCTCATCAAACGCTCCATAGCACGTGCATCTCCATCTGTCAATAAACTTGGACGTCCTCTAGAAACTGCACTGTTACTCACATTTCGTCTTATTTGGGCGGAATATACTGTGGAATTACTAATTTTTAATATTTTTGATATTTGTCGTGTGGATTTTCCTTTTTCCGTTAATACCACTATGCTGTCCTCAATTTCTTTAGTTATCTTACGCATTTTTAAAAAAATTACAAGGAAGAGCAAAACTGCAAACTAATTCAAGAAATTAACACTGCACAATGAATGAATTATTGTGATAAGAGAGTGCAAACAACAATTAGTGAACAAAAGTGTCGGTTAACGGGAAATTCATAGCGGTTTGGGCTTGTAAAACATTCCGTGCAAAAGTGTTCGAATACTGTGAAATTCTGTTTTATAATTTTATTTATTTTCTTTTTTCTTTCTATGAACTTTGTAATATACGAAATTATGAACAAATATATGAAGTATAAAAAACAAAAAAAATGGCTGCATTTCCTTTGATAATAAAGATTTTGTGGACAGATAAGTACGAAAACAGTGAACATTCGAACATTTATGCTCGCCACTGTATATATCATACATATATATATGTGGAATTAGTATCAATCCCCCTAAGTCTGTTTTAGAGCAATTCAAAACTAAAAGCGGTAAAATACCGCTTAACAAAAGTACCAGTTCTCTTTGACCATATATGGTCATCATCATACCACCTTTTTTCAATAACGGCGAGATAACAGCGAGCAGCAAACAGTCAGACAGTCAGTCACGGCGAGCAACGATACGAGACGATACGGACGATACGTTTAAAAACTTAAATTATTTAACTTGCCCTTTAATATTGTCAGAATAGAATCTTTTTCCTTTTTTTAATTATGACTCTCCTTTTGTTAATTTAGTATACTAACTTAAGCTTAAAGATATTGAAGTGAAATAAACGAAAGTGAATTTTTTCTTAAAACTGGTGTTCTTTTCTGCATATCCCCCTCTTTATTCTCTCCAACATATATATAATAGATTCTATTGTAATGGAAGTCTTTGAGTTGCTTGTTAAGTGCACGTATTCAGCCGTTTGATGGTGATGAAAAACAATTGTCGAATTTTATAAATAGAGTAGATGCACAGACTAACTAATGGGGGCGAGGGACACTATGTTAAAACATGGGCAAGTTGAGACCTGGACAGAACTGAAAAGTGTTTTAAAAAGATTTCATGGCGAAGCGACTCCAATTACGACGCTTCTTGACAAAATAGCTTTGTGCCGTTATACTGGAACCATTGAACAGTTTTACAACCAACTCAGTGCCTTATTAATAAGACTTAACAACGCTTATTCACTAAGAGATCAACTCACGACAGATCAAATCAAATTTGCCGGAACCAGTAAAAGGAATCATTATTGTCAGAGACCCCTCTACAATGGATGACGCCTTTAGCTTAATTTTAAGTAACGGTTATTCTAGGTACACAAATACACACATACACATACATTCAACCTCGAACGGTGACCATGAACAAAATCCATGGACCAATAATTTTAGACGTAGAAATTCTAATTACCACAATAATGATACACAGAGACGTACGCAATTTTAAAATTTTAACAGTCAGCAATATAATTCGTATTAAAATAACAATAGTAATTTTTACAACCGTGATTACTTAAATAGACAAAATTATAATACGCAACAGAACTACACCTCACAAAGATTAGGCAATAATAATCACAATAACACTGTTGCTGGCAATAAATCATAGACCAAGAGGACAGGTCATTATCTTTCCCGTCGGCAAAATTAAATTTGCGGTTCCCGTCGGCAAAAACAGAAACTTGCTGTGTTTCATTTGCAAACACAAAACAAAACCACAGCTCACGCATTTACAGCTTATGCATTCACAGCTGAAGTCCCATTTACAATACTGCGAGATACAATACGTTGTTCGAAAACGAGAGCGCATGAACTGTCAAAAATATTTCCGTAACATGTAATTCAATGTGTTCGTTTGCAATAATGCGAGTGTCGCAGCGAGCATCGCATTCAATTTCGAAAATCTGGAAAACTCTCGCATTTCGCAATGCGTGACAGCTAAATTGTTTTTGTTTTCATTTTGAGCTTGTTATTTGCGAGTAGAGTTTTGACACATCATTGTAAACAGCCGTCCAATGTCTGAATGCGAAAGCTCTCGCATTCGAATGCGACTCTCGTATGGCATCTCGCAGTATTGTAAATGGGGCTTGACGCATTCAACAAAGGCCGGGGTCAATGACTTGCTGAAACACACAACACGAAGAATTATAACAAAACAAAAGGGGAAAAGGCCCACAGCACATCAAGTGCATGTGCATTGTGTAAGTTAACGCCAAACAGATTGTTTCCCACGATTTCCGACGACAACTAACACCGACCGGACGACCCCACGACAATCGAAGTTCATTACCCCATTTACACAGGTGCAACTTGAGCAACCGTTTCCGCAGTAATGCTGACAATGCGTCTGGTACACAGAAGCTAACTTATCATAATAGGTTTCATTAGCTTTTAAGAATAAATTTGTAATTAGTCTTAGAAAAGATTCAATAAAGAACAGGCATAGCCTGGAGACCAAAAAATAATTTTTTTTTTAATTCGTTTAAACTTAAACGAACTTAACTTGTATTGTGTGTTTCGGTAAATCGATGAACCACCGGTGAACAGCTGGCGAAAGCCGCAATCCTGTGGGGCATTGATCACAGTTGCATGTTTTCATGCAAAAGCAGATTGGAAGAAGAAGTCAGTTCAATTTGTACCAATAGCGCACACAGTCACTATCGCGAAATATCAAGCATACGCGACAATAAAAAAACCTTCAACAAATTTAATCTTGAGTTTTCTTTCGGTCATTTTTTTGTTCATCTCAATAATTGTTTAATTTATTTCAAATTCGCTGGTTTCCTTACGAAACAGATTGGTCCTTCAAAGCCGGATGTTGTACAAATCACGGATTTGTGACAGTTCGTTTTTTTTTAAATAATTTGGTATGATCGAGTGAACAAAGCTCGCAGTAACTTTAAAAACAAAAAACAATGAGATCAAGAATCAAAAAAAAAAAAACCAAAAAAAAAACAGTGAGAACAATCAATAATCAAAAAAACAGTGAGAACAATCAAGAATCAAAAACACATTCAGTGAGGACAAAACAATCAAGACAGTGGAAAGCTGAGCTGGTGCAATTGTGGATCATTCAAGGAGCAACGCTTATCATCAGGTGTGTGGCATTGTTTTATATAAAATTAAACATTTATATTAAATTAAACATTTCACTTATAAAATAAAAATTATGATTGTGTGTTGTGTTTTGCTTACGATTGGCAACGAATTATGAGTAAGGTAAAAATCTCCAATTTCGTGGAATCGATCCAGAGTATCGCTTCAGAAATTGAAGCCGATTATAAGGCGTACATAGCCCTGGACGAAACGAAATCTAATCATATGTACGAGGCCCGGTTAAAGAACTTAGAAGAGTCCTTCAACGAAGCCAAGGCACTTCACCAAAAAATAGTGGCAGCGCCTAGTGAAGAAGCCAAGGTAAAATATATGGAATCGTTAACGTTCCATAAACTAAAGGAACTTTTTTACTCATACTCCTCGGTTTTGAAGGAGTAACTAAGCAACCATGATAACCCCAATTCGAATCAAACTTTAAATACTTCTGGTTTAGGTTCAAAGGTCCCGTCGGCCGAATTAAAGCTTCCCGCCATTAAAATCCCTGCATTCTCTGGGTCATTCCAAACGTGGCCAGAATTTAAAAGTCTGTTCGAAAGTCTGGTTAGGAAAAATCCTTTGCTTTCAGATGTACAAAAACTTCATCACCTAAAGGCAAATTTAAGCGGTGAAGCAGAACGGTTGCTTCGAAATACGTCAATCCCAGACGGTAATTTCGAATCAGCTTGGGCCACGTTAGTTAAGCGATACCAAAATCTAAGATTGTTAAAGGGCAATCAATTTAAATTATTATTTGATCAGCCTCATGTGTCGCAAGAATCGTCTGACGGAATTCAAGTACTGTTAGATACCACAAATGAAGCAAAACATGCGCTTGAAAATCTAGGAGTACCAGTAAAATCATGGGAAGACGTTTTGATATTCCATACAGTTAATAAATTACCACGCGTCACTCGAGGTCATTGGGAGGCTCACATTGCATCTTATGTAGATTATCCAACATATAGCGTTCTAGAGGATTTCTTGCTAATGAGAGCACGGACCTTAGTTGTTCTAGGACAATCCTCGTCAAGCACAATTCAACTTAAAAATAAAAGATTCTCTACAGACAACGTTAGATCGCACAATTCCACAATTGCAAAATGCTCCATGTGTCAGGGTTTGCATTCCATCAGAAAGTGTTTCAAATGCAAGGCCTTAAATCCGAAGAGGAGACTGGACATAGCAAGAAAGAATCGGCTGTGCATCAACTGTCTGTGCACGAGCACATTCACCTGTATCGAGTGCAAACAAAGGCATCATTCGTTACTGCATACACAGGAGCCAGCTAACGCAATTCAAGCCACGGAGTCAGCCTTGGCAACAACTACTCCGTCACCTACTCAAAAACCCACCTCTGCCCTTCATCCCTCACAGGCCGAAGCAACGATTAATCGAACTTCTGGCTACAAAAGAGCTGCAACACATAATGCATACAAAGCCGAACAAAATCATACCGTTCTTCTGGCTACTGCACTAGTTAAGGTTGTCACATCTGGTGGCCAACCATTGTTGTTGCGAGCACTCATTGATCCTGGATCAGAGGCTTCCTTCATCTCTGAAACTGCGGTACATAGGTTGAAACTCAAGCGGGAAAGGAGCCACGTGAACATCTTGGGTGTGGGAGAAAAAACCGCCGCGTTTGCACAATATTCCCCATACAAACTGGAACCATATCCAAAATATCGAACTTGCTGACCCCACTTGCTACAAACCCAGTCAAATCGACATGATATTTGGCAGTGACATATATCCTTCAATTCTCCTGGATGGTTTAATTAAAGGCCCGGTAGGTACTCCAATGGCTCAATAGACAGAACTTGGATGGGTTCTATCGGATGGTATAGTCCCCAGTGTTCAAACAATCATCAATTCGCTACACATATCAACAGAAAGCCCGGATCTGGAAAAAACTTTAGAAAAATTCTGGGAATTGGAGGAAGTGCCAAGGAGAAGAATGCTGACAGCCGGCATTTTTGCCGAACACATCAACGTCAAAAGGATGGGAAATACTCAGTGCAACTTCCTTTCAAGGAAGGCAAATATCCCAAGTTAGGCTACTCCTACAGATCAGCACTTTTCAGGTACCTGTAACTGGAAAAAAGGTTCCAATCAAATCCTTCTTTCTACAATGAGTACAAAAAGGTTTTAGATGAGTACAAGGAGCTAGGGCACATGACCGAAGTAAACTGTGAAACATTGAAACATGCCCACCATTACTACGTTCCGCACCATGCAGTCGTGAAGGAATCAAGTTTCACCACAAAGCTGCGCATTGTCTTTGATGCATCCTGCAAATCTTCAGATGGAACATCACTGAACGATCATTTGTTGGTCGGCCCACGGCTACAAAATGACATCTTCGATCATATTGCTTGTTTCAGAAAACATAAGATTGTGTTTGTAGCAGACATCACCAAAATGTACAGGCAGATATGGGTTCCGGCTGAAGATGCTGCCTTTCAACTTATTTTGTGGAGAGATGAACAGACAAAGGAGATCAAAACATACCGCTTAAATACCGTCACTTTTGGGACTGCCTCAGCACCGTTTCTAGCAGTTCGTACCCTTCAGCAGCTAGCCACAGATGAAAAGGATGATTATCCTCTGGCGGCAAGGATTGCTACTGACAACTTCTATGTCGACGATGTCATTCATGGAGCTGACTCAGAAAGCGAAGCCTTGGAGATGCAACGCCAATTGATCAGGATGTTGGAGAAAGGGGGTTTTCCATTACGAAAATGGGTAAGTAATGGTGAGAGATTATTGGCAGCAGTTACAAAGGAGGAAAGAGAGGTACAACTACCGCTGGCTTTTGATGTAGACAACACAATAAAAATGCTTGGAATTCAATGGCATCCGGGAAGGGATACATTTTCATTTTAAATCAATCTTCCAGATACAAAGAAGACAACTAAACGGACAATTCTCTCTGATATTGCTCGCCTTTAGGACCCTATGGGATGGATTGCCCCCTGCGTCATTTTGGGAAAGATATTGATGCAAGATATCTGGAAGGAGCATCAAGATTGGGATAGTGAACTCCCACCAACAATCGTTTCTAGATGGCAGGAACTGAGAACAAAGATTGCGGCTCTCAATGAAATAGAGATTCCTCGCTGGATCAAAATCACACGCCACACACAGTTGGAAATCCACGGATTCTGCGATGCCTCCGAAACGGCGTACGCTGCAACTGTATATCTTCGAGCTATCGATCGAAAAACTACAAAAACAAATCTGCTGTTTTCTAAAACTAGAGTTGCATCCCTCAAAAAGAAGTCATTGGCGCGTTTAGAGTTATGCGGAGCTCTACTGCTAGCACACTTCATGGTACACAGTATGAAAATCATGAATCTCCAACATGCAAAAATATACGCTTGGTGTGATTCGAAAATAGCACTCGCGTGGATAAAAGGAACGCCATACATCCGTACCACTTTTGTCGCCAACAGAATAGCCGAGATTCAGGAGCTCACCGACCCCATTTGTTGGAATTATGTGCCTTCAAAGGATAATCTAGCGGACGTAGCTTCGAGAGGACTTTGCGCGAGAAATCTGATTAATCACTCTCAATGGTGGAGTGGTCCTGAGTTCCTGCAAACCTTTGACGGAACAATTTATGGCGCAACTGAGATTCAAGACACAGAGCTCGAATTGAAGGCCTCAGCAGTTGCAAAGGTCGAAAATGATTTCATAGAATCTAGGTTCCCCATAAGGTCAGTTTTTCAGCTCTGTGCTCACTTCACTGCTTCCGGAACAAATGAACTTATTACCGTTTTTAACTGTCAATCGTTTACTACGAGTAACAGCTTACTGTCTACGCTTTTTTAACAACTCAAAGAACAAATCAGATCGTTGGTCTGGACCACTTACAGTGGACGAATATTCACTATTTTCAATATTTTGTTGAATTTTTGGAGTACTCATTCCTTATAGTTTTGATGGTATAATCAGCAACAACATATTAGTGCCACTTCATGCAATAATAAATTATAAAGAACGGTTATTGATTACATCTAATATACTTCTCTACTATCTAGAATACTTCTCTTTCTAAATGCACACGAAGAATTTTATTACAATAAAAGTCATTCTGATGAATCTTTCAATTTATTTATCAATGAAGTAACAAAATTTAATGTGCAAGAATTTAATATCGCTTCTCACCTTAAAACAAACGACTTTCTAAATATTAAATACTTATTGAATTCCTTTAAAGATATTTTTCATAACGACAAAGACAAACTTACCTTTACTAACAACATTAAATATAAGATCATTACAAAAAATGAGATTCCAATCTATACACGGAGTTATCGGTACCCTGAAATACACCGAGAACATCCGATCTGAGAAATGCTTGAACAAGGCATTGTTGTCAACAGCAGTTCTCCATATAATGCTCCAATTTGGATTGTTCCAAAAAAAAAAAACCGACAACTCCGGAGAGCAAAAATGGAGAATTGTAATCGATTATCGTAAACTTAACGATAACACGATTGACGATAAATTTCCTCTTCCGAACATCCATGAGCTGTTCGATAAATTGGACAGGTGTCAGTATTTCACCACAATTGATCTGGCGAAAGGATTTCATCAGATTGAAGTCCATCCTGATGACAGATGTAAGACGGCTTTCTCCACTGCAAATGGCCATTACGAGTTTAAAATGCCATTCGGTCTGAAGAATTCTCCTTCAACTTTTCAGGGTCTTATGAACTTTGTGCTAAAAGACTTCATTAGCAAAATATGTGTCGTATACCTGGACGATATTTTAATTTTTTTCTACCTCATTAGAAGAGCATATAAGTTAATGCACAAAAAATTAAACTTCTAACTTCAAAAGTTTCCCATCATCCTCAAATGACATTCCAGTGTGTGAACGTCCGACTGCAGACACGAGTGTGCAAATAATCCGACACCCGTGCAAAAATGCGCATTCCATAACGTACGGTGATGGTAACCTGATGACACCTCTAGACATCTCTACGAACACTACGTCGGCGCATGAACATGCAAGCAATTGGATTAGTATTTAAGGTAGCGTAAGTGAATTTGTAATTTAGTCTTAAGTGAAGTGTAAGGGCAACCTATGCCCAAAATAAATAAATTTTTTTTTTAACAGTTATTTAATTGGCGCCTTTTGTAGTAGTGTTCGACCGAATAAGTTCGATATTGACCGCCAAAAGTCCTCAAGAAGTTCAAGTGCGTGACGAACTTATAAATCGCCAAACGACCTAAAGTAGTTCAAGTGCGTGTGCGGAAGAATACATAAATCGCCAAAAGTCCTCAAGAAGTTCAAGTGCGTCCAGAATATTCGGTTACCGGTCCAAACGAAAGTCTCGTTAAGACGGTATTAAGAACACCCTTCAGTGCGTGAGTTTGAACCTGAGTCACCGGGGGATCTAAGCAAACCAACGGACAAAAAGGAGAATTCAACAACACCAGTGTGGAGATGCTTTCGATGTTATTGTAAGTTAGTTTTAAGAAAAAATAGAATCTCTAAGAATTAAAATTGTTACAAGATAAAGATTTTTATTTCCCTTTACAAAAGCTGTTACAACTTAACTCTAAATATTTAAACACAACTAATTAAATTTGGAAAACATTTGTAAAATATTTATCTAATATAAGCGCTAAATAAGAAAATGGTTTTAACAAGGGCAGGTACCGGTGTTCATACATAGTTGAACATGTTTATTCTTAGACCGTAATAAATTAAAATTACGGTTCAATCCTAAGTCAACAACGAAACAACACGTGTTTAAAAGGCACATCGCAGACGGTCATTAAACAATAAAATCAAGATCAGCGCCGTACTGCATCCCTACAATAACAATGTATGAACATTACTTGCTAGCGCAGGTACATAGCAGATAAGAATATCGCTTGCTGTGACCTTCAGTCTAGCATAGCATAGGATAAGAATTCTTTGTAAAGATCTTCTGTCCTTTATCATTAAATAACTATAGTAAATAGTATATAAGCAATGTACATAGTTTTAAAATAGTATAAATAAGGAACAATTTTTAAAATAAAGGCAGATAGTTTAAACTACTCGCGTTGTGAGGTCTTCTTTACAACAACCGGTGAATCCCGAGAACCAAACCAAGGCCAAGGCCAAATTCCCCAAGTTTCAATTAATAACAACTTATTACCTAATCCCACTTCTTCCCACATCACACCTCCTTTTTCTAACCCTCCTATATTTGCATCCACAAGTAATCCTTTAGCGATAGTAGGAAATCTTCACGCAACTCACGCCCATTCCGCTAGTGGTCAGGACCACAACTGCTCATTTTATTCGAGTGCATCCAATGCAGATCTTCCAACTCAAGAAGTTAGGTCAACCCCAGAATTGGATGTTCTTGTTGCTTCCATTGTAACTCGTGTTTTAGAACAACAAGGAAGACAGATAATAGAAAGTGTACTTAATCCTCACGTTCAACGTCCTCCTAATGTAGATCAGGTCATTTTTCCCCAGCATCAGAGTGACATAGATGGTCTCGAAAAAATTCCTGACATCATAAAATATCTTCGTACCTTTTCGGGAGTAGCTTGCGAGTTTTCTTCCTGGAGAAAGAGTGTAGAAAGAGTGCTGAAACTCTATGAACACAAGAAGGGTACCACCCAATATTACGGAATACTAAATGTTATTCGTAATAAAATAGTTGGTCAAGCAGATGCAGCGTTAGAAGCAAATAACACTCAATTGGAGCAGCATTTCCAACTGCCTTACAACGCATTACGCTGACAAGCGAGATGCGACGACACTGGAATTCCAGATGTCAACCATGGTTCAGGGTAACCAATCTATTCAGCAATTTTATCAGGCAGTAAACTCACAATTAACCCTAATAATTAATAATATTTCTTGTATGAACATTTGCCCGGAGTCAATGAGGTTATTGACTCAAACGTATCGCGATAAAGCATTAGATACGTTTATAAGAGGGCTTAAGGACCATCTGCCTGATCTTCTAGGCATGAAGGAGAACGCAGACTTGCCTGCAGCTCTGTACCTATGTCTAAAATATGAGAATCAACACTTTAGGTCTCAATACGCTAGGAATAATCAAGGACCAACTAAAAAGAGTTTTAACCAACAATCTACACAAATGCGTCCATAAAACACTGTATTCCAAGGAAATATGGGTTCTCCTAGGAACCAAAACTAGCAATAATCCTTTCGCCCAATCCACTCAAACCAAACCACCAACAAAGAACTTCGGCAAATAATCATCAAAACAACCAACAGGCCAGAACACCTCAATCAGGACCGAATGTGAGGCAAGAACCTCTGACACAAGGACCTAGTGCTCATGCTAAAGACATACACCACCAAAATCGACAAAATTTCAACAATAACCCAAGAAGACCTGATGGAACTATACCTCAAAATCTCCAAGTTACGAGATATCAGTCTAATTTCCACATTGACCCATCCCCAGAAAAACTAAGCCAATACTACGAAAACCTCAATTTGAGTGACGAGCAACCATTCAGTGAATATGTCGAAAGCATAGACGCGTCTTCCGATCCCAATAATTCCCAAATCGAAGAATTGGAACATGTCGACATCAATTTTTTAGGTTAAGCGACTCTTCCTTACCTTATTTCGAGTGTAAGTCGAAGAGTGGTGACATTTATAAATTTCTTATAGACATCGGATCTTCAAAAAATTACATTCAATCATCCCTTGTATCAAAACCTTTACATAATGAAAATCCTTTCTTTGCAAAATCTATGGCAGGAGACGTCCAAATTACTCAGTACACAATGATAAATCTATTTAATATTCAAAACATTAGCCTTAAATTCTTTCTCTTACCCACCTTGCAAACCTTTCTTGGCATCCTTGGCAACGATAGCCTTAAACAACTATCCGCTATCATAGATACGAAAAGTAACTCTATGAGAATATTAGACTCTGTGAAAGTTAAAATTAAACAGTTACGTTCTCCAATGGTTAACGCCCTCAATATAAAAACAAGTCATATGACAGGGGTACAGCAAAAACTTTTAAACTCCACCATAAATAACTTTCCAAACCTTTTCTGTGAACCCAACGAAACGTTGACTTTTACTACAAGAGTTGTAGGAGAAATTCGTACGTCAACTGACTCACCCATTTATAGTAGATACTATCCCTTCCCGATGTCACTAAAGTCTGAAGTCGAGGAGCAAGTCCAGAAACATCTCGAGGACGGAATTATCAGACCTTCCAGGTCTCCATACAATTCTCCTGTATGGATCGTACCAAAAAAGGCTGACTCCGAGGGAAAAAAACAGTATAGAATGGTAATAGATTATAGAAAGCTTAACAGCGTCACTATAGCCGACCGTTACCCTATACCAGAAATAAATGAAGTTTTAGATCAACTTGGAAGAAATAAATTCTTTACAGTCCTAGACTTAAAAAGCTGGTTCCACCAGATCCCATTAAAGGAATCTGACATAGAAAAAACAGCTTTCTCTATAAACAACGGAAAGTTCGAATTTACAAGACTTCCACTTGGACTTAAAAACGCACCATCCATCTTTCAAAGGGCACTCGACGACATCTTGCGAGAACACTTA
Organism: Volucella bombylans; assembly: GCA_949129095.1. NCBI lineage: Eukaryota > Metazoa > Arthropoda > Insecta > Diptera > Syrphidae > Volucella > Volucella bombylans. The sequence goes on from OX422140.1 coordinate 324,445,787, forward strand.
GGTAAGACGTGCTACGTATACATTGACGACATAGTCATATTCAGCAAAACCGAAAGTGACCATGCCCGGCACATAGAGGAAATTTTCCAAACGCTCTATGACGCAAATATGAAAGTCCAGTTAGACAAATGTCATTTTTATAGAAAAGAAGTTGAATTTCTCGGTTTTATCATCTCCTTGGAAGGAATAAAAACCAACCCCGCAAAAGTTGAAGCGATAAATAACTTTCCATTACCTCGAACCTTAAAAGATCTACGTTCTTTCCTTGGGCTATCAGGCTATTACCGGCGCTTTGTCAAAGACTATGCAAAGCTTGCAAAGCCACTTACCGCCCTTTCAAGAGGGGAGGAGGGACGCATGTCCAAAACACAATCTTCTAAAATAAAAATTTCTCTAGACCCCTCAGCTATCGATGAATTTGCTAAAATTAAAAATTCCCTTATTTCGAAAGACCTAGTTCTTACGTATCCAGATTTCAGCAAACCATTTGAACTCACTACAGACGCGTCTAATTTCGCTCTAGGTGCATTTTTGTCCCAGGGAAACAGACCAATTACATTTATTTCCCGAAAGCTTGAATCAACCGAAGAAGGTTACGCAGCTAACGAGAAGGAGATGTTAGCAATAATATGGGCATTGAACTCCTTGCGTAATTACCTGTATGGATCGGCACAAGTCAAATTTTACACCGACCACCAGCCTCTTATGAACATAATTACGAATTGCACTATAAACCAGGTAAAAGCAATGTCGTGGCAGACACACTGTCGCGCCCTCCTCAAATGAATTCGCAAATAAACTCGCTTACACCTACGGAACATAGCGATGACAGTTCATCACAAAACCTTATACAAAGTGTCGAGGCTCCCATAAATGCGTTCAAAAACTAAATTTTTCTGCAACATATCACAGACACGTAGTGACAGAACCTAATTATAATCAAGAGAAACTGAAGCTGATCCTCAAAAAAATCTTAAACCCCTCAGTCATAAACTGTATTAAAATCTCCGAACAAATAATGGGCATGATACAAACCATATATGCCACCCATTTCAACAATTACAAAATTCGTTTCACTCAATTACAGGTCCAAGACATAACCAATGAGACAGATCAAGAAAACATCATTATCAACACACATCAAAGAGCGCATAGAGATGCAAAGGAAAACAGAGCTCAAATCTTAAAAAAATACTATTTTCCAGGTATGATTAGAAAAGTTAGAAGGGTTACAAAGGCGTGTAATATCTGTACGGAAAACAAGTATGATCGCCACCCTAACAAGCCCGAAATTCAGCCAACTCCGATACCCGAATTCCCCGGCCAAATTGTGCATGTCGATATTTACTTTACTGACGGTAAAATAATCTTGACTGCCATCGATAAATTCTCCAAATATGCTTTAACAAGAATCTTAAAATCTAAAGCTACCGAGGACATAAAGCAACCGCTTAGAGAACTCATGTTGGCCTTCGGCGTCCTGCAACCATTGTTCTAGACAATGAAAAGTCTTTAAGCTCAACCGCTGTAGCTTTTATGTTAGAAACCCTTTTCAAAATTAAAATATTCAAGGTCCCCCCCTATACCAGCTCAACTAATGGACAAGTGGAGAGATTCCATTCCACACTTTCCGAGTTAATGCGTTGTCTTAAGTCCATATTAAAAACTAAAAGCCTTCTTTTAAGGTTCCCCTTGCAGTTTGTTCTGCCACCACCCAAATCTTGGATTATTCAAACTCACAGTTGGTAAAAATAGGAGTCGAAGTGGCGAAAATACAGAATGGAGATTTTAAAATTATCCACCGAATTGATTTAGAAGCCTACCATAGAGTAGTCAACAATTTGGAAAAGACATTAAATTCTAATCAAAGCCATACACATTCCCTCTATCCCATCCTTTCATATGAAGTCCTCCAAATCAAAAAGCATTTGGCACGGTTAAAATTATACAAGAGAAACATAAGATCACTAGATTTCTTAGGCACCACTTGGAAGTGGATTGCGGGAAGCCCGGACAGACATGACCACGAGATAATTTCAGAAAAAATTAATAATGTATTAGAAAGTAACAATAGACAGGCAATAATTAACCAAGTAACTCTAGAAAAAATAAGCGAAATTACTGATATGACCAATAAAATTATAAAAATTATGAAAGATACAAAAGCTAGTGCTGATGATACTATATTTAGAATTATGTATAAGCCTAAACTAATTAATGAAAAAATAATTAATGTCGCATACTCTATTCATTGGGCGAAAGCCAACATTGCAAATTCATATGCTTAATACATGCAGAAACTAATTTTATTGAAAAATTATTTGAATCAGGTAACATTCCTTTTATAAATATAGACGAAGCTCTAGACTTCGCTAATGTCAAAATTGGAACGGACGGCAAAAATATTGTCGATATCATAAGTTTGCCAACTGTAAGTACCGAAACATGTAACCTCCTTTTAATAAAAGCCGTCAAATTTGGCATAGAAATTAATAACATACCCTTTACAAAAATTTTAAAATGTAAAGAATTATTATATGGCTTAAAAAATATTTGTGAAGCTTTTAATGATCATGTTATTTGCAATAGAAATAAGTTAATAGATATAAGCAACTCCACTTGCATCCCGAATTTACTAAGAAGTAAGGCTCCAACTTGCACCATTATCAATAATCAGCACGTTCCATCAGTCGAGGAAGTTTTACCCGGAACACTCTTCCTAAACCAATTTAATGGGTCAGTTAAGATCAACAATGACACCATAAGGTTAGAAGGCACTTTCGTGATTAAACATTTTAACACCACGATCATAGTAGACGGAAAATCATTCATAGAAGAAGAAAGAACCCAATACCATCCACTACCAGCAATATTGCAACCTACATCAAACGCTAAAAGTATCAAAGAAGTATTGTCCCTCGAGATGCTGAAACAACTACAAGTTAACGGCACCCAGCGAATAAATCTGCTCAATATTAAAAACAGAATTAATTCAATTGCCAACATCAGTCTGGTCTTGGTCCTGATCAGCATAATTATAACCTTCCTACGTTGCCAGAAGCTGCAGAAAAAGATAACTCAAAATACTACGGATACCAACGGGGGGCCTGGTTCAGCATCCATAACAATAGGTCTGCAAGACATACCACATCATGTCAGGGCGGTAGTCTCGAACGAGGGCGTTCGAAATTAAGGGTGGAGGAGTTAATGCACAAAAAATTAAACTTCTAACTTCAGAAGTTTCCCATCATCCTCAAATGACATTCCAGTGTGTGAACGTCTGACTGCAGACACGAGTGTGCAAATAATCCGACACCCGTGCAAAAATGCGCATTCCATCACGTACGGTGATGGTAACCTGAGGACACCTCTAGACATCTCTAGGAACACTACGTCGGCGCATGAACATGCAAGCAAGTGGATTAGTATTTAAGGTAGCGTAAGTGAATTTGTAATTTAGTCTTAAGTGAAGTGTAAGGGCAACCTATGCTCAAAATAAATAAAATTTTTTTTTAACAAATAACATAAAAGTTATTTAATTTATATGCTCAATAAAAAAAGTGATTGAACGCTTAAGAGAGACGAATTTAAAATTACAAATAACTAAATGTAATTTCGTCGACTAAGTTTTTGGGTGATTTGATCACAGAAGGAGGCATCAAACCTGACCCACTCAAAACAATGGCCATTCAAAAAATACCACTTCCTCGTAATTTAAAAGAAATTAAGTCATTCCTGGGTATTACCGGGTATTATCGTAAATTTGTGAAGGATTACGCTAAAGTTGTATACCCAATGATAAAACACTTAAAGAAAAATGCAAAAATAATGATGAAAAATGACAATGAATATGTCGAAGCATTCAACAAACTCAAATCTTTACTTGTCTCAGAATCAATTCTCCAAAATTCAGATTTCACTAAATTATTCACTTTAACAGCCGATGCTTCAAACTTTGCGTTAGGCGCTGTTTTAAGCCAAAATTCTCGACCAGTTTGTTACGCGTCACGCACACTTAATGATCACAATATTCGATATTCAACAATAGAAAAAGAAAAAGCATTTTCATATGTATCTGTATGGTAGAAAATTTGTTATTCAAACAGACCACAAACCACTCATTTGGCTCAATAGTTTACAATTCCCGAACATGAAATTACAACGCTGGAAAATGCAGCTCAACGAGTATGATTTTAATATAAATTATATAAAAAGCAAGGATAATTATGTAGCCGATGGACTGAGTCGACTTTTTTGCAATGACACACCACATAATATTACAAACCAAAAAGAAAACGAACAAAACGACTTGACAAATTTTGAATTAAATAATAACGAACGCCTAAGTGGCAATGATAATGTCCACCGATGCAACAATCCATAGTGCAGTGGAAGATGATTTGCACTATATACATATCACAGAAAATTCGATCAACATTTACAAATCCCAAATATTTTTAGAAATTGGCACAAAGGAAAAACTTTTTACAAAGATTATCAACAAAAAATGCAAAAACTTTATCTACGTGACAGAAAGTAGCGATTTGTTAGAGATAATGAAACGATTCATTAGGTGTGTTTTTTTACACGCGTATACTCGCTAGCTCAAAAATGGCACAAAAGAACGAACATCCCCGCTTGGCAATTTCGTTATAAAGATCTGGCAGCACATACATTTTAAAGACATTTGAGCTGTCAAATTTCAAAAATTATAGAAATTGTGACTTTTTTGTGAAGAGGAAAAAAATAAATTCAAATGGAAGATACTGCAAAAACTTAGGTAAGAAATGAAATGTAAATTATACATAATTAAATGCAAAAGAATGACACTGACTTTTTTAAGGTATTAAACATGCTGCTGGAAGGGCCAAGTTGGAGCGTTCGCCTCAAAAATCACCTTGGAATAATCGAACAGCTATTTTCGTGCATACCATCATACGCTGATTCTTCTACTTCCAGTTTTGATGACTCGGATTTTGAACAGGATCAGCATGAAAAATTCATAAATTTCGTAGAAACAATCGACAAATATAGCGACGCTGACTTCAAGTCACATATGAGGTTGCAGCGACCAACTATGGAAAACTTAATATGTAAGTACTCGTAAATATTAATTATTCTTCTCCTCGAAATATAAATTTAAGTTTTCCCTCCTTGCTTTTAGCAATGTTTTCACAGAGCGATTTCTTGCCGTCCCCATTCCAAGGAAAAAGATCAAGAATAGAATCGAGGAAAACTGTGTTCATGTACGTTTGGTACATGAGCAACACTGTGACTTTCCGACAGCTTGGCAACTTATTTATGGTGCCGAAGTCATCAGCATGGACGGCAGTAAAACGTGTCAGCTCTTGGCTCATTTCTGTTAGTCACGACTATATAAAATGGCCTGAAGCATCAATTGCGGCAGAAACAAGTCGAATGTTCCAGACCAAAAAAAGAATACCGGGTGTGATTGGTGTAATAGATTGCACCCACATCAGCATCAAGGCTCCAGGAACTGGGAAAGAATGTTACTACAACAGGAAACAAAAGTATAGCCTTGTTCTGCAAGCTGTGGTAGATGCTAACAAAATGTTCACCAATATCAATTGTGGTGCGCCCGGGTCACTCCACGATAGCAGAGTTCTCCGGAGATCTGACTTATTCAGAAAGGTGCAGACAAACCATGAAGAATTATTTCCCAATAATTACTTTATCCTGGGGGACTCTGCATATCCTTTAACTAGCTGGTTAGTGCCACCTAGTAACTAAGGTAGTGAACATTTTTATATAACACCTCCCCCACTAAGTCTTTTTTGGTCCCCAAAAAGCATCTTACAAAGGAAATGATATTGCATTAGTATTTCATCTAATATAAGTGGTTTTACATTTATGTATTTTCAATTTGTTTTTATATTACTCGCATATTGTAATTCGCATGACGAAAAAATAATAATTCTTAAATAGTACAAAATTTTATGATACTTACATCGGAGTAATTCAATAATAAATTCGTACACAATACGTAGCATTTGTACTAAGTACTCAAATGGTTTTTTTTTCTGGAAAGCAGAATAACAGCTGTTATGTGTGATTTCATTGTTTTCTTTATTTATTTATATATTTTTATTTATTTATTTTTTTTTTTTTCAATTTTGAATTTTAATTTAAACAAGAATGTGCATTCACTATAAATATATAAGTGCTAAACGAAAACCACTTGGCAGCACTGACTATTACGATATGCGTTATCGTATGTTACGATCTTGATCATTTTCATATGTCACTTTTAATTCGTCGCCATATTCAGGTTTAAGACGGAAATGTCTTTAATTTAAAAATTTAAATCGTTTAAACTAAAGGGATAAGACAAATAAAGGGAAAGTTAAATATATAAATATGGAAGGGCGATGATAGCGTTGCGAATAATTGTGTAAGTATCACGAATTTGACTGTTTAAATATGGAAGCAAACGAATGTTCGTTATGGTTTTTGGTACTTGTATTTTCTTTTAAATTTTTTTTTGTAGTATTTTGTATTTCTCTTTGTTGAGGTATCGATAACGTAGTTGCCTTCATCTCTGAATTTATTTAGTTTCCTAAACTTTGGCTTACATTTACCAGTAGGCCTATTTTTAACTATGTTCCTGCAAAGGTTACCCTTTTGTCGGCTACTGTTCTTTCTATTGAGATTTTTAACCCTAATTTCTTTCTCTCTTTCGAATCGATCTGCTAAGGAGTTGATGTGTTCTCTAGTCATATTTTTGGTAACAAAATCGATCGGTCTTAATTTCGTTGTCGAGTGAATTGTGCAATTGTAAATATTTACTATTTGAAAAATTTTATCGTCTAACTCAGATTTGTCATTAGATGCGTTTCTTATTCGGAGGTGTTCATTGAAAGTTCCATGCAACCTTTCTATGTCGGCATTCCCAGTCTTTAGTGAACCCGTTGTTTTATGGAATTGTATGTCATTTTCTTTAAGGAATTGTTCGACTTCCGAGTGTAAAATGCAAGTTTCGTTGTCTGATACAATTTTATTAGGTTTCCCTAAAAACCTGATTCTTTCTTTAATTGCATTTAAAATGGCAATCCAGTTCCTATCTTGTATGTTATGGATAGTCGCGTATTTTGAGAATTTATCTATCGTTGTTAGATACATTTTGTTTCTCTCCGGAAACCATATATCTATATGAATGATATCATTGAAACATTTCGGTGTTTCGGTAATTTGCATAGGTATTTTTAAGGGTCTCCTATCGTGTTTAGCTACTATGCAGATGTCGCAGTTATTTACAAATTTTTGTATTTCAGTTCGTAGATTCGGGTAAAAATATAAATTTTTCAATTCAGAAAATATTTCATTTATACCACGATGGTTTTTGCTTATGTGTTTTTTTTTCAATAATTTCTATCATTTCATTTTTATCGACGATATCCGTAAGTTTAATATTTGACTTTACTAAATTTAAATTTTTGTTCATGGAGAAATATTTGACATATAGGTTTTGAAATTCTACGAACAAAGGTAAGTCGTTACAATATAAACAGAAATTTCCTTTTTTAAGAAGAACTCTTTTCATTATTTCAACCAACTTACTTTCGTCTTTAACAATTTCAATATAATTCTGAACCTTTTTATGGACGATTCTTATGAAAAATTTTTCTTTGGTTCCATAGGACAAGTATATTTGGTTTTTGTATAAATTGATGGGCCTTTCAGAAATATAAATGTGAAGTGTTGGATCTTCTGTTGCACTGTGAACGGTTGCGCTTGTCGATGAAATGTCGTTTCCTTCGATAATGCTCTTGGGAATCGTTCCGCCGACATCATTGGCGTTTTCATTACCGAAAATATCCTGCAAGCTAATAATATCAGTATTTGAAATGTCTTTAGTATTATTGCCATCAATGTATCTGCTGAGCCCATCTGCTACATGATTTTCTTTTCCTTAAATTTAAAAATTTTTTAAAAAAAGATTTTCCACCTTTGGAGCTTCATGTTTGGCTTTTTGATGCTGTTGAGCCAAACAAGCGGCTTATGATCGGTGCGCACCACAAATTTTCTACCGTACAGGTATGTTCGAAAATATTTAATTGCCCATACAACTGCAAGTAATTCTTTTTCAATTGTCGAATAGTTTTTTTCGTGACAATTGAGAATGCGGGAGGCATAACAAATTGGGTGGTTGCTCTGGCTAAGTACGGCTCCTAAAGCGTAGTTGGAAGCATCCGTCGTTAGCACAAATTGTTTGTTGAAGTCTGGACTTTTAAGGATGGGCTCTGTTGTTATTAAAGTTTTTAAATTTTTAAAAGCCGTATGTATTCTGGGTCAGACAGGTTAACTTTTTCCGATTTCTTTAAATATTTTATTAGGGGTATGCGACCTTAGCATAATCTTTCATAAATTTACATTAATAGCCCGTTATACCCAAGAATTGCTTGATGCCCTTCTTATCTTTAGGAATTTTCATAGTAATAATCGCTTTTATTTTGTTATCGTCCAGTGTTATGCCATTATTTACTATAGTGTGCCCTAGATATTTTGTGGATAGGCCAGCAAAGCTGCATTTATTTATTTAAATTTTCAAATTGGATTCTTTTAATTGTTGCAGAATTTTTTTCAATGAGTCTAGGTGTTCCTCGAAGCTAGTGGAGAACACTAGAATGTCGTCTAAATACACGACGCAGATTTTGTTGACGAAATCTTTTAGGACCGAATGCATAAGTCTCTGAAATGTCGCAGGGGCATTTTTCAACCCGAATGGCATTCTATGGAACTCAAAGTGACCATTCTTGGTCGAAAACGCTGTTTTCGGTCTATCACGCGGTTCCACTTCGATTTGGTGGAAGCCCTTTACTAGGTCTATCGTTGAGAAATAACTGCACTTCCCCAGTTTATCGAACAGGTCATCAGCATTCGGCATAGGGAATCTATCCTCTATCGTCTGCTCGTTTAACTTCCTGTAATCGATTACAATTCGCCACAGTTTTTGGCCATTTTTACCATCTTTTTTGGGGACTACCCAAATGGGCGAATTGTAGGGGCTGCTACTAGGGGAAATTATTCCCTGTTTTAGCATTTCAGCGATTTGCCTATCAACTTCCTCCGTATGTATCTCAGGGTACTTATAAAGTTTGCTATAAACTGGAACTTCCGTTTTTGTTCTTATTTGGTGGGTTATCGCGTTTGTAAAGGTCAGATTATCGCCTTCTTTGTAAAAAAATAGACTTATAAGAATTGAGCAAGAATCGTAACCTTGAAGTATCGACATTGCTCAAGTGGGTTGCAAGTATTTTATCGCTTATTTTGTTTTCGAAAGCTTCACCGCAACAAATATCGAAATTTTTATCAATATAACACCTTTTTGAATACTTTTCTTCGTCTTCGTTAAAATATAACGCTAATGTCGCATCGTCTGTAATAAGCAATCTATTTTTGTAGTTTATAATCGGGTTAAGTTGGCAAAGAATGTTGTTACCTATGAGTCCGTCAAAGAAATTGTGGAACTGGTATTCTATGAATTCTACATAGCTAGTTTTATTAAATTCGCTAAACAGGGGGATTTTGTATTTAATGTCTGATTGAATGATTCGCCCAAGAACTTTAAGATAATGTGTATCAGATGTTACTTTCCATTTAGGATTACAAGTATTTTTATTGATGATACTATGTTCTGCGCCACAATCAATTAGAAATCTAAGAGGAACCCCGTTACATATCACGATTATATAGGGTAGCTGCCTCTGCGACCGTTTTGAAAATTTTGTCGGTCGGTGCAGGTGCAGGTGTCGCATCTTACGCATTCATTCCCCTCATTATTGGCTATGTCCATAGGTTCATGGTTCCTATGCCCGTTTCTATTGTTTTGTTGGGATGAGTTATTGAAACTTCGGCTAGAGTTTTGGCGGGATTGTCGACTTTGTGAGAAATTGTTTCCTTGTGCTCGGGGTTGGAAAGAGTTTGTATTATTGTAATTGGGTCTGTAAGTAGTCTGTGTGTAATTGCTGTTGTTAACACGTGGGTGCGTATGAGCGTTGTTATCTTGCCTAGGGACATAATTATTTTGCCTTGATCGATTGAATGTTTGATAAAATTGTCTATTTCCGCAATCATTGGGTCCTAAAGACTGATGACCTACCTCAATAATAATTTTGTATGCCTAACCTAGGGTCTGAGGATTCCTACTCAAAATAATGGTTTTAGTTGGTTCGGGAAGGTTATTTTTGAAAGATTCTAACGCTATTCTATTATTCGAGTCGATCATATCTGCATTATATTCGTTATTATTTAAAGTGTACGTGAAGTTAATTCTACTCAGGAAACTACTTATCTCGTCATAGTAATTTCCAATTGTCGTCTTAACCCTCGCTGTTCTTATCTCATCGATTAATTTATTTACTGGAACTTTTTCTCCAAAACAATTTTTTATTACTTCCTTTATCTGTGCCCATGTATCTAATCTACCATGTTTATGAAGTTCGCACTTGGCCCTACCAACTATCCTATCCTTAATGTACCCAATCAGAATCGCTTTAGATATAGTAACTAAGGTAGTGAACATTTTTATATAACAATATGCATTATGAGGGACGATTTGTTTACGGACAGTTTGCCGCAAAATATTGATTTGGGAACAATTGAATACACAAGTGCAGAGAGTTACCTTGATGTAGACACAGATCGGCGCCAAATTTTAGTAGAATTGCTGCAACAACAAAATATTCTTTGAAATAAAAAAAAATAAAAAAATTATATCTATGTCTTTTTATTTTTTTAGCAATGCTTCTGCGAGTGCAAGTTTCTTGTCCTCAACTTCGCTTTCCACTTTTCTTCGATGGTTTCCTTTTCTTTTCTTCAAAAGTTTCCTTCATTATATGGAAGAATTGAGCCCGTTGGGTATGCTTCACTTCCATCTCATCCCTCTTTAACTTTAATTTCTCCTCCAGAAATTTTTAACGCGGTGATTTTCGCTTGCGTGTATTGAGAGCCTGAGATGAAGATGGCATGGATGAAGGGCAAGTCATCGATATGTCTGATGTTGCCGGCGATGCGGGATTAGAACTCATTTGCGTTGTTGACTAATTACGGTACTGCCCTCAGAAATCATATCTTCGAGAATGTTTGAGTAGGCGTATTTTTTTTCCGAGTATGCTGAAACAATACAGTGCAATGCAACGCTTCTTAATTCGTCATCTTCAACTGGTGGAGCTGCATTTGAATTGAAACACGATAAAGTCAAAGACCTGGAACCAATTGAAAATGTAGACGTAGTGACTTCCAAATGGATTCTGGTTGTGTATTATGATTTAAATGCATATTTCAAAGAAATAGAAGGAATTTAGGAAGAGATAAGCCGCCTTGGGAGTCAGTGCCATCTACTGACTGACTACGAAGAGTCTTGTAATATGTCAAGAGCGATATTACTAATTCGTCTCAATGAACTCAAGGTGAACAATGAAATGTTCATAGAAGGAAGCACACGACAGAAAAGAGCGCCCTTAGAATTTGTTGGTTGGATTACCTTGTTTAGAGTGATGGATGTTGATTACAGAAAAGAAAAGAAATAATCAGATGACTGTATTGTATTCCGATTTAATAAAGAATATAAATACTGATCGCATGGCATTACTTTTCGAGATCATAAATACGCATTTAAACACTATGATTAGCAGTTGTGAGCAGTGGCGGCTGTATCTTAAGTGCGCTCGTGCGCTGAACCACCAATTCAAAAGATTGAAAAATTAAAAAATATCACTTCATCTTTATTTTTAAATTACCATATTAATATTTATTTTTTAAACATACAAAAACATATAACAAATAAAATTTCCAATTATGATGAAACAATTTAAGCGCTTTGCTAAACTACTTATTTTCCCTGTAAAGAAAAATTCTAGTGCGCTTCGGCGAGTGCACAGGGACTGCTAATATAACTTGTATGAGTTACAAGCTAATATGCCTGACACGTGAAACAAAAGATATTTCATTGAAATATCTGCTCTCGTGGAGCGAATCAAAGATTACCGAGAGACAAAATTCGCTGGTCCGCATGGGTGGCGACGTGTTGCGTTACGACGGCGGCCGTAATGGATGACTTCTCTATATCAGTATGTATGTATGTTAGTTTCGCTGTATCTGTGACGCGTTGAATATTGTTTGTTAATATTAAGTAATTGTATTTTTATTTTGGTTTTGGTTCGGTTCTATACTGTGTGTAAGTTAACGCCACAAAGATTTCATCATGCAAACAACGCGTGATAAGATACCCACGAGCCAACATCCAACATTTGCATTTACCTGAACATGCAGGTATCTCGTGCCATCGTTCCCACCAGCAAGAAATATCAAGCGTGTGCAAGGTGTCACAGACAGAATTCCAGGGCGACACCTGAAACTCCAGAAAAACTTCCGTTGCTGACCAAGCAACCGACGAGTGCATGGGAATGCTACGAGTTAGGTATAATTGAAAATGTAAAGTTAGTTCTAAGTTAGATCTCATAGAGAACGGTGAAATAAAAATTTATTTTTTAAAAACTCACAGATAATAAATCTGTAATTTGTACAGTGTGTGGTGTGAGTTAAAATGAACATTGATTATATTAAAGACAATAACACAACTTATCAAAATAATGTTGATATAAAACTCGCCGGACCGCCAAGGCCCTTTTTAAATTTAAAAAAAGAGCGTAAATCGAAAAATAAAGCATTTACGCGAAGTTTTAAAAGTGAAATGTATAATAGAAAGAAATGGTTGTGTGGATGTGAACGTCTTAATGCATTCTTTTGTTTTCCTTGCATTATTTTTGGCGGAGAATCGATTTGGACAGAAACTGGAAACAAGGATTTGACGCATTTGAGTGAAAAAATAAAAAAACATGATTCTTCGCAAGTACACCTACAAAATGTAATGAGTTTGTCTGTGTTAGGCATGGTCGACATTCGTAATCAGCTAGATTCTGTGTATAGAAGCAATATCTAAAAGTATAACGAACTAGTTGATAAAAACAGGTATATTTTATCACGTCTTATCGATTGTGTCCAGTTTTGTAGTGCATTTCAGTTAGCTTTGCGAGGTCACGATGAAACAATTGAGTTAAATAATGCTGGGGTGTTTCGTGGATTAATAGACTTTGTATCAGAGTTGGATACAGTCATGAAGGAGCATCTCACATCGTCTACAGTCTTCAAAGGCACTTCAAAAACTATTCAAAACGATATTTTGGACTCAATTTTATGTGTATACCACAATGAATTATCGCATATTATAAAAAAAAATGTGAATACGCAGCAGTTCAAGCTGATGAAACTACCGATGTATCGACTACTATGCTGATGGTAATGATTTTAAGATACGAAGAAAACGGACAGGTTCATCAACGGTTTTGGAAATTCTTATGCCGCATTCCCATACTGCTGAAGGAATTAGCTCTGTTATTAAAACAGAATTATGGGCACTTCAAATAACTCCGCAACAATTAATAGCACAAAGTTACGATGGTGCCTCTGTAATGAGCGGGAATGTTGGCGGAGTACAGTTTAGTACTAAATTCAAAAATAGAAAAAAGTGTAAGTCAAAACAAAACCGTAAAGAGATTTTTTGCTAACCTTCAAGCTTTTCCAAAGTTTTTCTCACGATCACCGAAGTGTACAGAGATTTTGAAAACTATTGTATCAAAGAAGATTCCAGCTGCACCGCAAACGAGATGGAACTTTAATTCTCGGACGGTTGATTCAATACATAGATACAAGGAGCCTTTAAAAGAATGCATGACACCATTATAGAAACCGAAAATGATACCAATTCTATAAATCAGGCTGATATGCTTCAAAGATATTTGAACGACAGTACTTTTTTATATTGGCTTGATTTTTTCCAATCTATTCTGCCACATAGTGAAACTTTATTCAAACAAATGCAAAAAAGGAATATTGATTTGGTTCATATAAAAACTGTATTAATGATTTTGAAATCAGTAACACCATAGATCAACTTGAAGAACCTCCTCAAAAAAGATTTAAATCGTCTAGCTCTGTCATAGCAAAAGAAGTGTGCGATATAATTATTACTCAAGTAAAAGACAGATTCAATTTTTGCAATCATTTGATAGCAGCCAAATTATTTTACTGCGAGAACTTTACCACATACCGTTCTACTTCTCCCGATAAAGATTTCACGATCACAGTTTCCCCTTATGCTGCTTTGGACAAATACAAATCGAAAATCGCGACGATTTCATCAATGCAAATAGTGCAGTTGCAATTTTACAATTGTTTTATAATAATGACCTCAGTGAATCATTTTCAGAGTCAATGAAACACGTTGCCTACATCTAGGTGCACACTTAAGCGTCAGCAACAAATCTACGCCAATCGTCTCTACCAATCTTGGCAACAAATGTTTACTCGTCGCTTTGCTATTACATGCTGTTTTGGTAACGGTGTCTTTTGGCTTGCTTTGCGCTTGGGTGACGCAGTTCACATGAAGTGCAGATGATAAAAGGAAAAATTGTAAATAAAATTTAGTCGAAAAAATAAAATAAAAGTGTTTTATTTAAACTACCTTTAACTGGCGCAGTCGGATAGTTTTTTTTTCATAAAAGTGCAAAACGCGAACAATTTCAGTAGCCAACGTGCACTTGAAAAAAAGCTAGAAGAACCAACGCGTTCTAATAAAAGACGCGATCATCAAACAGCAAGAGAACATTTAAATAATTTAGTAGAAAACATACCACGGTGAAAACGAATGCAGTGATAAAATTTATGAAACAAATCTGTGAAAAATAAAACATACAACAATCTTAAATGTGTTGTTCATATCACAACCTTCCATTTTGATAAAAAAAAAAAGGGCAAATAAAAAAGCAATCTGAAAATTAATTACATAAATAAAAATAATAATAGCCAATCATTCAAATTAAACTAACACACAAACGAAAAATCTGTGAAATCAAGTCGTGTACCTATAGAATAACACCTACAAGAAGATCGGGACGTGTACAAAAGATCACATAACATATCGAAGCAAATCGACAGCTTTTGGAAGACAACCAGACAAGTTTTTATAAATTGGTTACTCCCCTTTCAAATGACATCCTTCAAAGAAGATAGAATTAAGAAAATTCGTAGAAATTCTAATCACAGTAGATTAAGTTGTAATTTAGATAATTCTAACCGTACTCTAAGTAACTGTACACTTGAAATGAATAATAATCATACCGCAATCGCATTAAATATATTTAACTCGCTCAGGATTCCTGACGCGGTTAAGGACATACCTAATTTTGATAGAAATCCAAGGCTTCTCCATGATTTCCTCATAAATGTTGAAGAAATATTAGATTTTATTCCGGAAATAAACGATAATAGTTATGGTAAAATTATTCTTCGTGCTATTCGTAATAAAGTTATCGGTCAGGCTAATGAGGTGTTGAATATGTACAGTACTCCTTTAGTTTGGGATGAAATTAAACAAAATTTGATTGCGCATTATTCAGATAAACGCAATGAAACAAGTTTAATACGCGATCTCCACCAGATTAGACAAAACCGCGAACCTGTTGATGTATTCTATTCTAAAATAATAGAAATATTATCCGCTATGATGAATCATGTAAAAGTACATGAAACTGATAGCAACGTCATGATTTCAAAACAGAAATTATATGAAGAGATGTGTCTCAACACTTTTCTCTCGGGACTTAGAGAACCGCTTGGGTCAACCATCCGAGCCATGAGACCAATTAAGCTTTCCGATGCCTTAAATTTTTGCCTTAAAGAGCAAAACTCCACTTACTTTCGCAATCCGTATAATTTTCACGGACAGACATTTGGTACAGGAAATATTTATAGAAATCAGCCCCCTCAGTATAACAAACAACAGTTTTCAACTAATACATTTTCTTCAAATCAAAATCAACGCTTTGCAAGTAGATTTCATGTACCCGTTAGATATCAGCAATATCCAGATCGTCAACAGGCTTCTAGCAATTCCCCAACCTTTTCTAAACAGAATTTCTCCAATTTTGACCAACGAACTAACCCGAGGTTCACAAAAAATGTCCCTTCTACTTATGTTCAAAAACAGGGCTCTAATCAAACCAGAAATTACCGTCCAGAACCCTTGGATATTGTGAGTGGAAGTACAAATAGAAGTAGCTTCAATAACAATTCAAATATTTTCTACACAATATAGAGGAAAGTCCCTACCGAGATAATAGTACAAGTCATCAACCATGTCCACAATCACCTGAAGATATTTATCAAAACGAAATAGACGACATAAATTTTCCTATACTTGCCTCGGAAAAGCAATAGGCTACCTTGACATCAACAACTTCAACAGCAACTTATTACCCTATATATTAGTAGAAAGTTTGAATAAATCACCACTCAAATTCTTGATAGACACGGGAAGTAATAGATCGTTCATTTGTTCAAATTCTGCAAAAAACATAAGTTTAGAACTAATAGACCCAGTCGAAATCAAAACCGTTTTTGACACCAAAATTATTAATCAGCAAGTAACCCTGCGTGGTCTCTCAGAGTTTAATACTAATAAACCCCTTTCGTTGTTAATCTTTAACTTCCATAACTATTTTGATGGTCTCATAGGTACCGACATTTTAAAAAGTCTAGGAATGAAAGTCGATTTGAAGAATTCCACTTTGGACAACGTAAAGATACCTTTAAAATTCAAGCCAAACGTGATGTCCAAAACATTTGTCGTCCCTGGGATGAGCTAAATTATTGCACGTCTTCCGGTTGATGTTGAATTTGGTGATGTTTATGTTAGGCCGATTTTAATAAAACCAGACCTCTTTGTATCTGAGGGTGTTTATAAAACTACCAATTGGCATTCCTACATGGAAGTAATAAATGTATCCAAATCTACACAGCTTTTCGCTATTGAACAGCCAATAACTACAATTTCCCACACAATGTCACTGGATATAGGCTATTATAAGAAGATGTGTAAGAAATTCCAACATATATTTTTCAAGGCAAATGACAAACTTTCATATTCAAGCGAAATAAAACACCAAATAAAAACCAAAGATGAAATCCCAATATATGCTAAATGTTATAGATACCCGCATGTCCTTAAAAACGAAGTGCAAAATCAGATATCTAAGATGTTCGACGAGGGTATCATACGTCGAAGTTTTTCTCCCTGGTCCGCCACAATTTGGTTTGTTCCAAAGAAAAGAGATTCTAGTGGCAAAGAAAAATGGCGGCTGGTCATCGATTACCGCAAACTAAACGAGAAAACTGTAGACGATAGATATCCAATACCCAACATCTCACACATTCTCGACAAGCTAGGCAAATCAATATATATACTCTTGACCTAGCATCAGGTTTTCACCAAAAAGACATCCCTAAAACTGCATTCTCAGTCGACAATGGTCATTTTGAATTTGTTAGAATGCCCTTTGGCTTAAAAAATGCACCAGCTACGTTCCAAAGGGTTATGGACCATGTGTTACGAGACTTGCAAGGAAGAGTATGTTTTGTTTATGTAGATGAGATTATCGTCTTTTCCACGTCGTTGCAAGAACATATTGAGAATCTGAAGCAAGTCTTTGGGAAGTTGTTATGTAAATTTCAAAATTAACCTGGCAAAATCTGAATTTCTCCGAAAGGAGGTATCATTTCTTGGTCATCTAGTCACATCCGATGGAGTCAAACCGAATCCGGATAAAATTCATGCGATAAAAAATTTCCCGCTTCCAAAAACCCCAAAACAAATAAAATCTTTCCTTGGGCTTTTGGGGTACTATAGGAAATTTATAAGAGATTTTGCAAAGGTAACTAAACCAATGACAGAGTGCCTCCGAAAAGGTCAAGTAATTACACTAAACGACAGGTATTTATCATGTTTTGAGATGGCAAAAAACCTTCTCTGTAATGAACCAATACTGCAGTACCCAAACTTTTCTAAGCCATTTAACGTCACTACAGATGCGAGTAACGTTGCAGTCGGCGCAGTGTTATCACAAGGCCCAATTGGAACAGACAAACCGGTTTGTTATGCAAGCCGCACCTTGTCCAAGTCCGAACAAATTTACAGGACCATAGAGAGAGAACTTTTAGCTATAGTTTGGGCTGTGAAATATTTTCGACCAAATCTATATGGTAGAAAATTCAATATCATCACAGACCACAAACCACTTACTTGGCTGTTCTCCATAAAGGAGCCTAACTCCAAGTTGATACGTTGGCGATTGTATCTTGAAGCATATGATTATCAGATAGTTTACAGAAGTGGCAAGCTAAATTCAAACGCCGATGCCTTGTCTCGAATTGAAATAAATTTGAATGAATGTGAGAACATCAGCCTTGAAAATGTAGACGAAATTTCAATGGAAAATAATATAGACGAATCGGAAACCATTGATACAATTCACTCTGCTGAAGAGAACATCGATGATGGTATACCAATTTCCGAAAGACCGATCAATGAATTTTCCAATCAAATTATTCTTACGGAGAATCCAAATTATTCAAATCTTCACTCGACCCTTAGCATTTTATTTAAAAGAAAAAAAGAATTAAACTAGAAAGTAAAAACATCACTAATGAAAAGGAAATTATACAAATCCTGCGAAATTATATGAGTACAAATAGGGTTACGGCAATATTGACTGAAGACAAAATTTTCAAAATAGTTCAAGGGGTGTATTCCAAGTACTTCAATAATTCACGTTTAAAACTCATTAGAAGCAACATTCTTTTACAGGATGTAACTCAATCTGATGAACAGGAAAGGGTGGTCAGATCCTACCACGATTCCTCTAACCATAGAGGAATAAGCGAGAGTCTGGCTCACATTAAAAGAACTTATTACTTCCCTAACATGAAAAATATTATTACTCGTGTTATTAACAACTGTCAGATTTGTCAAAAATTTAAATATGAACGTATTAGAGAGCCTTTGAAATTTGAGATAACAGAAACACCTGAAAGACCTTTACAAATTTTACATTTAGACATATATTCAATACACAAAGAACATTTTCTAACGATAATAGATAAGCTTTCCAGATTCGCTAGTGTGTATTTATTAGATTCTAGGAATAGTATTAACCTCATTAGATGTCTCAAACATTTTTTTTCTCACCACGGAATCCCTCAAAAAATTGTAACTGATAATGGTAGCGAATTTTTATCTACAACTTTTAGAGACTTCTTAAAAATGTATAATATATTTTTACATACCACATGCGCAAAGAGCTCTACCGGAAACTCACCTGTGGAAAGATTCCATTCCACCCTCACTGAAATCGTTAGAATCTTGAAAACACAGTTTCCTAACAAACCGATATCGGAAATTATAGATGAAGCAGTAGTAACTTATAATAGTTCGATACATTCGGTTACAAAAATGACTCCGTTCGAGTTACTTACTGGGCATATAAACCAGAATGATTTCTTTCCTACGACAAATAACCCTAGAACGGAGCAAGAATATCTTAAAGAGCACATTGATTCATATAACTACTTAAAAGACCTAGCACATAAGAGAAGTTTAGAGTATAAACGAAAAATAATAGATAAACGTAATCAAAGTCGCAAAAAACCGCCTGAATTCAATGTTAATGATGTTATTTTCGAAAAAGATGATAGAAGAAATAAACTCGCGGCAAAATTTATAGAACATAAGGTAGTTAATGATAATAAAATAACAGTTGATACAGACAAACGTAAAGTGCACAAACAAAAAATTAAGAAAAAACGAAGAATAATTTTACAGAGAAAAAGAAAAAAAAACGAAAAGGAATCCTAAGTAACATACGGAATAAATTTTGATTTATATGACGTTTATTAAAATAATGGTAATGCGATGATATGATATGATATGATATGACATGGTATTTATTACGTTTTAGTATATATATATATATATTAAATTTCTATATATATATATTTATAAACAAATTTGTAATAGTTTGTTAATTTATTTATAACAGTTAAGGACAATTGATTAGTAAGGGACAATTTATACACCCAAATAAATATAAAATAAATGTTTAAGACGTTTGTATTTCTTGAAAAAATTGTATAAAAAGCATAGAAGTTTAAGGATATGGTTTACTAAAAAGAAAAATTAGTATAAATAAATATATATTTCAATAAAAAGTAAATAAATAATAGATATGTACACTATAGAACTTAGTATGACCTACAATTTGAGGGTATATCACAGTCGTAGAGTCAAATCTCTGTAAATGATAACAAAAGCAAAAGTTCAAAATACAGTTTAAATGAAAAGTGAGATAAAGAAAAAATAAGTTAGAAGACTAGAAAAATAAATAAAAGCATGAGTTGAAAGATAAACTAGAAAAAATGAATATCGTTTTGGACTTCGAGGGGATATTGGAGTAACCTAAGCAGATGTACTAATATTACATGAAATATACAACAAAATTGTGATAAAGTAAGTGAAAAAGGTTCATATTTATAATAAGAAACATAATAATCAATAAGAAACACATATATAAATGTTAATAAAGCAGAAAAAAAAATAAAATAAAAGAAATATGTATAAGGAAAAACCTAACAAAAATATTAAAATATTATGTAATACCCAAACATGACTTAAATTAGTTTACTCGTTTATATTATGTTAGACAAAGATACCTATTTTTATATTATTTGTATAAACTATTTTGACGATTTCACATATCTAATGTCATATACAATGCTAATATCTATGTAAAATCGAATCTTCGGCGGGAGGAGTTACGTTCCGCAACACGTTGCCTACATCTAGGTGCACACTTAAGCGTCAGCAACAAATCTACGCCAATCGTCTCTACCAATCTTGGCAACAAATGTTTACGCGTCGCTTTGCTTTTACATGCTCTATGTTTTATTGTTTTGGTAACGGTGTCCTTTGGCTTGCTTTGCGCTTGGGTGATGCTTGGGTAACGTTCTCGGGACAGTAGACTAACAGTTCACATGAAGTGCAGATGATAAAAGGAAAAATTGTAAATAAAATTTAGTCGAAAAAATAAAATAAAAGTGTTTTATTTAAACTACCTTTAACTCGTGCACAGATTTAAACGAACCACAGCAGAACGAGGGCAGACGTGGGAAACGGACACAGTTCTTCTTAGCGAGCGACGTCGCTAACAATAACTCAGGATGCAAACTATGCGGGGCGGCGCACGAAATAGAAAGCTGTCGGCGTTTTGAGGATATGACTTATGGGCAAAGGTGGCGTTGCACTCGTAGGTATAGGTTATGCTTTAATTGCCTAGAAGCAGGTCACCGAACAGATAGCTGTACAAAACGACACAAGTGTGACCAAGCGAATTGTACAAAAAGGCTGCATAAACTTTTACATGGGTCATTGAGTGAGACGACGGGATAAACTGTTGTAAGAAATCACCAACCACAGGTATTTACTAATAAAGCCTTGCCACCAGTAAACACGAAGCTGCTGTTTAAAAATTTACCTTTATGACTGTATGGAAAAGGAAGGGTTATAACTTGCTATGCCTTCATCGATGAAGGACCAGCAATTTCATTAGTCAACAAGCGTCTGGCAGTTCGCCTCGGCCTGCAGGGTCCTGAAGAAAACCTTACGATGCAATGGTTCGGAGATAATACGATCACGCAACCTTCAAGTCGGGTGAATATGGAGGTGTCAGGTATCAAACAAAACAGCAGGAGATTCCAGTTAAGGAATATTAGGACAGTTAGAGATCTCCGGCTTCCTACCCAAACGATGGATTTAACCGCACTGCACTCTAAGTATTGCCATATGAAACAAATCCCAATAAATGATTATCATGCGGCCACTCCGGAATTGTTAATTGGTCTTGACAACGCTCACCTAGGAGACCCGCGTAAAGTCGTGGCAGAGGGATGGAAGAGTCCAACCGTCGTTCTAACGAAGTCTACGGCAAGGAAGATGGAACCGATGAAGGTAATTATCATGCGCTCTTCGCACAGGTTCCTCGTCAAGACCAGTTTGGTACTTGCCACATTTCGCGGTGGCCAACAACAAACCCGAAAAACTACGTTTAGTCTTTGACGCTGCGGCGCAAGTTGGTGGAATCTCGCTAAACTCAGTCCTGCTAAGTGGTCCAGATGAATTTTTTTTTTTTTTATATAATTTACGCGCGCCTAAGGGGTTAGATACCCTTTTACTGTTGCCAGGGCGCGGGCGGAAAGATAGAAGGAGGAGAAAGGAAAATTGTTTTTGTAGTGGTTTGAAACTCAGGTGTGTTTGATTTCTATGTTTGCTCTCCAGGGGTGGGATTCCGAATAGGACGGAGAGTTTTTCTTCACTCAGAGTGATTCGAGGTATATCACAGTATTTTTCTTTTTCTGTGCTTGAAACTCTACAACAGCCAAATCTATGTATCAGTGTTATGCCTTCACACGCAGAATTTTTCTGTCTGAGTTCCAATTACACAATGAAAAACTGACTTGCCATGGGCAGGATTCGAACCTGGACCCTCCGAGTGAGAAGCGTTTGCTACTACCACTACACCACTGCCACCCCGACCGCGTCAGCCTTGACCGCGGTTCTGATGAAGTTCAGGCAGAGGCCGATAGGTGTGTGCGCCGATGTCGTCGAAATGTTCCATCAAGGCAAAATTCGCCAAGAAGACCAAATAGCTCAACGATTCGTCTGGAGAACGGATCCGAGGGAACCCATTGGGGAGTATGTAATGACTTCTATGACGTTCGGAGCTACCTGCTCGCCCTATTCGGCCCAATTCGTAAAAAATCGAAACGCGGAGGAATGTCGTGGGAAGTATCCAGTAGCCGTAGACGCCATCAAGAATAACCACTACGTGGACGATTTTATTCATTGTTTTGAAACTATGGATTCAGAAGCAAGGAGGTTTTGAGCTCAAGCGTTTCGTATCGAACTCCAAGAGATTAATGAAGACATTCGAAGATAATGAAGACCAGTTCCCTGTCCTGAATTTGGACAAAAGCAAAGCAAATTCATCATGACGTTTGCAAAAATTGGTCCAGCATTATTAAGTGGAACCCGGAAGCCAACTAAGGCAAATGAATTTCATAAGAAATTTTATAAAGAATCGTTTGCTGCCAGTGACGGTTGGCTAACAAAATTTAAAAAAAAGATTCAGTTTCTTAAGGAATCAGGTGAGAAACTGTCTTAACAACTGGAACTGGTGGAGCCATTTAAAAAAAATTAGCGACCGTGATAAGGGAGCATCAGTTGTCTGAGGAAGCAATACTTAACGCTGATGAAACGGGTCTTTACTGGAAAATGTTGCCTGATAAAACGTATGTCCACTCAGGGGAAAAATGTGCACCTGGTCGAAAAATGTCAAAAGAAAGGCTTACGTTTTTGGCGTGTGCAAATGCTGTGGGCACAAAGAAAATAAGGCCGTTGATAATCGGAAAGTCACAAAAACATCGAGCGTTGCGGAACAAATTGCTACCTGTAGATCGCACTCTAAAAGTGCATGGATGAACGTGCTCATTTTTAAAGAATGGTTTTTTAATAATTTCGTACCACAGGTTTGTTAGCGTAGAGCGGTAAAGCAATTGATCTTTCTTGAAACATAAATTTGCGTTCCTTTCAGATGGAAGAATTTTTGGATGCTCAGAATCTACCAAAAAAAGCATTGCTTATTTTTTTTTTTTTTTTTTTTTTTTATAATTTACGCGCGCCTAAGGGGTTGATACCCTTTTACTGTTGCCAGGGCGCGGGAGGAAAGATAGAAGGAGGAGAAAGGAAAATTGTTTTTGTAGTGGTTTGAAACTCAGGTGTGTTTGGTTTCTATGTTTGCTCTCCAGGGGTGGGAGTCCGAATAGGACGGAGAGTTTTTCTTCACTCAGAGTGATTCAAGATATAATTCCCAGTATTTTTTTCATTGCTTGAAACTCTTATAACAGCCAAATCTACGTGTCAGTGTTATGCCTTCACACGCAGAATTTTTTTGTCTGAGTTCCAATTATACAATGAAAAACTGATTTTGACATGGGCAGGATTCGAACCTGGACCCTCCGAGTGAGAAGCGTTTGCTACTACCACTACACCACGGCCACCCTGGATAATGCATTCCAGAGGTAGGTTTACAAGTATTAATTGTGTTTTTGTAATGATACTAAGGTTTGATAATCTTTTTCAGTCTTCATTTAATATTGCCGATCTCATCGAGTGGAACAGTGTTGACTTCGATGATGATTTTGGGCAGGAAGAGGATGTCATTGCTAGTGCAAGCGAGGACAAAAGTAACCTACCTGAGTGCACAAAAATTAAACATTCGAATGCAATAGACTGCTTCAATAAATGCATCGAGTGGTCAGTACAGAACCATATTGAGTATTCAAAGACCCTATGTTTAAGAGAATTGCTGGAGGAGGCTATTCAAAAGAGCTTAGAGGGAACAAAAAAGCAAACAAAAATCAAAGACTTTTTTCCGGAATCTTAATTTTTAATTCCTTTTTTTCGGATGGATTTTTTTATTTTCTTTAAATACATAACAGTACATATATTTCATAATAAGTCTTTCATTACTTCATTTTCTTGTATTATTAGATATAAAAAAGAACGACCGATTTAACGAAAGGCTGTGCATTATATAATTCGTTATATTGGACGTCCACTGTATATATTTGCATTGCGTAGCCACTGCATATTTGGCATCACTTTGATTCATGATATTTCATTCTTCTGTCATATCACTTGCTTTTTCTATTGTCGCTTGTTTAATATCGGTCCAAGTTGCACCTGCTCTTCAAGCTACAATTAATTATTATATTATTAACTTGTAATTTAAGTGAATTGAAAATAAATTAGAAAACACATGCAAATTAACAAGCGCTTTTAATTAAGCCACCCGGCACCAACACATACAACATCCATGAAAAAGCAAACCAAGTTCAGCTAAAGCTTCTAAATGTTGAAGCCAAACTTCAGTTTTTCTTGGTTCGCTAATTCCTTTTATGAAAAAATTGGATCCAATTCAACAACTTCAGGTAAGGACAAAATTTCAAGACATTAAGAAATGCAAACACTGCGAAGTCAAGAAACTCATTTCTCTTCACATACTATTGGTAAATTGCTAAATGTAACAAAAATAGACGCACATTTACAAAATATATAATAAAACTAAAACAGAAACAATTAAAAAGTAAATATTTGGTACTATCCTCAATTTTTGCCTCTAAAAGGAATGTACCGAAGTGCAACAACTTTATTTAAGTAATCAACTCCTACCCTGACGATATATTTGTTTCCCATTTTCGAATGAAAAGCAGTACATTATTGGTAAATTTCGAATCTTACCTAATTTTTAAGCTGCGTAAGAGAGCTCTTATGCCAACACGTAAGCCATTAGGAGCTGGAAGGCCGAAATATTCAGTTGAATATTGTTGACATATATGCTACGCTTTGGAAATTGGCTAACCAATGCAGCTTTGGGGAGTGTTGTGATCGATTTACAATAAGATTGGGATCGTTTTAAAGAATCTTCAGAAAAACTGTGCTATATTAATACTCAAAAAGAAAAATTATGGTAATAACATTTCCAAAAACATTTGACTTTCAAAGAAAAATAGCAACAGGTTTTGAAGAATCAGCGAATCAATCCATTTCCTTTTGCCTTGGGATGCATTGACGGTACGCACCAGAGAGCTGCAACGGGTACTTTGTATTTGTGTATACCCGATCAATGACTCAGATTTGGTTTGAAGCAATCACTTTCGTTGAGCAGCAAGGAATACTCGTTTCCTCATGAACTTAAAAAATACATGTTGGTTGAAGCATTCGAGTCATGCAGATACATGCATTCGAGTGTTCGGGTATTTTGTGCAGTATTAGCAAATAATGATAGTTTGTGCGGGTGGTTGAACACCACGACAAGGGGTGGCCGTGGTGTAGTGGTAGTAGCAAACGCTTCTCACTCGGAGGGTCCAGGTTCGAATCCTGCCCATGGCAAAATCAATTTTTCATTGTATAATTGGAACTCAGACAAAAAAATTCTGCGTGTGAAGGCATAACACTGACACGTAGATTTGGCTGTTATAAGAGTTTCAAGCAATGAAAAAAATACTGGGAATTATATCTCGAATCACTCTGAGTGAAGAATAACTCTCCGTCCTATTCGGACTCCCACCCCTGGAGAGCAAACATAGAAACCAAACACACCTGAGTTTCAAACCACTACAAAAACAATTTTCCTTTCTCCTCCTTCTATCTTTCCGCCCGCGCCCTGGCAACAGTAAAAGGGTATCAACCCCTTAGGCGCGCGTAAATTATAAAAAAAAAAAAAAAAAAATCGAGATACTGCAGACACTCGAATATACCCTTACCCATGTCCATACACAAAACAATATTACATTTCAAATGTTGTGTTTTTTGTTTTTGTTGTATGTTGTAATTATGAATTTTTT
Source organism: Volucella bombylans (assembly GCA_949129095.1). Classification (NCBI taxonomy): domain Eukaryota; kingdom Metazoa; phylum Arthropoda; class Insecta; order Diptera; family Syrphidae; genus Volucella; species Volucella bombylans. Next base: position 324,472,160 of record OX422140.1, read on the forward strand.
TCCTTATCAGTAAGCGTTTGTTCGGGTGGTTGAACACACTCGAGACAATAGAGACACTCGAAACACTCGAATATTAACACCAAAAATCTCCAAATACTATAACAACACGCGCAACCAAAATTCTCACAGTGTCATTAGACACCCAACATGCGCAGCAGTATTATCATGTGCAGTCTGCACTCACAGGTGTAATTAAACACCTTGTTTTGCACACTGCAACGTTCATGCACCGAACATGCTCCATCGTCATGTTGCTGACTCGACATCTCACGACTGTGAGAAAATAATTTCAAACATAGGTTTCATTATAATTATAAGTTAAGCTTAAGGACAGTTGTAATTTTGAAAAAAATATTTTTTTAAAGAAAACATTAATATAATGTTTTAATTGGCGCCCGAGCAGGGACCCAGTTATTCTAACACATAAAAACGCAAAACGCCCTCAAGTAGTGCCACGTAAAGTACAGTCGAAAACCGTAAAAAAGTGTCGCGAGCCGCAAACGCCCTCAAGTAGTGCCGCGGTAGTGCTGTGTGAAGAAACTGTGGCCCAAACATAAAAACGGAAATAAAAAATAAAAAAAAACCGTTTTGAACCCAAGTGCAGTGTTGAAACTGTAAGACGATCGTAAGAAAATCGCTTACAAGCCCCGAAAAGAGGAGAGAATCCGAAAAAGTGTACACTGAGGATCCTAAGTAGCAGCCGCAAAAAGGAGGAAATCCAAGTTACCATCGGGGGACACGACGAAACTATTATTATTAGCGTAAGAAATTTTTACTTGTAACCAATTTCAAAATAGCTCTAAGAATTTTATAAAATCAGTTTTAGTTTAAGAAAGAAACTCTTTCCATACAAAAGCATTTACTTGTTAGAAACTCTTTCCATACAAAAGCATTTACTTGTTACTAATTATAATATAAGCCTAGTAGAGTTTAATAAAAGTGAAACACGTTAAAGTTATTTTTTAAGAGTTACGTTTAAATAACATTAAGTTCTTATCTGTACATATTTCCATTTGAAAACAAGAAGCGTTCAAATTAAATTTTTAAAATGGCAAATGAAAATCCAATTCGACCATCCATCCTTAATCCCCAACAAAACCCTAATCAACAAGAGCCAAATGCCACACCGGCACTTCATACATTAATCCCATCTATCGTAACTGAGATATTAAATAATCAAGGCCCAAGATTAATACAGAATATTCTAAATGCTTACGCAGACCTTTCCCATGGCACCGATCAAACAATCGATGCTCATCACCGAGGCAACCTATCAGACCTCGATAAAATACCGGATGTTGTCCGCTGTCTCAGAGAATTCTCTGGACAGCCTGGTGAATTTAGCTCTTGGAAGAAGAGCGTTGATAGGATTTTACGCTTATATGAAAATTCGAAAGGGACTCCAAAATATTTCGGAATCCTTAGTGTCATACGAAACAAAATTGTCGGCAACGCCGACGTTGCACTCGAATCATACAATACCCCTCAAGCTGGGAGAGCATTTCGCGCTGCCTAGAATTACACTATGCAGACAAACGCGATATGGGCACACTGGAATACCAGTTAACTTCCCTTATACAAGGCAACAATTCTATTCAAGAATTTTACCAGCAAGTATACTCTCATTTATCCTTAATCCTGAACAAAATATCGTGTATGAATGTTGGCCCTGAAGCACTTTCACTCTTGACGCAGACCTACAGGGATAAAGCCCTGGATACTTTCATACGATGATTCAAAGGGATTTGCCCAGATTGCTCGGCATACGTGAACCAGCCGACCTATCCCAAGCACTTTATCTATGCCTTAGGCTAGAAAACCAAAATTACCGAACCAATTACGCAAACAACCAAGGTAAAAAAGTAAATCCGAACTACCCTCCACCTCTTCCTCCTCGTAGGGATAACCGATACCCTTCGATGCCCTGACAGCAAATGCCGTTTTACCCTCAAATCGAATACATTCCGCAACCCACTAGAAACTCAGGTGTTAATCAACAACCCATCAACCCATAATCAAAATTATAACCCGAACCAACCCAGACACCAAGTAAATCAGAATCACGGAAATTTTCCTCAACCACCACCAAGGCCACCGCATAAAGGAGAACCTATGGAAACATCTACCATGGGAGTAAACTACATGAACAGACCTCAAGGAAATGGACCAGTAGCACAAAAAAGGCCATACATACCATCTCAACATAATATCCCACAAAAAATGCAAAGGAACTTCCATCTAGATACGTATTCCCAAAATCCATCTGATCAATACAGTATTGATATCGCGAATAATCCTCAACAAAAATTTAACCCATATGAGATGCAAGGAAATTTTAACGTAGACACGTCTTTTCAAAATGAACTTACCCAATACAATACTGAAATTGTAAGAAATGACATATCTTATGAACAAAACCTAAGGGATTACATAAATTCACAAGTTCAAGAAAGTACAGAAAACCCTTCTCAAGTCCCAACCGAAGTTATACCACAATTAAGTGATATTGATTTTTTAGGTTAGCCGACTCGTCGCTTCCCTATTTCGAAGTCAAAAAGGGCGACGAAGTGTTAAAGATTCTTATTGATACAGGTTCCAATAAGAATTATATACAACCCTCACTGATAAAAAATCCAATAACAAACCAAAAACCTTTTTATGCAAATTCAATAGGTGGAAACGTACGAGTTTCACACCACACATTCGTCAATCTGTTTGGTCTGAACGACACAAAAATTAAATTTTTTCTATTGCCTTGTCTCACTTCTTTTCATGGAATTCTAGGGAACGATAGCCTTAAGGAGCTATCGGCTGTAATCCATACGAAAGAAAATTTCATGTTAATCCAAAACAAAGTTAAAGTCCATATAAAACAACAAACCTCTCAAAGTGTCAATTCAATATCCATAAGAACTAATCACCTAAATCAAACACAACAATTTGCTCTTTGCTGACCCCGATACAAAACTGACATACGCCACAAACGTCAGGGGCGAGATACGAACTACAATCGATGGCCCGGTTTATTCAAAATATTACCCTTACCCGATGTCTTTGAAGGACGAGGTTGATAGACAAATAAAAGAAATGCTCGACAATGGAATAATCAGACCATCAAAATCACCTTACAACTCCCCAGTCTGGATAGTGCCAAAAAAATTGGATGCATCAGGCGAGAAAAAGTACAGAGTTGTCACTGATTACAGGAAGCTAAACCAGGTTACCATCCCTGACCGTTATCCCATACCGGAGATTAATGAAGTGCTTTCTCAACTCGGAAAAAGCAAGTGGTTTACTGTGTTAGACCTTAAAAGCGGATTTCATCAGATTCTTCTAAAAGAATCTGATACAGAAAAGACAGCCTTTTCCGTCAACAACGGAAAATACGAGTATACACGACTCCCATTTAGGCTGAAAAATTCACCATCTATCTTTCAAAGAACGTTAGACGATGTACTTCGGGAGCATATTGGTAAAATATGCTATGTATACATCGATGATATTGTAATATTTAGCGAAGACGAACAGACGCACCTCGAAAACATCCAAAAAGTTTTTCATACTCTTGAAAAAGCGAATATGAAGGTACATATAGATAAATGTGAATTCTTACGGAATGAAGTTGAATTCCTTGGATTTGTCATTTCGTCGGAAGGCATAAAAACGAATCCAGAAAAAGTTCGAGCAATTGTTAATTTTCCACCTCCGAAAACCCTCAAAGATTTAAGATCTTTCCTTGGATTGTCCGGTTATTACCGACGATTTATAAAGGAATACGCAAAAATAGCGAAGCCACTAACATCTCTGTTGAGAGGAGAGGACGGGCGAATTTCGAAGAATCTTTCGAACAAGAAAATCATCACCCTAGATGGTGTAGCCATGGAGGCATTCTCGAAAATAAAGAATTCACTAGTATCGAACGATATAATTCTAATGTACCCTAATTTCTACAAGGAGTTCCATCTTACTACAGACGCTTCCAATTATGCGATTGGCGCTGTATTAGAACAGGATGGAAAACCTATAACTTTTATCTCAAGGACGTTAAATAAAACCGAAGAACGATATGCAGCAAATGAAAAAGAAATGCTTGCGATAATTTGGTCACTCATTTCCTTGAGAAATTACCTTTACGGTTCCGCAAAAGTTACAATATTTACCGACCACCAACCGCTTACTTTCGCTCTTAGTCACAAAAACCACAACGGTAAGATGAAACGGTGGAAATCAATACTTGAGGAATACAACTACGAACTCAAGTATAAGCCCGGAAAAACGAACGTTGTCGCCGACGCGATCTCAAGAATCCCACAAGTAAACTCTATTTCAGCCTCCCAACACAGTGACGATAGCTCATCCCATGGACTAATCCAATCCGTAGAAGCACCCATCAATGTTTTTAGGAATCAACTTATCCTTCTAGTTGGAGAAGAAATTCCCCATAGAATTGAATACCCCTTTCCCAATATTCGCCGAATTTGTTTCAATCAACCCTACTATAGTAAAGAAAACATAATTTCTATATTCAAGCGTTTTCTTAACCCTTCAGTGATAAACGGGCTTTTGACTAATGAAGAAACTCTAGGAAAAATTCAAGAATTGTATAAGCTTTACTTTTCAAACTACAAAGTTCGTCATACTCAAACTAAAATAGATGACCTTACTGACACATCAAAACAGGAAGAAGTTATTTTAGATACCCATGCAAGAGCACATAGAAATCCCAAGGAAAACAAAGCCCAAATCTTACAAAAATTCTATTTCCCTCAAATGAGTTCTAAGATCAACAAACTTGTCAAACAATGTCGTGTATGTAAAGAGCACAAATACGATCGCCACCCAAGTAAACCAGTGCTTAACGCTACTCCTATTCCACAATTCCCCGGACATATCATTCACTTGGACATATATTCCACTGAGAAGCATCTTGTGCTTACAGCCTTAGACAAATTCTCTAAATATGCTCAGACAAAACTTTTAAAATCTAAAGCTACTGAAGATGTCAAAGAACCACTAAGACAAATATTATTCTCTTTCGGTGTCCCAAAAATTGTTGTCTTTGACAATGAGAAATCATTCAACTCATCATCCATATGTTTCATGCTTCAAGACCAGTTAGGAATAGAAATATTCAAAACTCCCCCATATTCCAGTAGTGTGAATGGACAAGTAGAACGATTCCACTCCACACTATCAGAAATAATGCGTTGTCTAAAAACAAATCGCACCCACAATTCCTTCCTAGAACTCTTGGATCGATCTGTATACGAGTACAACTACTCTATACACTCGACGACTGGAAAAAGACCTATTGAAGTATTTTTCGGAAGAAACGTTAGTACCGATCCCAAACAGTACGAAAAAGCACGACAGGACAACATTAAAAGATTACAGGAAAAGCAAAATAATGACTTAAAGTACCACAATCAAAAGAGCCATCCAATAAAAGATTATTCTCCCGGTGAAGTTATTTATGTAAAAATAAATAAAAGATTAGGCACAAAATTATCCCCTCGCTTTAAACAAGAAACAGTAAAAGAAAATAAAAATAAAGTCGTTCTTACTGAATCCGGCAAAACGGTGCACAAAAGTTTAATTAAAAATTAAAATGATTTTCTTCCCAACAGGTTTATTGTGCCCTTGTGCATCGCAAATATCCAAATACTAGATTATTCAAAATCCCAACTAATTAAAATCAAAACTGGCCAAGCCAAACTGCAAGATGGATCATTCAAAATAATCCACATAGTCGATCTTGAATCCTATGACGAAATCCTAAGGAAGTTAGAAGAAGCATCAAACGATATCCCATCCGACAATCCTATCCAACCCATTATATCCTTTGAAATACCCCGCATAAAAAATTACCTACTTAAATTAAAAATTATTAAACGACCGAAACGCTCTCTTGATTTCATAGGTAGTGCGTGGAAATGGATCGCGGGGAATCCAGATCACCACGACTACGAAATATTAACAAATAAAATAAACAATGTGTTATCCAATAATAATAATCAGTTAATCATAAATAAATTAAGTTTAGATAAGATAAGTGAAATAACTTATGTTACTAATAAGATTTTAAAGTCAGTAAAAGAAAATACAAATTTAGAAAGTGAACTTATTATGAAAATTAAATATAAACTAGAAATTCTAAAAGAAGAGATTGTTAATTTGTCAAATGCTATTCATTGGGCCAAGGCCAATATAATTAACTCATTTATACTTTCAAGTAATGAAATTAACGAAACTGAACAAATATTAAAAAATGAAAAAATACCATATGTTAACTTAGATGAGTTTGCAAATGTCAGAATTGCAACCGATGCAAAGAATTTAATTTACATTATAGATTTACCTACAACTAAAAGAGAAATATGCAACGTTTATTTATTAAGAGCTGTTAAATTAAATGATAAGATTAACAAAATCCCATTTGATTCGATTTTGAATTGTAATGAAAAAATATTTGGTATTTCTAAGCCGTGTGAAACCTATAATAAATTTTCTGTATGTAGACTTAAGAATGTCATAGATATTAGCAACACCATCTGCATCCCGAAGCTTCAAAAAGTCGTGAACCTACGTGTACGATCGCAAACAATCCACACATCCAGCCTATAGAAGAGATCACAACAGACATATTACTGCTTAATCAATTCGAGGGACCAGTCACAATTGATAATGAAACAGTAGTCCTTAAAGGCACTTACATCAACAGACACTCGAACATAACAATCGAAATTGGTTACAGAAAAATCACAACAAATCAGGTAACAGATCACCAGCTGATGCCTGCAATCCTACAACCATCATCCGTAATGAGCAGAACAGAAGAAGTACTATCTCTCGAAATGTTAAAACAATTAAACACTAATAGTACTACAAAAATAGAGCTTTTAGAAACAAAAAACAAAGTTAACTCGATTATTAACATATGCCTATCTTTTTCGATAACTAGCGTACTCATAGCATTTATAGCTAGGACTGCAATAAATAAAATGCAAAATAGAAAAACAGTGTCATTAGACACCCAACATGCGCAGCAGTATTATCATGTGCAGTCTGCACTCACAGGTGTGATCAAACACCTTGTTTTGCACACTGCAACGTTCATGCACCGAACATGCTCCATCGTCATGTTGCTGACTCGACATCTCACGACTGTGAGAAAATAATTTCAAACATAGGTTTCATTATAATTATAAGTTAAGCTTAAGGACAGTTGTAACTTTGAATTCAATAAAGAAAGAGGTTTCAACCTCTAAAAAAAATATTTTTTTAAAGAAAACATTAATATAATGTTTTAATTTATACCATACACTCACGATGAATTCATGCATATGGAGACATCCATCCGTTCGGTAACATTCATTCGTGACGAGACATACACGAGATTAAAAATCAGTAATAGTACACTACCGCACGAACTCGAAAAAATAATGTCGTGTCTCATATATGTTTGCCCAAGAATTTTTGTTTCGAGTGCGCAGCTTGAACGAGCATACATCTACCATGCGTTCGATTGACTTGTATCGGATTTTTGACGACAATGATCGAATCGACACGATCATACTCAATGCAGTTCTTTGGTACGCACTTTAAAAGCAGCACAGCACCGACTGAATATTCAGCAAGTTACATACACAGGAAAGGTGTGGATTTACATAAACGAAGAGAAAGGATACTACATCAACTTTAAAGATGAAGACAACTAAGTAAGAAAACATTTTTTTTTTGTATAAAAAATGTAATATTTATTTTAAGAAAAAAAATTTTTTCACCCTAATCCGGTGACTTTCGGTCACCATTTTTTTAATTTTCACAAATTTTTGAAGAGTAATCCCATTCTTATTCGTTGACTTTGTTTCCCTAAGGAAACACTACGTAGAAATGAAAAAAAAAGAGTTAAGAATGTAAGTTAACGAATTCTATTACAATTCGCTACGTTCCCACGAATCATCACGTACCATAGCTACCACGAGCCCATCGCATGCAAACAATGCTGACACAACGTCTGGAGCTCATATTGCACTTGACCAAATGAATGCAGTGCACATGAGACGTTCCCATGCACCTAATCACCAAACACCGGATGAATGCGGGATTGCTACGTAAGCAGTTATAGTTTATATAAGGTAGAAAAATGTTAGAATTAAGTTAGTCTTAAAAAAGTATTGACCGAATAAAGTTTTTTTTAACTCAAAAGAATTTAATTAAGTTTAATTGGCGCCCGAGCAGGGACTCTGGTAAAAAGGTGTTAGTGCAATTACTAAAAATAATAAAAGTCCCAAAGTGGTACAAAGTGGTACATCGCGAAAGTCCCAAAGTGGTACAAAATAACTATTATCCGAAAAGTCCCCAAGTGGTACGGGAAAATAGAAGTGCACCAAAAGCCAGAGTCCAGGCGACTATCGGTATTATCGCGTTTCCTAAACAGTGAATAAGTGATCAAATCAAAGTTGGAGAAATTACCTAAAGGGCCCCCAAGTAACCAACGTGAAAGGGACGTAGGACACAAGAGTCTGCTGCCGCTCCACAGAATGCCGATGCTCGCGTTAGTTTTGTAAGTTTATTTTTTAAGCAAATTAATATAAAATCATAGAATATAAGTGAATAGAAGTGAATCTATAGTTAAAATAATTAAATTTTGCACAACACATTAAACCATACTTTAATTGTTAAATAAAATAGAGTTGATTTTTTTTTCCATCGATAGCAATTAACTAAAATAGTTTTAATCGTCATTATTTTGCATAGAGTATAAGTGAATACAAGTGAATTTATAGCTAAGATAATTAAATTTTTACACAACATATTAAAACATATTCTGTTTGCTAAATAAGAATAGAGTTAATTTTTACATAATATTTAGTGATAGACCCAATTAATTAAAATAGTTGTAACTCGTTATTATTTTGTATTCCATAAGTTACGTTTTACCTTTTCATAATTTTTCCTTTCTTTCGGTCTGTGTGTGATTAACTAGTAAAAATGGTTAACGAAAATATAATTAGACCCCCCGTAATTAATATTCCCAACGCCCCAAATGCACCTAACCAACCCCAAGTCTCACCTGAGTTACGAGTAGTTATAGAGGGAATGATCAGTCAAATACTGAATACCCAGTGTCGAAATTTAGTCCAAAATATTCTCAATCCCAACGCAGATCTTGGTAGGGGAGTTGATCAAACAATAAGGTCTGAATTACGTGGAAATCTGACGGATCTTGACAAGATCCCAGATGTAGTTCGCTGCCTGAGAGAATTCTCCGGTCAGCCAGGCGAGTTCAGCTCTTGGAAAAAGAGCGTGGACCGCATCATCCGTCTCTACGAGCCCATCAAAGGCTCACCAAAGTATTTCGGCGTTCTAAATGTGATAAGAAACAAGATCGTAGGAAATGCAGATATCGCATTGGAATCCTACAATACACCCCTTGATTGGGACTGTATATCACGCTGTCTGACTATGCACTACGCCGATAAGCGTGACCTGGGAACTCTGGAATACCAGATGACTTCCCTAGTGCAAGGAAATGACACGATACAAGGTTTCTATCAAGCCGTGTACTCTCATCTGTCATTGATCCTCAATAAGATCGCTAGTATGGACGTCGGTACCGAAGCTTTAACTCTGCTAACGAAGACATATAGAGACAAAGCATTGGACACGTTCGTGGGAGGATTAAAAGGAGACCTCCCAAGACTCCTTGGAATACGTGAACCAGTTGATCTTCCACAAGCACTCTACTTGTGTTTAAAACTCGAGAATCAAAACTTTAGATCCAATTACGCTAACAACAACCATGGAATGTCCAGAAAACCACACCATCAACATCCTCCTCCACTTCCTCCACGGAAACAAAACCAAAACCCATATCCTTATGCAGGTAATACTCCTTACTTTCCACAACCAGTTAATAACTTTAACCAAAGACTCATTCCACATAATAACGTTCCTCATCAGGCTTACCACCCTAATTTTAACTACCAACAACAAAACCAAAGTTCTCGACCTCAAATCTATCAGAGTCAGCAATATCCTTATCCAAACCAAGGGAACCATGGGCAACCACCAGCACCACAAAGACAATCTCGTCAAGAACCAATGGAGACAAGCACCATACAAACACGAGCAGTAAACTATACAAACCAACCCAGGCCCCAGACTAACTGGCCACCTGCACCGAAGAGACCAAACCTTCCAGCCCAAGGACCGCATCCAAACAAAATGCAGAGAAACTTCCATACTACAGCCTGCGAACCGAATGGAGAATTGCAAGAATATCAACAACTTGTCGCTATAGAAGATGCAAATAATAATCAAACATTGGTTGATTATCTCGAATACTCCGGACATGAGCAAACCAACCATCAGGAACACCACGAGCCTGCAGTTAGTGCCTCCAGTAACACTGAAGTTTCCCACCAATCCCAAGATATCCATTTTTTAGGCTAAACAGCTCTTCGCTGCCTTATTTTGAATACCAGACGGAGAGCGGCAATGTTTTAAGATTTTTAATAGACACAGGTTCCAACAAGAACTACATTCATCCGAAGTGTGTAAGAAACCTTATACCTAACGATAACCCATTTTACGCCAACTCTGTCGGTGGCAATATAAAAATAACACACCACGCTATACTAAATCTTTTTGGTCCTAATAACGTAGGTCTTAAATTTTTTATCCTTCCTTCACTACAATCGTTTCACGGCATCATCGGCAATGATAGCCTCAAAGAATTAGACGCTGTAATACATACCGCAAAAAGTTTCCTCATCCTTCAAAACAACATCAAAATCCCTATAAAACAACACATTTCAGAATCAGTCAACAACATACGAGTAAGAATTTCTCACTTAAATCCAAATCAAATAGGAAATCTCAATTCCGTTTTGAGAAAGTTTCCTAACCTTTTCGCGGAACCAGATCAGAGATTGACATATGCCACAGTAGTAAGAGGTGAAATTCGGACTGTTGATGATAACCCAGTTTATTCAAAGTCCTACCCTTACCCAATGGCTCTAAAACCATTTGTGGATAACGAAATCAAGAAATTGCTAGATGACGGCATCATACGACCTTCACGGTCTCCCTATAATGCACCTGTGTGGGTAGTCCCGAAGAAGCTAGACGCTTCAGGGGAGAAAAAGTTTAGGTTACTGATTGACTATAGGAAACTTAATTTAGTCACTATACCCGACAGGTATCCAATACCTGAAATTAACGAAGTATTGTCCAATCTGGGAAAAAATAAACTATTTACAGTTATTGACTTAAAAAGCGGATTCCACCAAATACTTTTGAAGGAATCAGATATCGAAAAGACTGCCTTTTCAGTCAATCACGGTAAATACGAGTTTACCCGTCTTCCTTTTGGGCTGAAAAATGCCCCTTCGATATTCCAACGCGCACTCGATGATATCCTTAGAGAACACATAGGAATAAGGTGCTATGTCTACATAGATGACATAATCATCTTCGGTCGTAATGAAGAAGAGCACTTTAGAAAATCTCACACTAGTCTTTGAGACTTTAGAAAAAGCAAATATGAAAGTCCAAATGGATAAGTGTGAATTTCTCCAAACGTCCGTTGAATTTCTAGGATTTCTTGTTTGCGAAAACGGAATCAGAACCAATCCTGATAAGGTGAAAGCTATAGTTGATTTTTCACCCCCAAAAACGCTTAAAGATCTAAGATCTTTCCTGGGCATGTCAGGGTACTACCGTCGCTTCATTCCTGGTTATGCCAAACTTGCAAATCCCCTTACCAATCTCTTAAGAGGGGAAGAAGGACGTGAACGCGTGTCCAAACAAATATCAAAGAACGTTCCTATTCATCTGAACCAGCAAGCACTAGAAGTATTCGGGAAAATTAAGAACGCACTCGTATCCCAAGAAGTTCTATTAGCATACCCAGATTTGTCAAAAGATTTCGAACTCACCACCGATGCTTCGAATCATGCAATTGGTGCGGTATTATCCCAAAACAACAAATCAATAACTTTTCTGTCCCGAACATTAAGTAAAACTGAGGAAGCATACGCAACCAACGAAAAGGAAATGCTCGCCATCATCTGGGCACTCAATTCTCTGAGGAATTTCCTTTACGGTTCAAGGAAGGTGAAAATTTTCACCGATCACCAACCGTTAACGTATGCACTTAGCAACAGAAACAATAATGCTAAGATGAAAAGATGGAAAGCCATCTTGGAGGAATACGATCACGAAATTATTTACAAACCTGGCACTACAAATGTTGTAGCCGATGCCCTATCTAGACCCCCACCTACAACTTTCACCAACTCTCTAACTCTAACCCAACATAGTGACGAAAGTTCGTCACACAACCTTATCCCATTCGTTGAGGTACCTATTAACGCATTCAAAACCCAACTCATTCTCGAAACAGGGGAAAAAACCCACTATAAACTTGAAAAACCTTTCTCAACATACTGGAGACATACCTTTACCGAACCTCAATATACTAAGGAAAATTTAATAGGTATATTTAAAAGATTTCTTAATCCTAATGTAATCAATGCAATTATGGCTGATGAAATCACCATGGGAATAATCCAAGAAATTTACCCCTTGTATTTCCACAACTATAAAATCAGATTTACCCGAATAAAAGTAGAAGATTTAGAAAGTGAAACAGAACAAGAAACCATAATTTTAGAATGCCACAAAAGAGCACATAGGAACGCAAAAGAAAACAGACTTCAAATTATCGAAAGATACTTTTTTCCGAAAATGAGCTCCAAAATAAAGAAATTAGTTAATCAATGTGGTATTTGTAAAGGAAACAAGTACGATCGCCATCCTAACAACCCCATTATAAAACCTACTACCATCCCTGAATATCCTGGACACACACTACATATAGACATCTACACAACAGAACGACATCTGGTATTGACAGCCATAGACAAATTCACAAAACTAGCCCAAACAAAAACACTTAAATCCCGAGCCATTGAAGACATTAGACAACCCTTAAGAGAACTATTATTTTTCTTTGGAATCCCCAAATACGTAGTTATAGACAACGAGAAATCTTTAAATTCAGCTTCCATCACATTCATGATGGAAGACCAGCTAAAAATTAATATTTTCAAAACCCCATCTTACAAGAGTGAAGTCAACGGTCAAGTTGAGAGATTTCACTCAACTCTGTCGGAAATCATGCGGTGCATAAAGACCGACGGTACACACCGTTCATTCGAGGAATTACTCGAACGATCTGTATATGAATACAATTGTACCATTCACTCTGTTACAGGAAAAAAACCAATTGACCTTTTTTATGGTAGAAACGTCACTACAGATCCTGAGCAATTTGAAAAATCTAGGTTAGATAACATAAAACAGCTGAAGGAAAAACAGGTAAAAGATCTTAATTACCATAATAAAGATAAACAGCAACCAAAAACGTACTCACCAGGTCAAACAATTTTTGTCAAAAACAATAAACGTTTAGGTTCAAAGCTTAGCCACGGTTCAAAGAAGAAATCGTTGAAGAAAAAAGACCAACAACAGTTTTAATGAAATCGGGCAGGGTCATACACAAAAGTAATATCCGAAGTTAAGCAGCTATTACTATCTCATTCACAGGTTACTCATCACCCACTCCTCCTATGGTGATATCAAGATCCTAGACTACTCTAGCTCCTATGTTCTAGCATTACATACTGGAACAGCAATAATCCAGAAGGGAAACGTGAAACTGATTCACGTCGTCGAAATAAATCAGTACGAGACTTTCATAACCCACACTTCATCCTTAATATCGGAGCACATCCCCAAGGCCAATTCCTTCCTTCCATTCCTTGAACATGAATTATCCCTAATACAAAATTTAATAGACAATATTAAAGCGCACAGAACGAAAAGATCACTAAATTTCATCGGGTCAGCTTGGAAGTGGATAGCGGGAAATCCCGACCACGACGATCAGATCCTTATGGAAAACAAAATAAATAATATAATTGAAAATACAAATAATCAATTTTTTATAAATAAAGCAATTAAAGATAGAATTAATCAACTAACTAATGTTACCAATGACATACTTAACGTAATAAAAAAGGATAGAATATTTACAAATGAATTAGCTCTAAGTTTACATTTAAAAATAAAATTGATTAAAGAAGAATTAACGAATACAATTTATGCCATAGAGTTAGCAAAAACAAACATTGTGAATTCAAATATATTGTCAAAAACGGAAATTAATTTAATATTGAATAAGATAGATAAGAGTAGTATTCCATATGAAAATGCCGAAGAAGCATTGTCATTAGCTAGTGTTAAGATTGGTTTAAATTCAACCCAACTTTTATATATAATAGATATTCCCACAACCAATGGAAAGATATATGAAAAATTGTTAGTAAAACCCATTAAAACAAATAAAAATACTATATATAAGATACCATACGAAAATGTTTTAAGAAAAGATGAAGAAATCTTAGCCATAGTAAAAGATTGTAAAACAATTAATAACTTATTACTTTGTAAGCAAAACGATGTCTTAGATCTAATTAATGTATTTCAAATTTGTTAAGTAGTAAAAATGCGACATGTAGTGTGACAAGTAGCCAACATATCCCGAGAGTGGAAGAACTAGCTCCTGGAATCTTACTTCTGAACAACTTTCAAGGCGAAATAAAAATAAATGACACCACGCAAGCGGTAAAAGGAACGTATCTCATCAAGTTCGTGAACACCACAGTCACAATAGATAACCAAAAGTTTACATCTGAAGAAATAACCCAATTACATGCACTGCCACCTTTCCTCCAACCATCATCCGAAGGAACCGAAATCGAACAAATTATATCACTTGAATGGATGAAAGAACTTCATATTAATACGACAAAACAAATCGATTTAATTAAAACCGAAAAGGTGATTCATCAATGGATCAACTACTCAGTCCTAATAATAATAGTCATTATCGTACTACTCCTCCAAATAATAAGCCCAAGATCAAAAAGAACTCCTGAAACAACAGTCATCCCAATATCCCTCCTAGGCGAATCAGAAAACCAAACAAAGAAACCTTCAAGAATAATAGAACATCCAAATATCTACAATTTGCCATATTTTTAAACAAAACGAGGACGCTTTGCATTTAAGACGGGAGGAGTTAACGAATTCTATTACAATTCGCTACGTTCCCACGAATCATCACGTACCATAGCTACCACGAGCCCATCGCATGCAAACAATGCTGACACAACGTCTGGAGCTCATATTGCACTTGACCAAATGAATGCAGTGCACATGAGACGTTCCCATGCACCTAATCACCAAACACCGGATGAATGCGGGATTGCTACGTAAGCAGTTATAGTTTATATAAGGTAGAAAAATGTTAGAATTAAGTTAGTCTTAAAAAAGTATTGACCGAATAAAGTTTTTTTTAACTCAAAAGAATTTAATTAAGTTTAATTTGTATTACTGTAACAAACATATTGTAACAAAATGTTATCTTCCTATTCCCCTAAGGGTGCACGCACTTATCTGGTTCTCTCAGCACCTGTTGTTTGGCCAGCAAACATCATGTAAGTGAGTCCGCCCGCGCTCTCCAACCACCAACTTCGTCTTCAAGTAAAGACAAAGTTGGAGAGTTATGGAGAGTTAGTTAGTCACTCAAATAGTTAGTCGTAAGATCGATGTCGACCTATCTATTTGTCTGATCGTTAAGATTTACAATAAATAATTAATTTCTGAGTAATAAAGTTTGTACTTAAACGAATAAAGATCCTGCTTTTTTTTGTAAAACTAATAAGAGATTCTTATTATTTGTCAACCTAATCCACCCAGGTGGTGTCTCACAGTCACCTCTATTGCAACAATAATAGAATACACGGAAAAGCAGGCCCTGTGTGCAGTGTATTCTTTTATGCTAGGTGGCTTTGAATTGTCATGGTTACTAACGGGAAACTTTATTTAGAGTCCGTTTGTTTTTTTGGCTTTGCAACATGTGTCATCAGAACACAGGTAATTATTGCAGAATTCAGTTCATTCAGCAACAGAACTACACCTCACAAAGATTAGGCAATAATAATTACAATAACACTGTGTAACGGCCGCTCGCAAATATCAAATGTAACAGACAAAATTCAAACATCGCCTCAAATCCTAAAACCTACTAGCAGCAACGGCGATGTAAAAAGAGTGGTTGTCTTAGCTTCCGTTCAGGGAGCATAGCCTTCAAACAATGATGGAGAAGGGAAATTTTTTTCTGATTTCGAGAGAGCGGATCGTGCATGTGTATTATTTTTTTTTATGTATAGGTACATTGTACAGGTACTTGAGTAAAATGCAATCGGATGAGGATACCGTTGGCTTGACGAGTAAGAAGCTTGAGTTTCTCGGCGATTGAAAAAGGCGGACAAAGGTGACGTGATAGCTGAACCAAGAGGTTCGCACTAAAATTGTAGTGAGGCAATAAAAAAAAAAAAAAAAAAAAAAAAAAAAAAAATTCATAGTTGTGCGGAATAATTAAAGTTAGAAAAGAAAATTTATAACCGCGTAGAGCTAGTTAGTGAATGAAGCAGGAGAAGATAAGGAAGAAGAAAGGGAGAAAGGAGAAAAAAGAAAAAAAAAAGGAAAAAAAAAGTGAGTTATTTTTTTTATCTTTTAATTTTGGAGTTATTTTGTATACTAAATATTTTTTTATGTGAAAAGTTCGGCGGCCACCGACCTAGATATAAGTCGTGGTCGCCCATATATAGATTTACCACTACAAAAAAAAAATTTAAATAAAATAAAAAGAAAACAGGAATTAAGGGCTTAAAGAGTAACATAACTGTGTTACATGCAGAACTTACTTATTGAAAAAGATTCATGCTACCTATAAAGAAGAAAGAAAAAAACCACAAGAAACAAAAAAAAAAAGGAAACATAAAATCGTACCTTCATACTTCGTACTATACTATAAAAAAAATAAAATAAAATTGTGCTGTCTTCATAAAATTTTCATTTAACGCAAAAAAAAAGGAAGTGTATGTATGTATGTAAATAAATAGATAAAAGAATCAAAAAAAAAATTGTATATATATATATTATGTGCACATATGCTTACACATATAAATAGTGAACATTTAATTTAATATTCAAGTGCGCCTCACAGCAGGCAACACTTTATTTGCATAAAAAAAAAATAAATTAAATAAAGAAAAGATTTGTTTTGTAATAAGGGCATCTGCCTTAAATTAAGCACTGTAGAAAATTATTGTAAATAAAATAAAAATACATAAGTACATGTATGTACATACTCGTATAGTATATTAAAGGAATCATAAATGTAATTAATGAATTTTTTTGTTATATGTAAGATTTGAGTTCGAATTGAATAATAATTTATAACTATAGCATACTTTTAGGAGTGAAAAAAATCAAAGAAGTTTTAGTGGATTTAAAACATACTGTATGTACATATAGCACAATTAATTGCAAACAAATTCTTGTGCTGTTAAAAAAAAAAAAAAAAAAAAAAAAATGTTATCTAAAATTGTATAAGGAGGAAAATAATATGTAATGAATAAAATTAAAACCTCATTAAAATGTATTATGTGTATGGTGTCATTTGTATTTGATTGACTTTGATCACTTTTAAGAGGCACATGCGCCTAGAGATGTGTTAGTTTTTTTATTTTCAGGGGTAAGTAAGGTTGGCTGAATCAGAGCCTGATGATTTGATCCGGTGACAGCGTTCAACATACGGTTAGGGGAAGTCCAGAAAATCGCCATGGGACTTCACGGCAGGGAGGGATTGGCATCGCTGGATCGCCATCAGCGAGCGATCCTCAATATGGTGACAACATCAGAGCAAAACAGTAAGTAACATGGCATGATATATGTTTTTTTTTGTAGTAGTACAGTTGAGAGTGGGGACAAGAACTACCCCATCCGGCGAGCTGAGCCGCGCATCGCAAGCATGCCACGCTCCTCACACTCGACTATCCCTTCCCTTTCCATTTCCGTTTCCCTCCAAATATCCATATCCAAGATCCATTCCTTCCGTTTGTTAGTTCTGTTTGTTTTGGTATCCTGATATCCTATCCGTATCCTACACTCTTTTCTCCTGCACTAATTTTCTACATTTCCTCTCCTATATCATCAACACCTAATATTATTATTATTACAACTATTGCTGGCAATAAATCATAGACCAAGAGGACATGTCATTAACTTTCCCGTCGGCAAAATTAAATTTGCGTTTCCCGTCGGCAAAAACAGAAACTTGCTGTGTTTCATTTACAAACACAAAACAAAACCACAGCTCACGCATTTACAGCTTAAGCATTCACAGCTGAAGTCCCATTTACAATACTGCGAGATACGATACGTTGTTCGAAAACGAGAGCGCATGAACTGTCAAAAATATTTCCGTAACATGTAATTCAATGTGTTCGTTTACAATAATGCGAGTATCGCAGCGAGAATCGCATTCAATTTCGAAAATCTGGAAAACTCTCGCATCTCGCAATGCGTGACAGCTAAATTGTTGTTGTTTTCATTTTGAGCTTGTTGTTTGCGAGTGGAGTTTTGACGCATCATTGTAAACAGACGTCCGATGTCTGAATGCGAAAGCTCTCGCATTCGAATGCGACTCTCGTATCGCATCTCGCAGTATTTAAATGGGGCTTGACGCATTCAAAGGCCGGGGTCAATGACTTGCTGAAACACACAACACGAAGAATTATACCAAAACAAAAGGGGAAAAGGCCCACAGCACATCAAGTGCATGTGCATTGTGTATTGTGTGTTTCGGTACATCGATGAACCACCGGTGAACAGCTGGCGACAACCGCAATCCTGTGGGGCATTGATCACAGTTGCATGTTTTCATGCAAAAGCAGATTGTAAGAAGAAGTCAGTTCAATTTGTACCACTAGCGCACACAGTCACTATCGCGAAATATCAAGCATACGCGACAATAAAAAAAACCTTCAACAAATTTAGTCTTGAGTTTTCTTTCGGTCATTTTTTTTGTTCATCTCAATAATTGTTTAATTTATTTCAAATTCGCTGGTTTCCTTACGAAACAGATTGGTCCTTCAAAGCCGGATGTTGTACAAATCACGGATTTGTGACAGTTCGTTTTTTTTTTTTAATAATTTGGTATGATCGAGTGAACAAAGCTCGCAGTAACTTTAAAAACAAAAAACAATGAGATCAAGAATCAAAAAAAAAACCAAAAAAAAAAAACAGTGAGAACAACAAGAATCAAAAACACATTCAGTGAGGACAAAACAATCAAGACAGTGGAAAGCTGAGCTGCTGCAATTGTGGACCATTCAAGGAGCAACGCTTATCATCAGGTGTGTGGCATTGTTTTATATAAAATTAAACATTTATATTAAATTAAACATTTCACTTATAAAATAAAAATTATCATTGTGTGTTCCCACGAATCTGCTCCACATCGACAACAACGAAGTACGTGAGGGATGCTGACAACGCGTCTGGAGCGCAAGCGACAAATTACATCCAGCGAAATCATGATAGACACCTGAGCCAACAACGAGTATCCCACGGTTCGGTCGGCACAACAATTAGTATTTAAGATAACAAATTGTAAGAAATGTTGTTCAGTTCAGTTCAGTTCAGTTCAGTTCAAGCGAAACTATGCTCCAATAAAAATATATTTTTTTAAGACTTCAGTTTTAAATTAATTAATTTGCACAAGCAACATATGGTAAGGATTTCAAACAAATCGATTCGAATATGTTGCAAGCATATATTGGTGTTTTGATTTTAGCTGGTGTTTATAGGTTAGTCGTAGTTGCTTTCTTTCTTATTTCAACTGATTCTTGACCTTTTTACTTTTAGATCGAAAAACGAAACTACAATTGAATTGTTTGATGATATTAGCGGTCGTCCGGTGTTTAGGGCAATTATGTCGAAGAAAACATTTGAGTATTTGAATCGAGTTATTCGTTTTGATGATATCATTAGCAGAATTACAGCAACGATCTACAGATAAATTTGCACCGATTCGGGATATATTTGATAAATGGTCCAATTTATTGAGTGACTACTACAATCCACATGAATGTGTGACAGTTGACGAGCAATTACTTGGTTTTCGTGGAAGATGTAAATTTCGTCAATATATGCCATCAAAACCAATAAAATACGGACTAAAATTCTGGTTGCTGGTTTGTTCTTATACCTGCTATGTTTGGAAAATCCAGCCATATTTGGGAAAGGCGATTGTAGCCAGTTCGAGTGAAAAAAGACAAGGCGAACGAGTAGTTTTGGATCTCGTTGATGGCTTGTAAGGTCACAACATAACAATGGATAACTTCTTTTCCTCATATGAGCTTGGGCAAAAATTTTTGTCAAAGGGCATTACAATGGTTGGCACGATGAGAAAAAATAAAAGAAGCATCCCACCAAAGCTTCTTGAATGCAAAAATAGACCGTTGTATGAATCTACTTTTGCATTTACCGAAAACACAGCACTTGTTTCGTACATTGGACGGAAAAACAAGTGTACCGTGTTGCAAAGTACTTTGCATAACTCAATTGAAATCGAATCGACTGAAAAAAAGTTACCAGCGATTATAGCCTATTACAAAAAAACAAAAGGTTTGTTCATATACTACTTTTTGAAATTTCAAGACCCTCTAATGTTTTTTTTTTTTTTCATTCAATATAGGCGGTGTGGATACGGTTGACAAAATGCTCACTTCTTACAGCTGTAAAAGAAAAACTAACAGATGGCCAATGGCTGTATTTGCAAACATGATTGACATTTCTGCTTTGAATGCATTAATTATTTTCAAAGAAGTGAATCCGAATTGGCAAGCAACACTAAAAACAACAGTAAGAAGGAATTTTCTACGTGAACTTGGAATATCCCTTGCAAAACCACTTATGGAAGCTAGAAGTGCGAAGCCAAGATCAGCATCATCTGCTTTATTGCTTGCAATTGTTTTGGAAGAAAGTTCACCATCGTCACCTTTAGAGGATGTTTCTGCATCTACTTCAACAAATCCACCAAAACGGTCAAGAAGCGTTCCACCACAAATTAATGGCAGAGCAAGATGTCACGTTTGCTATGAAGAAAAATCCGCCAAAAAAAAAATAATGCTTATGAGACGATTTGTTGTTTTTGCACAAAAGCTGCATGTAATAATCAACATAATCGAAATGTATGAGCATTCAAGAAAAATTAATTTGAACCTACCTACCTTCTCTTGTTATTTTAGAAATAAATTATAAAAGCAATTTTTCGGTTTAATTTAAAAAAGAATTTAGAAAATACATTAAAATCCCACATGTGTAGAAATCTACACACAAGGGTAGAGAACGTAATTTTTTTTGAGGATGAGATGAAGGTTAATATCGGTCCAAGTTGCACATGCTCTTCAAGCTACAATTAATTATTATATTATTAACTTGTAATTTAAAAAGACAGTGAATTGAAAATAAATTAGAAAACACATGCAAATTAACAAGCGCTTTTAATTAAGCCACCCGGCACCAACACATACAACATCCATGAAAAAGCAAACCAAGTTCAGCTAAAGCTTCTAAATGTTGAAGCCAAACTTCAGTTTTTCTTGGTTCGCTAATTCCTTTTATGAAAAAATTGGATCCAATTCAACAACTTCAGGTAAGGACAAAATTTCAAGACATTAAGAAATGCAAACACTGCGAAGTCAAGAAACTCATTTCTCTTCACATACTATTGGTAAATTGCTAAATGTAAAAAAAATAGACGCACATTTACAAAATATATACTAAAACTAAAACAAAAACAATTAAAAAGTAAATATTTGGTACTATCCTCAATTTTTGCCTCTAAAAGGAATGTACCGAAGTGCAACAACTTTATTTAAGTAATCAACTCCTACCCTGACGATATATTTGTTTCCCATTTTCGAATGAAAAGCAGTACATTATTGGTAAATTTCGAATCTTACCTAATTTTTAAGGAAGGATAGTAAATGGAAGCTACAAGATTATTCACACAATAAATCTCACCGAGTACCAGCAGCTAATAGACATGTTTGAAAAAGACATAAGCCAAAAAATTGCAAGAACAAGTCCCTACTTACCTCAGCTGAAACTCCAACTTCTAAAAATAGGAAATCTCATGGAACAACTTAGAGGAAAAACGCTAAGAAAGCCCAAATGATCAATTAATTGGATAGGATCGGCCTGGAAATGGCTAGCAGGCAATCCAGATGCCACGGATTGGGATAACATCCTTTCGAAAAGCAATGAGATAATTAACAACAATAACAAGCAATTCCACATAAATCAACACTTAAGTCAAGTCAGTAATACACTAATAGAACAATACAACAGAATAATCGAAGAGCTAAGCGCAGACAACACCGGTAAATTTGAGCAAACACTCTTTAACAAACTTGGATTGTTAAAGGAAGAAATCGGAGAAATAGTTCTAGCAGGACAACTCGCTAAGAAAGGAATTGTTAACTCAAATTTATTGAATAAAGCAGAGGTAGCTGACATACTGTCAAGAACAGAAACACTTCCATTCAAAAACGAACTTCAAGCTATCGAATATTCGGAACCGATGATGCTGATCAAGAATTCACTACTCTTATATGTAATTTGCTTACCGCAAACAGACGAAATGACTTTCAATAACATCATAATCCGATCAACGGTTAATAATGGCAAAAGAATTTTTCTCAACTTTACCAACCTATTTACATCCCAATCACTGAAGTTTGGTATCAAGGAAAAATGCATAGAGATAGAAGAAACAACAATTTGCAAAAGAAACCAACTTCAAGAACTCGCTCCCAATGATTGTACGCTTAAAATACTAAATGGTGAAAGGGCAAAATGCGACTATCAATATCAAAACAAGCCAACAGTAGAACTTTTAAATGAAGGAACCTTATTTCTAACGAATTATTTCGGCAACCTCACCTATAGTTCGTCATATAAAAGCCTTAACGGCACTTTTGTTATAAGCTTTCATAACGAGTCTATCGAAATCGATAATGTAAAATATACGAACTGGGAAAGTATAACGTACCACATTTTACCTCCTTTACTGCAGAGTAATCTGACAGAGGGCGACGTAACATTAGATCTCCAATATCTTCATAAGTTGCATCTGGACAATGTACGTGAATTATCGAGTGTCCTACCCAGTAATAAGCTGTTACTAAGCTCAGACTTAACCGTCTTGCTAATCAGTGTTACCCTTAATCTGTTGTTAATTTTCTGTCTAAAGCGACAATATAAGCACAAGGTCATTAACACCAAGTCCCAGATTCCCATTTTTGAACCCATTAAAATAAACCTTTAATCTGCGGGACGCAGATACTTAAGAAGGGGGGAGTTAACACATAATTCCCACAGCCTACCTGAACCCCATTTCTTTTCCCAGTCACTGTCCCACACATTTTGCTAGCCTAAGTAAAATTGCACAGACGCGAGTCGACTTAGTTCTAAGAAATATTGTATTCCAGACTCGCGCGAGTTACGTCAGCAACCTACCCATCCGTTGCCCCCTAATCAGTAGGGTCAACAACCTAATCAGCTACGTCATCCGCTGGCCTTCAACCCAAATGAACACAACCCACACATGAACCTACGTAGATATAGTTGATTAAGCATATTCATTGTAATATAATCAAACTTTTGCATTGTGATTGCACAGGTGAATTGCAAGCTAAGCGTCTGGATAATTTCCGGCCAAGTTTAAGTTCTTGGAATTCACTTCTGCAAATAACTTATTTGAGAAATTAAAATAAAATTGTAATTCATTCTATTGTCAATCTTCTGACCTAAAGGGTCGCAAATAAATCTTTTTTTAAAACTCCAAGGTGTTCAAGTAATATAACTGGCGCAGTCGTGTAGTCCAGCGAACGGTACTACAAAAAGAAAAAGTAAAAAGTGAAAATTGACATAAACCACAAAAGCACGATCCCAATACTTAAACTCAAAGTAAAAGTAAAATTAAAAATAAACGTAGTCCACAGTATTACAGTTCTTACACTTAAGCTTAAAGTTTAAACGAAGGGAATGTGAAAATAAACATACTCCATAATATTATAATTCCGGAACTCAAAAGTTTAAACGAAGTGAAAGTAAAAATATACATAAGGACAAACAAACATTTTGTTAACACTTAATATATATCAAGCTCGGTGCACAACCCCAAATCATCTACAAAGTCTTGTACCGGTGGGTTTTGACCCTTCATCGCTGAAGAACCTCCAGGATAAAAAAAAAATGACCATCCTCATTTTAACACTATTGCTGTAAGTGCGACAAGGAATCAAACAATTTTTTTTTCTCTCTTTTTCATAAAAATAAATTGAAAACTTATTAAAAATAACGTATTGTTCATATACATATTTATAGATATTCAAAAAAAAAAAAAAAAGTATAATAATAATAATAAACAAATAAATAATAATAATTTTTTTTTCTAAACATATTCATACACCTTTTATACCTTACTTAATCTAAATATCCTCATCATTATTAATGTCAAAAGATATCAAAAGTAAAACTAGATTCATCCCATATAATCTAAGGCGGCTATCGAAAAGCCTTAATTCCATTCCAGAAATCGAAGACCTCGAAAATCCTTGTTTTTCTCTGTCCAATCATTCTTCTAATTCGGTTAATATGTCTCTCGGAAATAATAATTCGGTTCCAACCCCAAGCCCAAGCGCTCAGAATTTAAATCTAAACGACATTTTCAATTCATTAAGAATACCTGACGCTATTAAAGACCTCCCAACATTCGAGGGAAATCCTCGCCTCCTCTATGAGTTCATCAACAATGTAGAGGAAATATTACTTTACATCAGAGGGACTGACAATACTCCCTATGGGTTGATCCTATTAAGAGCCATTCGGAATAAAGTTATAGGGCAAGCCAATGAGGTCCTAAACATGTATGGGACACCCCTGATATGGGACGAGATTAAAAATAATCTAATTATACACTACTCCGATAAGCGTACAGAAACGTCACTTATCAGAGACCTACACAACATAAGGCAATACTCAAAAAGTGTAGAATCGTTTTATAGTCAACTCATAGAACTACAGTCAGCCCTTTGCAATACAGTTTTGACTCATGAACAAGATCAAAATGTGATCACAGCAAAGAAAAACTTATATGCGGAAATGAGTTTAAATTCCTTCTTGAGTGGTTTAAATGAACCTCTCGGGTCCAGAGTAAGGGCAATGCAGCCAAATTCTCTCGCAGCTGCCCTTACCTGCTGCATCAAGGAGCAGAATATCTCGTATCAAAAACAACAATCTCCGAGATTCAAACCATATAATTCCAACCCTCAACAAAACCAAACGAGATCGTACAACACAACACCGAACCAAGTACACTCATCTAATAGGCACTACCACCAACCAACAAATAGGGAAGACCAACCAAAGTTCCAGAAACAACCCAATGGAAATTACAACGCTAAAGACACTTACCCACAACAACCCAGACATACACCTAACACTTCCAACCAACATCCCAATAACAAAACATACACAAAGTTCAAAACAAGCCAACAAACACGCAACACAAACTTTAATTTTAATGAAATAACTGACCCAGACACAGAAACACTTCAACAACTAGACCAATTCTTTGAACAAGAAGCAACCAATATCCACGATTCACCAAATTTTTCAACGCAAGCCTCAACCAACCAATCGGATATATAGACCCAGACCGCTACCCCACTGATCTACCCTATATAGAAATCTCCTCACCTTTTGGCAGGCCCCTTCGTTTCCTTTTAGACACAGGAGCATCAAGCTCATTCATCAACCCCGAATATGTCCCACAGAACAAACAATTGCCATGCAAACAAATAACAATTACGACGGTTTTCAAAAGTTACCAGTTAGAAAAAGAAACAATCATACCCATGTTCTCTGAATTTAACCAGATAGGATCTCTCAGATTTTTAATTTTTAAATTTCATAAATTTTTTGATGGCCTCCTAGGCATAGACATCCTTACCTCCTTAAGTGCAAAGATCGACTTGAACAATAAGATTTTAATAACTCAAAATGCAACTAATCGCATTATGCTTAAAACCAACCTAACCCCTAACATTATTACAATCCCAATAAATTCCAAAGTACTAGCAAAATTACCCGTCGACAAGGAACATGGCAGCTTCCTTTTAAATTCAATCGAAATCAAACCATTTCTCTTTATAAGCCAAGGGCTGTATGAAGCTAAAAATTTTTACAGCCTCATTGAAGTGACGAAACTTATATAAATGCCTTTGAAACCTGCAAAAACCTCCTAATAAATGACCCAATCCTACAATACCCAGATTTTGATAAGCCCTTTATTCTGACAACCGATGCCAGCAATTTCGCCTTAGGCGCAATACTATCCCAAGGACGAATTGGTAGTGACAAACCAATTTGTTTCGCAAGTCGCACTCTCTCCACCACTGAGTGCAATTATTCCACAATAGAAAAAGAACTTTTGGCCATTATTTGGGCCACGCGGTACTTCCGGCCATACCTTTTTGGAAGGAAATTTCAAATAATAACTGATCATAGACCACTCACATGGCTCATGAACCTGAAAGAGCCCAATTCCAAACTAGTGAGATGGCGCCTTAAGTTGGAGGAATTTGACTATGAAATAGTCTATAAAAAGGGCAAAGCAAATACAAACGCAGATGCGCTTAGCCGAGTCAAAATACCCAACTGCGAGGAAAAGCAAGACGAACTCTTCAACAACAACGAAGATCTAGACACCGTCCATAGTGCTCAGGAAAACCTAGATGACGGAATATCAATATCCGAAAAACCCCTGAATGACTTCAGTATTCAAGTTGTTTTAGAAACTAGCAGCAGAGGTTGCCCCATGACCGTTGAAACCATTTTCAAAAACAAACAAAGAAGGGTAATCCGAAGAGCAAACTATGATGAAAATTCCATGATCGACATTTTCAAGAAATTCTTTCCTCCAAACAAATTAACTGCCATCCTAACATCTGACGAAATTTTTCTTTTAGTTCAATCAACTTTCTCTAAATACTTTTCCCAAGGCAAAACCATCCGTTTAGTTCGCTGCACAGAGATTCTTTTGGATATAAGACAAGAAGATGAGCAAGAAAAACTTATTCGTTCCTACCACGAAAACTCCAACCATAGAGGTATAAACGAAACTCATCTTCATCTCAAGCGCGAGTACTACTTTCCGAAAATGAAGGAAAAAATAACCAAGACATTGAACACTTGCGAAAAATGCAAATTACTTAAGTACGACAGGAACCCTCCCAAACCACAATATGCCAAGCCCGAAATCCCGCTAAAACCCTTGGATATTCTGCATATTGACATCTACAGTGTAAACCACAATCAAGTCCTAACTTTATTAGATAAGTTTTCAAGGTTCGCATGCGGATACACCTTACAGTGTAGAAGTAGCATAACTGTTCTTAAATACCTCAAAACGTTTATAAGCCTATACGGTATCCCCAAAAAGATTGTGTGCGATCAAGGCTCTGAGTTCAATTCAAATATTTTCCATGACTTCTGCGAACAACATACCATAACTCTTCATCTCACTTCCTTCCAACAAACCAGCAGTAACTCCCCAGTAGAGAGATTACATTCTACGCTAACCGAAATCTACAGAGTTATTATATCAAAACGAAAAGAACAAGGGCTCAATGCGGATCACGATGAGATCCTAGCTGAGTCCTTTATTACATACAACAACGCCATTCATTCAATCACAAAGTATACCCCGTACGAACTCTTTTTCGGCAGACCCTATAAATTTTGCAAAACAACTCACTTCTCAAACGAACACGAATACCTTCACAAACTTAATGAATTTCTTGACCACATTTACCCCAAAATCCAGGAGAGAATCGAAAACATTACTTCTAACAGAATCGATAAACTGAATGCGAGTAGGGATGAACCGGAGAAGATCGAGGACGATGAGGTCGTTTTTCGAAAAGAGGCGCGGAGAAACAAGCTCACGCCTAGGTTTTCAAAACACATAGCCGCTGAAGAAAATAAATTTACAATTCTAACAAACAAAAAAAAGAAAATTCACAACAGTAAATTAAGAAGGAAATGTAAAAATATATAACCAAATGTTAAATACATTACAAAAAAAAAAAAAAAAAAAATTTCGATATGTTTTAGTTTTTAAGTTTCTCTTGCTTAATATTGTACTAAGTACTATAAAAGAATAATCTTCTTAATGAACAACCTACTTTATGTAATAAATTGAATTTTTTTTATATACATACAAAAATAATAATAAACAAAATAAGACACATGTATGTTCAGTTTACTAAACAAATACATTCACGGAATATGAGTGTAACATGGTAGCGTATCCAAGGCATATGGTTACAGAGGCTATCCGTAGTTTTAAGATAAATTAAGCAAAACATTCACGGAATATGAATGTTAACATGATAGTGGAATCAAGGAATATGATCATGAGACTATCCAATACTCAAAGAGTAATAACTTCACGGCACATGAGTGTTACTACATAAAACTTTGAATCAAAAAAAAAAAATATATATATATATATATATATAAATATATATACATATGTACACATATACGTACGTATATAAATCTAACTAAAGTTACTTTACTATACGTAAATTTAAAGTTAACATTCCCTAACCTTACTAACCTTGAAAACTAGCTTGTAACCTTAAGACCTTACTTATCTTACTAACCCTACTAATACCATTTTAGAATACCTTTCGTTTCACCTCAACAAATCGAAATCTATAATATACCCAAAAATAGAAGTATTCTACCACTTCTACTTGGACCCGCTAGAACTATCTCTAATTATCACAACCTAATCCATATTATTAGTTTAGAAGATTACAATATCAACATAGAACGTATATCCAAATCACTTAATCTTCTTAAAAGAAGTACAATAAAAACTAACTCTATCCACATCACATCACTTAAACTCAAAGAACTTGAAAAGAAATTACTAACAATATACCCTATCATCCGAAGTAAAAGAGGTCTTTTCAATGGAATAGGCTCCGCTATTAAAATCATAACCGGGAATCTAGATGCTCAGGACGCCCAACGCAAAAATGGACAAATAAATTACTTAAATTCAAACATACAAAACCTAACAAACACACTGTCTAACCAAAACACAATAAACTTTCACATGGTAGAAAGATTTAAAAACATTACTAACCACATAAACAAAGAACAAGACATTATAGAACAATTTCTTGAACAAACCAGTAATAAAATTAAACGAGAAGAAGATATACTAATCGAAATCCAATATTTAAATCAAATCAATTTCAACATAGACCTACTAACAACACATATATCTGATCTTGCTGAAGCAGTGCTCTTTAGCAAACTTAACATTATCCCAAAATTTATACTTAACCCAGCTGAACTTAAATTAATCCAAGAGAGATTAGCAAAACAAAACATTAACACAATTTCAACCGAACAAATATACGAATTTCTCAAACTCCAAGCTTACTACAATGGCACAAACTTAATATTTAACATACTAATACCAAACTTTTCACCCATAAAATATAATATGTATCATATTGTTCCTCTACCTATTAACGACACACAATTAATCATTACTAAACCCTACATAACATATAATGAAAAACACATTCAGCACTACGATACACCTTGTCCCCAAGTATTAGGTACATTCTACTGCACCCAATCAATAGCAGAAGAAGAAGCTATCATATCGAGATGTCTAGGAAACCTAATGCAAAACAAAATTGCCCATTGCGCACTCAAGGACATTGGCAAGATTGAAAGCATTTCAGAACCTGAACCAAATTATATCCTTTTCATTAACGTACCAAAGATTTTAATAACATCTACTTGCAGCACCAAAAGCACTACAATAGAAGAAACAGCGCTCTTACATTTTCAGAACTGTAGCGTCAAAATAAATGGAATCACATATGAGGACAACCAAGATACATTTTGGGAAGAAATTTACGTTCCACCGCCACCGAACAGCTATATCCATGCAGAAACAACAACCGATGTACTTAGTCTGCAAAAACTAAAAGACTTTGCATTTAAAACTAAAGCTGATCTAATCAACCTTGGAGCAGAAACACTAAATCTCCATTATATCACCGGCACATCAGCAGGGCTATCTTTACTTGCCATACCAGTAGCGGTCATAATAATCGTCAGCTTAAAGAAGAAAATTAACCAAAAGGGCATCCCTATACTGCAATCGTTCGCTCCAACCCCATTTACTTCGTTGTGGCCGTCGCTTTATACTAAGGGGGGAGGAGTTACGTCAGCAACCTACCCATCCGTTGCCCCCTAATCAGTAGGTCAACAACCTAATCAGCTACGTCATCCGCTGGCCTTCAACCCAAATGAACACAACCCACACATGAACCTACGTAGATATAGTTGATTAAGCATATTCATTGTAATATAATCAAACTTTTGCATTATGATTGCACAGGTGAATTGCAAGCTAAGCGTCTGGATAATTTCCGGCCAAGTTTAAGTTCTTGGAATTCACTTCTGCAAATAACTTATTTGAGAAATTAAAATAAAATTGTAATTCATTCTATTGTCAATCTTCTGACCTAAAGGGTCGCAAATAAATCTTTTTTTAAAACTCCAAGGTGTTCAAGTAATATAACTCGCGTGCAGGAAGTAGGATATCATATTAACCATTCATTTTTGTCAAACTAGTGTGTAAGCAAAACAAATCATTTTTGTCAAACTAGCGTGTAAGCAAAATAAATTTATAAAGGCAGGTGACAAATAAAGTTAGTCGTGCAGTGTTCGACAACAAGCGGAATAGTTGTGTTTTTTTTTTGGTCCGCATAAACGCGAAACCATAACTTACATGCATTCGAGTGTTCGGGTATTTTGTGCAGTATTAGCAAATAATGATAGTTTGTGCGGGTGGTTGAACACACTCGACACAATCGAGATACTGCAGACACTCGAATATACCCTTACCCATGTCCATACACAAAACAATATTACATTTCATATGTTGTGTTTTTTGTTTTTGTTGTATGTTGTAATTATGAATTTTTTTCCTTATCATTAAGCGTTTGTTCGGGTGGTTGAACACACTCGAGACAATAGAGATACTCGAAACACTCGAATATACCATACACTCACGATGAATTCATGCATATGGAGACATCCATCCGTTCGGTAACATTCATTCGTGACGAGACATACACGAGATTAAAAATCAGTAATAGTACACTACCGCACGAACTCGAAAAAATAATGTCGTGTCTCATATACATATGTTTGCCCAAGAATTTTCGTTTCGAGTGCGCAGCTTGAACGAGCATACATCTACCATGCGTTCGATTGACTTGTATCGGATTTTTGACGACAATGATCGAATCGACACGATCATTCTCAATGCAGTTCTTTGGTACGCACTTTAAAAGCAGCACACCACCGACTGAATATTCAGCAAGTTACATACACAGGAAAGTTGTGGATTTACATAAACGAAGAGAAAGGATACTACCTCAACTTTAAAGATGAAG
The DNA here is from genome assembly GCA_949129095.1 of Volucella bombylans. Classification (NCBI taxonomy): domain Eukaryota; kingdom Metazoa; phylum Arthropoda; class Insecta; order Diptera; family Syrphidae; genus Volucella; species Volucella bombylans. The sequence goes on from OX422140.1 coordinate 324,503,719, forward strand.
ACAACTAAGTAAGAAGACATTTTTTTTTGTATATAAAATGTAATATTTATTTTAAGAAAAAAAAAATTTTCACCCTAATCCGGTGACTTTCGGTCACCATTTTTTCAATTTTCACAAATTTTTGAAGAGTAATCCCATTCTTATTCGTTGACTTTGTTTCCCTAAGGAAACACTACGTAGAAATGAAAAAAAAAGAGTTAAGAATGTATTACTGTAACAAACATATTGTAACAAAATGTTATCTTCCTATTCCCCTAAGGGTGCACGCACTTATCTGGTTCTCTCAGCACCTGTTGTTTGGCCAGCAAACATCATGTAAGTGAGTCCGCCCGAGTTACATATGTGCAAACACCAGCACCATTGCCAGCACCAGGCGATGAATTTGACACGTTTATCCGGTCGATTACAAAAAATAATTAATTATTTCACAATTTCCTGGAAACACCTCAATTCGGTCGGTGTATTCCCAGAAAATATGTGCAATTGCAAAATCGCTGACATTACGTCTGCCGATTAACAACCCAGAAAATTGAATGTAATAAATAGAGGCGAACTACACGAAATGTGTGTAGTATTCCGTGTTAAGTCTTACAATAAGTTTTTTTGATAATAAACGTTCCTATTTACCAGTGATTTTGTTGTTTTTTTTATAATCCGCTCAAACCCAGTTTATGTTATTCCCGCGCTCTCCAACCACCAACTTCGTCTTCAAGTAAAGACAAAGTTGGAGAGTTATGGAGAGTTATGGAGAGTTAGTTAGTCACTCAACTAGTTAGTCGTAAGATCGATGTCGACCTATCTATTTGTCTAATCGTTAAGATTTACAATAAATAATTAATTTCTGAGTAATAAAGTTTGTACTTAAACGAATAAAGATCCTGCTTTTTTTTGTAAAACTAATAAGAGATTCTTATTATTTGCCAACCTAATCCACCCAGGTGGTGTCTCACAGTCACCTCTATGCAACAATAATAGAATACACGGAAAAGCAGGCCCTGTGTGCAAAGTGTATTCTTTTATGCTAGGTGGCTTTGAATTGTCATGGTTACTAACGGGAAACTTTATTTAGAGTCCGTTAGTTTTTTTGGCTTTGCAACATGTGTCATCAGAACACAGGTAATTATTGCAGAATTCAGTTCTGATTTTTTGTGCTCCAGTAAGTTGTTCCGAATTGCATGTAAGACAATTATTTTGTTATATACAAATTACCATTCAAGCAGTAATGGATCTAAGAAAAAATCTTACACATGACGATATAAGAAGGGCGACTGAGGCTGACTCGGGCAATGATAATAATGGTTTCGAAGTAAATAACGAAAGTGACTTTGATTGTTTGGACAGTGACGATAGTGAGGAAGATACTACCGAAATCTTTGAGGAATTGGCCGATGAAATAGAGCTAAATGATGAGGATGATGATATAAATATTGAAGCTGAAAAATATTTTGGGAAGGATGGAACTGAATGGAACTGACTGAACCGTTCAGTCAAGGAAGATCGGCCAGTCATAGGATTATTAGAGGTCAATTAGATAAAGCTGTTTTACCGCCTGGAAAGCATATTGACGAAGTAAGTGATGCATTTTTTTTTTTGATTGGCCTTATTGTCAAATTTTCGAATTGCCATGGTGCAGAAAAGGAAGGGCAGAAGATTTGGAAGTTCTTTAACCGCATTGAAATAAGAGGTTTCATAGGACTGATTATTTACGCGGGCACTAAAAAAGAAGGCATTTTTGATTTTACGGACTTCTGGGATGAAATTCATGGCCATCCAGTATTCAGGGCAACAATGTCAAAGAATACGTTCCCCAAAATTTCGCAACATTTACGATTCGGTGACACATCAACGAGATCAGATAGACGACAGAGAGACAAATTTGCACCAATAAGGGAACGTTGGAACTCCATTATGACAAATTTTTTGAAAAAGATGTATGTGCCTGGTATGAACCATGAGCAACTGGTCCCCTTCCGAGGTAGAGTGCTATTCAAACAATACATTCCTTCAAAGCCAGATAAATATGGCATGAAGATCTGGTAGATATGTGATAGCTCTACATCCTGTCCCTTGTTTGGTATTCCTTACCTCCTTGGAAAGGAAGGGAATAAAAGAGATTGTAATCAAGCGGAGAATGTGGTGTTGATATCTCGCGTTTGATAATTTCTTTACATCATATCATCTGCCAAATCAATCATTAAGCAGGGGTTTCACCTGTGTTGGATCTATAAGAAAAAATAAAGCATGTATTCCAAAAGAATTTCTTCCCAATAAATGCAGGGATCTGGAGTTAAGTTTATTTGGGTTCAGGAAAAAAATAGCATTAGTGAGTTACGTCCCAAAAAAAACAAATCAACGATGCATCATACCAAAACAATGGACATCAACAACAAAAATAAACCACAAGTTAATTTGTATTTCAACTCAACTAAAGGGGCGGTTGATACTTTGGATCAGATGTGCCATGCATTTTCAGTCAAACGAAAGTCAAACAGGTGGCCCATTGTAATTTTTCACAACCTCATTGATGCTACGGGTATAGCTGCATATGCGATTTGGATGAAAACATATTCAAATTGGAATGCACCTAAAAAACACAAAGCAAGACCACTATTTCTCAGAGATCTTGCAATGGGATTAGTTACACCTCACATTTTACGCCGCAAGACTAGGTTTTTATCAGGGCCACTAAAACCTGTCATTGGTGAAATAGTACCATCTGCAGCAAAGAATTCTGAAGACAAAAAAGCTGACACGTCTAGAAAGAAGAAACGATGTTACATTGGTTCTCATAATAAAGGCCGTGCTTCAAAACAAATATGTTGCAAATGCAGAAAGAGCGTGTGCAACGAACACTCATACAAATCAGTTATATGCCAAGATTGTACCTTAAAAATAAATTAATCAAATAATAAAATAACAAATCAAACAAATTACAAATTGAGTTAGTTATTTAGTTATAAATAAAAAATCAATAACAAACTTTAAATAATATTTTTCAATAGTATTTCAAAAACTAATTAGCACTTTTCTAATAAGGTGACTTGCGGTCACCACCTGGGTGGATTAGGGAGAAAATTGACCTGGGCTGATTAGGGTTAATGAAGTATGCTCTAGCCGCATTATTGCAGCGCAATAAAGAGCATATTCAAGGGGCACATAGTGGCGTAAAGCCGTTGCCAAAACAAATAGGAAGGATATAAATATGTTAATAATGTAAGCCAAAAGATAAGGATTAAAATAAGATGTATGCTATTATAAATAAGGATTAAAACAAGATGTAAGTTAAACCGAATAACATTCAAACAACAACACCAAATCTCCAAACTACAAGTCCATCTCACCTGCACTTAACAACAACAACAAATCCCCAGACTGCAAGTATATTCCCACGCCAAAGGAACATCCAATTTCAACAACGAGTAACACATTCCACTCCCACAGACATTAAGTGTTCCAATTACACCTGTGTCGCTGGACGTACGTGAAGGAATCCGCTGATGCAACAATCTTATCAACTGCACCATTAGTATTTAAGCTTATGCAAATTTTGTTAGTTTTTCAGTTATAAGTTTTGTACTCAAGTGTAAGGGTAACCTCTGCCCAAAAAAGAAAAAATAAATTTTTTTTTTATTTTGAAATAATAAATGTAATTTTAATTTATATTGTGCTATAAAGTATTTTCTGTATCTCCTCGATGGTCGACAGTTTGTGATAAAAACTGATCACAAACCTTTAACCTTTGCTTTTCGACAAAAGCTAGAAAAAGCTTCCCCTCGCCAAATACGCCATCTTTCATACATAGCAGAATTTTCAACGGAAATTGTGCACATTTCTTGTAGCGAAAACTTAGTGGCAGATGCAATGTCACGGATAAACGAAATTGATATGCCAATACTAATTTCGGCTGAAGAAACACACGCAAAACAGCAAACAGACACGGAATTGGAACACCTACTAAAAGGAGGCTCATGCCTAAAACTACAGCGGCTGGCAATCCAACCTGGCATAGAAATATATAGATATACATATTTATATAGAAATATATTGGACACAACCAAGACTTCCAGGTGAGTTTTTCATCAAACGAGACGAGTCTGCAGATCCACAAACATTTCTTCAAAAACTTTTTGACTACATACAGCAAGTTCGACCAATCCCTGCAAGTCATCATTCATTAAAAAACGTATTTATATATCAAGCCATGTTTACCTGTTCACACCACGTCAAAAGGCCTTTGGAAACACCTTACACTGTACCATTCAAAGTGTTAAAAAGGATATCGGATCGAGTTTTTACAGTCGATGTCAGAGGCACACCTTCAAACATTTCAGTTGAGCGTTTAAAGCCAGCGTTCGTTCTGGGAAATCTGACGAACCCAGAAGAAGACCCACTACAAATTCAGAATTTAAATGTCAAAACAAAGAAAACAATTGCGACATTCAATATCTCTCGAAGGGGGAGTGACTGTAGCGTATCTAATATCTATCTGATACTTCCAGCAACATCTAGGGCACAAAGACAACAACAGTTGTAACACCTTCTTCGCATCGTGGTACGAGAACCACACACCTTTCGCCATCTCAACCCGAAAGACAGATGCCTTTTTGCTTTTTTATCCGGACAAAAAATGTAAAAAGCGAGACTTATATACACCCTGTGCCAAAAAAAAATTAGCACTCAAAAAAATTTTATTTTTCTGGTTTTTAATAGAAATTTAGGTGCTTTTTTATATTGCGACTCATTGAAAAGACACGTAAATGATCTCGGAAATTGTTTTCTAAAGTATATATGCTAAAATTTAATGACACATTTGCGTCTTGCAGAGGGAATTAAAAGAGCTTCTTAAACAGTGGGAATTAAAAATGGTACTATCTGTAGAAAATAGAGCCAAAATAATAGTTTTAAAAAATGAAAAGATTTCAAATCGGAAGATTTCTCGGCAAATAAAATGTAGTGAAACAGCCGTTCGAAAATTTCTGAAAAAAATTGCAGCAACAGGGTCTATAGAACGTAAGGAAGGCAGTGGACGCCCAAGAAAAACAACAGCAAGAGAAGAGCAGTCGAAGTCCAGCCAAAAAAACATTATTGACGGGTCAAATGAAAAAGAAACGATTGTGCTGGGCCAAGGAACATCGTTCTTGGACTTCGGATGACTGGGGATCAGTTATTTTTTCGGACGAATCCAAGTTCACTCTTTTTGGACCAGATGGAAAGCAATACGTTCGCCGTCGACTTGGAGAAAGATATTCGGAAAATTGTGTTTTGCCAACCGTAAAACATTCACCATACGTAATGGCTTGGGGAGCTATTACCAAGTACGGTGTTGGACATCTAATTTTATTAATTCGAAATGTGAATGCGGAGGAATATAAAAAAATTATTAAGAATGGTGTTATTCCTACAATAGAGCATCTTTTCGAGTACAAAGATAAAGTAATTTTTCAGGATGATTCTGCACCATGCCATCGAGCCCATTCGGTAAAATTTTTTGAATAAGCTTACATCTAAATTGTTTCAAATATTAATTTGTATGCTGTTTTCTATTTGTAGGAGAACTCCTATAAGAATGGTTTGGGAATTGAAAGCCTTTCCTGGCAAGGGAACAGTCCAGACTTAAACCCTATAGAAAATCAGTGGCAGCTAATGGGTAAAAAAATTAGAGAAAAAAATGCCAACAAATATCACTGAAATTAAAACTGTGATTGAAGAAGTTTGGTTTCATGAAATATCGTCGGAATATTTACAAAAATTGTATGATTCCATGCCCCGCAGAGTTGATGACGCCATCAAAGCCAGGGAGGAACAACAAAATATTAGTGGTGGTGTATAATAAAAAAAAACTATTTTGTTAGCATAAAGATACAGGAAAATTATTATTTTAATAGAATTGTTTATTATTTTTTATCATAAAATTTAAATTTAATACTTAAAAATCTATTTAAAGTTAAAAGTATTTTTCCGTTGAATTTGATTTATCTATGATTTTACCTAAAAATTCTGAATTTTGTTACCAATGAGCCTAATTTTTTATGAATTTCTTTTCACAAATTCAATATCCACTTCTTAAAATAAATATAAGCAAGGATTTTTTTGATTAAATAGTAATTCTAGATGTTTTATTTCAAAAATTAAAGCAAAATGGGAGTGCGAACTTTTTTTTTGGCACAGGGTGTATATGTAAAAAAAAGTAAGTGGTTAATAAAGTATAAACCCAAAGATTAATTATGAAATAAACATGGCATACATTTGTTAAAATAACACTACAATGGTCGGAAAAAGTATTTTGGCAAAACTGTGTGCAATGTTATCCCGCTTGTTTTGATAGACTGAGAGAACTAACGGGTCTCTGTTGATGCGCAAAACGAAATAGATGATCATAACTATAAGAGCGCAAAATATTTTCTTTATTGCATTACGCATTATTTCACTTTCAGCTGCAATGTAAGAACTGAACTAAAACTAACTGGAAAAAAGTATTTTGACATCATATTCTCTTGAGTTTTTTTTCCTTTCGTGTGCCATGAATGCTGGGCTCTGTTAATTACAGTCTTATTTTAATATAATTTATTAATTTTAATGACATTCACTAACATTTAATTGATAAATATGGGAAAAACGTCGGAAATAAGCCAAGCTATAAGAAATAAGATGGTGATCAAGTATGATGCGGGTATTTCAGTGGAATATTTAAGCAAGCTGTACAAAGTGCCTCGGCAAACTGTGTATTATCAAATAAATAAGCAAAAGAAAAACAAATTCACAAGTAACTTGCCACTTTCAGGCAGGCCACGCAAGACAACCAAAAGAGAGGACCGTTTAATTGTGTGAAAATTTAAGGACAATGTGCTAAAAACTACAAAATCTGCAGCAATTGAATTGAGTAATCAGCATCATATTCAAATTTGTAAAAGAACGGTAAGAAATCGTTTAAAAGAGGTAGGTTTTGCCACTTATGTAGCCATACCAATACCCCAAATTTCACCGAAAAATAAGCTCAAACGTCTGAAATTTGCCAAAAAATTTGTACACGAGCCTTCATCATTTTGGCAGCAAGTATTATGGACTGATGAAAGCTCTTTTCAGTACCATGCATCAAAAAAGAAAATTTTGTGCAGAATTCCTAGGAAATTGCGAAAAAAATTGGCACCTGTATGTGAGCGGTTTTTTTTTTTTTGTCGAAATACTTTTTCCGACCATTGTACATTGAAACAAAAGATAATAATACATATATTGTAGAGGGAAAATTCGTCCTCTCGATGAAACTTGTGAAAATTGGTTTTGATTTATGTGAAAAGACCAAAACTTGGTCGAAGACACACGAATAAACTTAAACCTCCAATCACTTACGAAAGGCCAAGTCTTGGTCGAAACGTATGAGTGATTCCTTTTAATCGGAGCGTAAACTTGTAAAAGCTGTTCTCTAAATAAAACACTAACAACGGTTTACGTGGATTTTTCACCATATAATAAAATTTTATTCTTCTATTAGAGTAATTTGGTACTTGAAGTGAGTGTGAATTATATGATGCGACACAAATAAAAGTTGAGAGTTGCCACATCATTATATTTTGTTTGGTACATAAATTTAAATGTTGTCACATCATTATTTTTTATTTGGTACATAAATTTAAATGTTAATTAAAACTGAAATAATGTTAAATAATTCACAAAACAATTAATAATTTATTTATAACAAAATAATAAAATAATAGCTGTGCTACAATATGATATTAAAGGCATGGGCAAGCAAGAGTCGAAACTAGAAAGGCCAAGTGCCAATGTAATAAACAAAGTAGAAGATAACGGAGAACCTGTAAATTATGAGTTGTATCTAATAATAGTAACTGTAATCTTGTCTGTCTACTTGCTAATAAAAATTTATTTTTGACACAAAAAGTCGCTCAAGCTCATGGCAAAAGCTGCGTCAGTGTCAGAAATCTAACAAAATCAAAAAGACGATAGCGTATAATACATATGTGTAGGTGAGATAGATGAGATAGGCATACTTAAAGAAAACAAAAATTTTTTGTGATCAGGACCAGAGCCAATTAAATGGAATGGCTACAGATTATAGATAAAGTACGGAAAAATAAAGAAGTGCTCATTAGATCCTATAAATGTCTAAATACAAATAGACCTGTAGGCCAGGAGACTTTAAATAGACACCTTAGTGTAAATAGCCTTGAAAATATTATGGTAATACTAAACGTAAACTTTAACTAAACAACATAAGGCCTGCGCACATGAAATTTTACGGTGACTGTAAGGACAAAGTCGTTAGAGCAGTGTTACGATAGGACATGGAAATCTAAATACCTGTTTCACTTTATGAAAAGGTAATAATAGATTTTAAAACCAGGAAACATAAATAACATAAATTACTTAAATAATAAAGTGTTCTCAGTAATTAAAGAGTGTCTTTCATTCACGATCACAAACAAGTCTGGTGACGAGGAAAAAAGAAAAAAAAAAGTCAAAATGTCAAATCGATTAATTGGTCATATCGAACCATTTGTGCCAGGTGCAAATTTTCAAGGATACGAAGGCAGAATCCAACAGTTCTTTTTAGTGAATGATCTTTAAGAAGAAGTTAAGACTCCACAATTCATCACAATTGTCGGAGCTGAAATTTATGAAGTCTTAATGTCTCTCACGATGCCTGATCTTCCAAGTACAAAGGATTTTACAACCTTGATGTCTTTGCTGCGGAGTCATTTCTCACCAAAGAAAAATAAACGAGCGGAAAGGTATGCATTTTACAAAGCTAAACAGGAGGAAGGTGAGCCAATAAATGATTGATTACAAATCTTTGGGCCAAACATGTGATTTTGCAGGTTTTCTGAAAACCAACACCACAGACAAAATGGCGGCTGATCACATGCTAAAAATTTTGGATGAAAATCTCACTGATCTTTTTATTATTGGTATCCGCGGTGAAAAAATTCAACAAGTGCTCCTAAATGATGATTCTCTTACATTCCACAAATACTGCGAAAAAGCATTAAATATGGAATTGTCACAAAAAAAGTCAATTTCTCTAATTTTGACCAACGAACTAACCCGAGGTTCACAAAAAATGTCCCTTCTACTTATGTTCAAAAATAGGGCTCTAATCAAACCAGAAATTACCGTCCAGAACCCATGGATATTGCGAGTGGAAGTACAAATATAAGTAGCTTCAATAATAATTCAAATTTTCTACATAATATAGAGGAAAGTCCCTACCGAGATAATAGTACAAGTCATCAACCATGTCCACAATCACCTGAAGATATTTATCAAAACGAAATAGACGACATAAATTTTCCTATACTTGCCTCGGAAAAGCAATAGGCTACCTTGACATCAACAACTTCAACAGCAACTTATTACCATATATATTAGTAGAAAGTTTGAATAAATCGCCACTCAAGTTCCTGATAGACACGGGAAGTAATAGATCATTCATTTGTTCAAATTCTGCAAAAAACCTAAGTTTAGAACTAATAGACCCAGTCGAAATCAAAACCGTTTTTAACACCAAAATTATTAATCAGCAAGTAACCCTGCGTGGTCTCTCAGAGTTTAAAACTAATAAACCCCTTTCGTTGTTAATCTTTAACTTCCATAACTATTTTGATGGTCTCATAGGTACCGACATTTTAAAAAGTCTAGGAATGAAAGTCGATTTGAAGAATTCCACTTTGGACAACGTAAAGATACCTTTAAAATTCAAGCCAAACGTGATGTCCAAAACATTTGTCGTCCCTGGGATGAGCTAAATTATTGCACGTCTTCCGGTTGATGTTGAATTTGGTGATGTTTATGTTAGGCCGATTTTAATAAAACCAGACCTCTTTGTATCTGAGGGTGTTTATAAAACTACCAATTGGCATGCCTACATGGAAGTAATAAATGTATCCAAATCTACACAGCTTTTCGCTATTGAACAGCCAATAACTACAATTTCCCACGCACAATGTCACTGGATATAGGCTATTACCACTCTGTGTAAGAAATTCCAACATATATTTTTCAAGGAAAATGACAAACTTTCATATTCAAGCGAAATAAAACACCAAATAAAAACCAAAGATGAAATCCCAATATATGCTAAATGTTATAGATACCCGCATGTCCTTAAAAACGAAGTGCAAAATCAGATATCTAAGATGTTCGACGAGGGTATCATACGTCGAAGTTTTTCTCCCTGGTCCGCCACAATTTGGTTTGTTCCAAAGAAAAGAGATTCTGGTGGAAAAGAAAAATGGCGGCTGGTCATCGATTACCGCAAACTAAACGAGAAAACTGTAGACGATAGATATCCAATACCCAACATCTCACACATTCTCGACAAGCTAGGCAAATCAATATATATACTCTTGACCTAGCATCAGGTTTTCACCAAAAAGACATCCCTAAAACTGCATTCTCAGTCGACAATGGTCATTTTGAATTTGTTAGAATGCCCTTTGGCTTAAAAAATGCACCAGCTACGTTCCAAAGGGTTATGGACCATGTGTTACGAGACTTGCAAGGAAGAGTATGTTTTGTTTCTGTAGATGACATTATCGTCTTTTCCACGTCGTTGCAAGAACATATTGAGAATCTGAAGCAAGTCTTTGAGAAGTTGTTATGTAAATTTCAAAATTAAACTGGCAAAATCTGAATTTCTCCGAAAGGAGGTATCATTTCTTGGTCAACTAGTCACATCCGATGGAGTCAAACCGAATCCGGATAAAATTCATGCGATAAAAAATTTCCCGCTTCCAAAAACCCCAAAACAAATAAAATCTTTCCTTGGGCTTTTGGGGTACTATAGGAAATTTATAAGAGATTTTGCAAAGGTAACTAAACCAATGACAGAGTGCCTCCGAAAAGGTCAAGTAATTACACTAAACGACAGGTATTTATCATGTTTTGAGATGGCAAAAAACCTTCTCTGTAATGAACCAATACTGCAGTACCCAAACTTTTCTAAGCCATTTAACGTCACTACAGATGCGAGTAACGTTGCAGTCGGCGCAGTGTTATCACAAGGCCCAATTGGAACAGACAAACCGGTTTGTTATGCAAGCCGCACCTTGTCCAAGTCCGAACAAATTTACAGGACCATAGAGAGAGAACTTTTAGCTATAGTTTGGGCTGTGAAATATTTTCGACCATATCTATATGGTAGAAAATTCAATATCATCACAGACCACAAACCACTTACTTGGCTGTTCTCCATAAAGGAGCCTAACTCCAAGTTGATACGTTGGCGATTGTATCTTGAAGCATATGATTATCAGATAGTTTACAGAAGTGGCAAGCTAAATTCAAACGCCGATGCCTTGTCTCGAATTGAAATAAATTTGAATGAATGTGAGAACATCAGCCTTGAAAATGTAGACGAAATTTCAATGGAAAATAATATAGACGAATCGGAAACCATTGATACAATTCACTCTGCTGAAGAGAACATCGATGATGGTATACCAATTTCCGAAAGACCGATCAATGAATTTTCCAATCAAATTATTCTTACGGAGAATCCAAATTATTCAAATCTTCACTCGACCCTTAGCATTTTATTTAAAAGAAAAAAAGAATTAAACTAGAAAGTAAAAACATCACTAATGAAAAGGAAATTATACAAATCCTGCGAAATTATATGAGTACAAATAGGGTTACGGCAATATTGACTGAAGACAAAATTTTCAAAATAGTTCAAGGGGTGTATTCCAAGTACTTCAATAATTCACGTTTAAAACTCATTAGAAGTAACATTCTTTTACAAAATGTAACTCAATCTGATGAACAGGAAAGGGTGGTCAGATCCTACCATGATTCCTCTAACCATAGAGGAATAAGCGAGAGTCTGGCTCACATTAAAAGAACTTATTACTTCCCTAACATGAAAAATATTATTACTCGTGTTATTAACAACTGTCAGATTTGTGAAAAATTTAAATATGAACGTATTAGAGAGCCTTTGAAATTTGAGATAACAGAAACACCTGAAAGACCTTTACAAATTTTACATTTAGACATATATTCAATACACAAAGAACATTTTCTAACGATAATAGATAAGCTTTCCAGATTCGCTAGTGTGTATTTATTAGATTCTAGGAATAGTATTAACCTCATTAGATGTCTCAAACATTTTTTTTCTCACCACGGAATCCCTCAAAAAATTGTAACTGATAATGGTAGCGAATTTTTATCTACAACTTTTGGAGACTTCTTAAAAATGTATAATATATTTTTACATACCACATGCGCAAAGAGCTCTACCGGAAGAGCTCACCTGTGGAAAGATTCCATTCCACCCTCACTGAAATCGTTAGAATCTTCAAAACACAGTTTCCTAACAAACCGATATCAGAAATTGTAGATGAAGCAGTAGTAACTTATAATAGTTCGATACATTCGGTTACAAAAATGACTCCGTTCGAGTTACTTACTGGGCATATAAACCAGAATGATTTCTTTCCTATCACAAATAACCCTAGAACGGAGCAAGAATATCTTAGAGAGCACATTGATTCATATAACTACTTAAAAGACCTAGCACATAAGAGAAGTTTAGAGTATAAACGAAAAGTAATAGATAAACGTAATCAAAGTCGCAAAAAACCGCCTGAATTCAATGTTAATGATGTTATTTTCGAAAAAGATGATAGAAGAAATAAACTCGCGGCAAAATTTATAGAACATAAGGTAGTTAATGATAATAATATAACAGTTGATACAGACAAACGTAAAGTGCACAAACAAAAAATTAAGAAAAAACGAAGAATAATTTTACAGAGAAAAAAAAAAAAAAAACGAGAAGGAATCCTAAGTAACATACAGAATAAATTTTGATTTATATGACGTTTGTTAAAATAATGGTAATGCGATGATATGATATGATATGATATGACATGGTATTTATTACGTTTTAGTATATATATATTATTAAATTTCTATATATATATATTTATAAACAAATTTGTAATAGTTTGTTAATTTATTTATAACAGTTAAGGACAATTGATTAGTAAGGGAAAATTTATACACCCAAATAAACATAAAATAGATGTTTAAAAAGTTTGTATTTCTTGAAAAAAATTGTATAAAAAGCATAGAAGTTTAAGGATATGGTTTACTAAAAAGGAAAATTAGTATCAATAAAAATATATTTCAATAAAAAGTAAATAAATAATAGACATGTACACTATAGAACTTAGTATGACCTACACTTTGAGAGTATATCACAGTCGTAGAGTCAAATCTCTGTAAATGATAACAAAAGCAAAAGTTCAAAATACAGTTTAAATGAAAAGTGAGATAAAGAAAAAAATAAGTTAGAAGACTAGAAAAATAAATAAAAGGATGAGTTGAAAGATAAACTAGAAAAAAAATTAATATCGCTTTGGACTTCGAGGGGACATCGGAGTAACCCAAACAAATGTACTAATATTACATAAAACATACAACAAAATTGTGATAAAGTAAGTGAAAAAGGTTCATATTTATAATAAGAAACATAATAATTAATAAGAAACACATATATAAATGTTAATAAAGCAGGAAAAAAGTAATAAAATAAAAGAAATATGTATAAGAAAAAAAAACTAACAAAAATATTATGTAATACCCAAACATGACTTAAATTAGTTTATCGTTTATATTATGTTAGACAAAGATACCTATTTTTATATTATTTGCATAAACTATTTTAACGATTTCACATATCTAATATCATATACAATGCTAATATGTATCTATGTGAAATCGAATCTTCGGCGGGAGGAGTTACGTTCCGCAACACGTTGCCTACATCTAGGTGCACACTTAAGCGTCAGCAACAAATCTACGCCAATCGTCTCTACCAATCTTGGCAACAAATGTTTACGCGTCGCTTTGCATTTTCTTGTTCTATGTTTTATTGTTTTGGTAACGGTGTCTTTTGGCTTGTTTTGCGCTTGGGTGACACTGGGGTGATGCTTGGGTAACGTTTTCGGAAGCAGTAGACTAGCAGTTCACATGAAGTGTAGATGATAAAAGGAAAAATTGTAAATAAAATTTAGTAGAAAAAATAAAATAAAAGTGTTTTATTTAAACTACCTTTAACTCGCGCTTGTTTAACAAATTGGGTCTTACAAATATGTGAAGCAAAAGAAGCGATGATGACAGATTTATCAGGGTTTTTATTTTTGGTATATGAAAATAAACTAATAGCTTATGAATTTCATGTTGTTGGTGATGACTTTCCAATCCAATCCGATGGAATAATCGGTCTTGATTTCATCAAGAAATACCATTGCTTACTTAACTATGACAAGTATCAGAGCTGGCTGGTAATAAGGCCACATGATTATGAAGACATTGCAATACCGATATCATGCTCACCAAAGGATGATGCACTAGGAATACCAGCAAGATGCGAAATTATTAGACAAGTCAAAATCCAATGCAAAGAAAACACGTGCTTATCCTACAACAACAACTCCAAGACGGAATATATGGTATGTGGCAAATACAATTGAAACAAGCACCAGGGCATTTTCCCGTATTATAAATACAACAAATGAAAATGTACTGATACAGAATTTTACATTTAAAACAGAAAGTCTAAACGACTATGAAGGAATATCAATACAAAATTGCCATTATATGGATGAGGTTGTGTTCTATGTTTTGGGAAGGTTTTAAGAGGTTACTGTAATTACTTACGTTTCAGTTCTATGTGATGTGGCGTAAAATGAATATGTTCATTTTGAAGGATTTAAGTTATTTTGATGCGTCTGGCAAGGACTTGGCGACAAGTAAAACGTCTTAGACCTATATATTTGTTATCAGGGAGTTTTTCTCTAAATTCTAAAAAAAAAATTAAGTGGTTACAACAATTATTCAAAATTGGAATTTTTCGGTATTTGAAATGCGTCTGGCAAGGACTTGGCGACAAGGAAAACGTCTTGCACCGTCATATTTGTGTTCTATGTTTATTCAGTTATATCATACTATAAATTTGTGTGGTTACATAAATTATTCAAAATTGGGATTTCGTACAAACTTCGAGTACGTCTTAATATCCCTATTTAAGACTATTAACGAGACTCTGTAAGAAAAACAAACCCTTTGAATGGACTATACAATGTGGTAACGAATTCCAATACCTTAAACAGGCGCTACTAAGCCCTAATATTCTACAATACCCAGATTTCCAGAAGCAATTCTGTATAACAACCGATGCTCGCAAATACGCCTGCGGTGCGGTGTTTAGTCAAACATCCAGTAGTATACGCGTTTTTGGTATATCATTCACCAAAAGCGAACACAATAAATCCACAATTGAACAAGAACTTGCTGCCATTCACTGGACAATAAATTACTTTCGACCTTACATATTTGGCACTAAGTTTTTGGTTAAAAGTGATCACAGACAAGTGATAATGATAAAGCTGCAGCAGTCTCTACGAGACAACATACTCGTATTTGACAAGATCCGGATCAATGAATATAAAGAAAAAGAAAGTAGCGCTCTGAATAACCCACAAATTGCACTGACGCAAGTATTAACTAAAATTGCAAACGAAAAAACAAAAATTATACAAAAGTACCATGACGATCCAATCTGAGGAGGCCACTCAGGGATTACACGTACATTAAAAAAGATACGACAGAAATATCAGTGGAAATATATGATGAGAGATGTTCTAAAATACGTAGAGTTGTGATAAATGTTTGCCAAATGAAAAAAGTCTCTCAAAAACATAAAAGAACCAATGATAATAACCGATACGCCAGCAGCTGCATTTGGCCATCACCAAGGTCAGAAAATGGCAACGCATACGCGGTCACAGCAGTATGCGATCTAACTAAATATCTGGTATGAATACCAATCGCTGACAAAAGTGCAAGAGCAATTGCGAAAGCAATCTTTGACCATTTCATCCTAGTTTTTGGCCCGACGAAGAAAATAATCACTGACATGGGCACCGAATATAAAAACGAAATATTTTCTGAAATCTGTAAGCTGCTAAAGGTGGAAAATGTTACCTCAACGTCATACCATTACAAAACGTTGGGAACGGTGGAAAGAAACCACAGAACATTTAATGAATACGTTCGATCATACCTTTCAGTAGGAAAAAACTGGGATGAGTAGCTGAGATACTTTACGTATTGCTACAACACTACACCATCAGTGAAACGTGACTATTGTCCATCTGAATTAGTGTTTGGAAAATCACCAAACAATTACGACTTCCTCTCAAATTCACAAATATATCCAATTTATAATGTGGATGAATACGGGAAGGAAGTAAAATTCAGATTACAAACGGCCCACAAAAGAGCCGTAGAAATAATAACAAGAAATAAAATTAAGGAAAAAGTCGTATACGACAGGAATAGTAATAGCATAGATGTAGCAATAGGAAATTTAGTCTTATACCCAGTTTATCCAACAGCTCAATTTGAATTGAAGCAATCCGCATTGATTCAATACGCTCGAATAAACACCACTTCAAACCGCATTGAAATATTCAACACGCATACGTTCATTCCTGCTTATAAAACGTATTGAAAATTTGTAACCGCTTTGAAATATCGTATAAACATTTTCAAATCGCATAGTAATATTTTACTCTTTCGCGCTCTCATCATTCTTTCATCATCGAGCAGGCATTAGTAGTGTATTTAAAATATGGGAATGCAAACTAAATATTTGGAAAGAGAAAGAAATAAGAACAATGTATCAGTAGCTTTGTTCAGTGAGGAAAAACTAGAACAGAACAGCACAGATTTGTGAAAAATGGCAAATCAAATCAGAAGAAAAGAGTACAGCACAGCTGATTTTGACATTTTTCACAATTGTGTTGTACTTCGAAAGTAGGTGCAAGATTTTCTGTTCCGAACAGATTGGAACAGCCTCACTGAACACAGAGCAGAACAGACAGAAATTTTTCTTACTAAACCGGAAAACTTGTACTTTTCTGTTCGGAAAAGTCCAGGAGAGACTCACTGAACAATTTTCTCTCGCTCATTTTGGATAATTTCATATAAACACCAGCATTTCGACGGGTATTGATCCAATGCGGATGGCTTCGACGCAAATTGATAATTGATCGGATAAACTGGGTATTAGTAAAACAAGTAGGACACAAGTTAGATAATATAAATAAGGGCCCATTAAATGTTATCAAACTTGCAACATTTCAACTTCCTTGGGCTTTTTTCTCGGCGATTCGTTGTTGGAATCAGCTCCATCAATGTTTTCCTTATTGTCAATTGCTTCACCATCCTCAGTCTCAAAAGATTCCCCAGATGTTTACGTCGTGCTTTTATTAATATTCAAAAATTTTCGAATTCTTTCCTCTAGGGAAAACAGAAATTCCGGGTCCACTTCCTTTATTTCAAGTAACACATTTCTCCAAATCGTTTTCTTTTCTTTTGTGCGCACAAAATTCTGATTCGAACTTTATCTTGTTGTTATCAGCAACTTTATTTGGCTATTAAACCACTTAAACTTGCAGACTTTTAAAAATAAGAACATTACAATAAATATTTAATAAAATTACTTACGTAATCACATCTGCGATACGCAGATTGCATTTGTTTGCGCAGTAAAACCTGTGTTTGCATTAAAGAGGCATTGAAAAGAAGCAGACAAAGAACGAACGAACGAACTCGACTTCGTTCATATGGCCACCGCGGGTGCGTTTGCAGCGGTTGGACCCAATTTTCGACGACTCGGCCACACATTTCGACCGAAACGGCCGCTATTTCGCGTTCAATGTTGGCTCTGAGCTCTTCCAACGTCGTCGGCGTGTTGGCATAAACCAATGACTTAACGTAGCCCCACAGAAAATATCCAAGCGGGGTTAAATTGCACGAACGAGGCGGCCAATCGACTGGCCCATGTCTTGAGATAACACGCTCACCATACTTACTCTTCAATAAATCGATTGTAGCGTGTGCTGTGTGGCTTGTGGCATCATCCTGTTGAAACCACATGTCGTCCAAGTTCATGTCTTCCAATTCGGGCCAAAAATAATCGGTGACCATTCACAGTAACGTGACGATCGTTATCGTCGACGAAAAAATATAGCCCAATGACGCCGCCAGCATACAAACCGCACCAAACAGTTATTTTTTGTGGATGAAGTGGTGATGCCATGAAGCACATGTGGATTTTCACCCGACCAATAACGCATATTTTGCTTATTGACGAACCCATTGAGCCAAAAATGAGCTTCGTCACTGAAGATGATTTTGCGATGAAATTCATCATCCTGGCGCATCTTCTCCAGAACCCAATCGGAGAACGTACGTCGCTTCAAATGGTCCATCGGCTTCAATTCTTGAGTCAGCTTGATCTTGTGTGGGTGTAAACCAAGATCCTTACGCAAAATACGCCATAATGTGGTCTGAGCGATGCCCAATTCTTGAGAACGCCGAGGAATTGACTGATTTGGGTCGTTTGCTACGGACGCCTGAACGGCAGCGATATTTTCGACACTTCGACCAACCCGTTGTCTCACTGACACGGCAACATTACACAACGAATATGTAGACTCAAAATTTTGCCCTAAACTTGTTATTGCCTGTCTACTAGGGCGAGAATTACGACCGAAAATTGGAGTTAACGCTCTTAAAGTTGCAGTCACACTTTACTATGATGAAAATGTTGGGTTTACTGAATAAATTGACAGTGACAGTTTGATGATTAGTGAGAGAGTGCGTTCACAAGTTAAATTCAAATTTGTCAAGTCCCTATTGGAAAAAACTTTAGAGGTAGATGTCTGAAAGTTTGTTGTACCATGATAAAAACTATGTATCATGTGCATATTTGAATTTTATGGGGAATTCCCTACTAAATGCTTTTTATGTTTGTATACCATTTTTTGTATTCTTGATTCATTCGTTGTACTGCAGTGCTTAAATAAACATCCAAATTATTCAAAGTGAAAAGTTGTGTCTGTGTTTTTTTTTTATCGAAAATATCCAATAGGTTATGGGCCCAGTCCCGTTTTTGTGTTGATAATAATAATTATTAAAGTGTACTTTTGGTTGCAAAAACAAAAATCTGAATAGTGAAGTGAAAATGCAAAATTCTAAATCAAAAAGAAATATTACTCCATTCAATGGGGAAAACTATAGCATTTGGAAATTCCGATTGTGAGCCCTTATTGCTGAAGTAAACTGCCTGCCAGCTCTGGAAGAGGCTGCTGCTGAAAACAAAAATACGGGAGAGTGGCGAAGGATGGAACGCATTGCAAAAGGATGCATAATAGAGCATTTGTATGATTCTCTGATTGGAATGATTGTCGAAGAAAAATCAGCTTACGATATAATTCAATAACTCGATGAAATCTACGAACGAAAAAGTCTAGCCACTCAACTTTCGGTTCAAAGGAGGCTCTTAATTTTTAAATTTAAAGGAGACATTACTCTAATTGAACATTTCATCAAATTTGACGAAATGATGACGGAGCTTCAAGCTGCTGGTGCACAAGTCAACGAAATGAACAAGGTGGCGCAGTTGTTGTTGACGTTACCTTCTTCCTTCGATGGTATAGTGACTGCTATTCAAACGCTTGCAGAAAAGGATTTGACGTTGGCGTTCGTGAGGACCAGGCTGCTCGATTATGAAATCAAACTAAATCAAGAACATCGTGATACATCCTCAAAAGTGCTCAATATTGAAAACAATTCTATAAATTATCCGCCGAATAATTTTAAAAATCAACGGAAAATGTTCAATCAATTTAAAAGGAATAAATTCAACAATAAAAACAACCGATTAAAATGCGATCACTGTGGACGTTCAAACCACATAAAAGCAAATTGTTATTTTTACAAAAAATCAATTTCAAATAACGTAAGAAATCGAAATTATAAGAAACAACCCAAGACTGGATCAGTTCAAGTTTTAAATACTTTTGAACCCAATAAGAAATTTGCCTTCATGATTGGAGGAACACAATTCAACAACAAATCGACTCTGCAATCAGGAACAAACGAAGTGAAATTTATTTTGGATTCCGGAGCAACCGACCATTTTGCGAACAAATTGGAATATTTTTCAACATTATCAAAGCTGGAACATCCCATTGAGATTAACGTTGCTAAAGAGAACACCACAATTCAAGTCAACGCCAGAGGTTCAATTGATGTAGTGACCAAAGATGGACTCCAAGGGATGTTACAAAATTTTTTTTTATTCACCGGATATTCCACACAACATTCTTTGAGTTCGTCGGATCCAAGAAGCTGGAATATCAGTTTATTTTGAAAGCAACGGAGAAGTTATAATTAGGAAAGGTAGTGAGGTCTTGGTAAAAGGTGAGTCGGTTAACAAATTAATAATAATTAAGTTTTATTATTCAAATCTGAACACAAATTCAGAAATAAATACTTGCATTGAAGATAGATATATGCTTTGGCACAAAAGACTTGGCCATCTAAGTAAAAATAAAATTTTACAATTAAAAGAGGGAAAAATGGCTGAGGATAGTAAAGTCATAGAAAATATAATCCCTTCGAATATACTCTGCGAGTTGTGTATATACGGTAAACAATCACGGTTACCGTTTTCTAAACAAAAACACAAATCTCAAGTTAATCGTCCTTTATTCATAATTCATTCCGATATTTGCGGGCCAATTAGTCTTTTGACAATTAACAACAAAAATTATTTTGTTACTTTTATTGATGATTTTACTCATTACACGGTAGTGTATTTATTGACACATAAATCTGAACTTTTTGAAGTCTTCAAAGACTTTGTAGCTAAAAGCGAAGTTCATTTTAACTTAAAAATTGAAAATGTCTATTGTGATAATGGACGCGAATATGTTTCAAATGACATGAAAACATTTTTCAAAGAAAAAGGTATTTCATATCATTTAACCGTTCCATATACTCCGCAACAAAACTCAGTTGATGAAAGAATGAACAGGACATTAACAGAAAAGGCTCGTTGTATGATTAATGGTGCACATTTGAATAAGTGTTTTTGGGGAGAAGCAATTTTAACCGCCACATATTTATTAAATATTTCCCCAGACAAAATTAAATGAATTAAAAATACCAAAATTAACTAATACTAAAAAAAATGAACCTGTCGATATACAAAAAAGCAGGTAAATCCGGTGTAACAGAAAAATCTGAAACGGATGATGAAAATCTTAAAACAAAACGCTTAAAAACTACAGAGGAAAACTGTAGAAAAAGCGATAGAATTAAAAATCTTCCTAAGGTTTCTTATAATGAGGACGAGGAAGACTATGAAAATGACTATGAACCAGTCATTGACTTGGTTCCTAGAGACTTCCATGATATTGATAAAATGGAAGACAAACAAAAATGGTTAAAAGCCATAAAAGAAGAATTAAATTCACTTGAAGTGAATAATACATGGTCTATAGTAGAGAGACCTACCAATGTTAATGTAATTGATTGCAAATGGGTCTTTAGAATAAAATGCGATTTACATGGAAATCCATCGAGATATAAGGCGAGATTAGTAGCAAGGGGATTTAGGCAAAAATGTTTAGAAGACTATAGTGAAACATTCGCCCCAGTGATCCGTATCACTACTTTCCGTATAATTCTAGCCTTTGCAAACCAATTTGACTTATTAATTCATCAGATGGATGTAAAATCTGCATTTTTATATGGGTATTTAAAAGAAGATACATTTATGAGTATTCCATAAGGCATACCAAACGAAAATAGGAATATGGTTTGCAAATTGAAGAAGGCTATATATGGATTGAAACAGTCAGCTAGGTGCTGGTAAAACTCTCCTAATGATCACTGTTTATATTTTTTAGATAGAGGACACCTTTATAAAAGTATTTATGTTGTTCTTTATGTTGATGATCTTTTAATTGTAACAGGAGACTTAGATACAATGATAAATTTCAAAGCATATTTAAAAAATCAATTTGAAATGGTCGACATGGATAAAATAAAATTGTTTTTAGGTATTCATGTACAAAGAAATGAAACAGAGATTTCAATTGATCAGAGTATTTATTTAAAGAATGTATTGAAAAGGTTTAATATGGCGGATTGCAATCCAGTAGGTACACCTCTTCCAGTAAGATTAGACTCAATAGCTTTAGGTTCTAATGAAGAGTTCGAAGCTCCGAGCAGAAACCTTATTGGATGCTTAATGTATGCAATGCAATGCACTCTTCCCGATCTCTGTACGGCAATTAATTTCCTTAGTAGATATCAAAATAAAAATAATAAAGAACTATGGCAGAATTTAAAAAGAGTTTTAAGATATGTAAAGGGTATAATTAACTTAAAATTAACGTATAAGAAATCATCGAACTCTAGCTTATTAGTCGGATACGTAGATGCCGATTGGGGTGGAAGTGAAACTGATAGGAAGAGTGCAACGGGATATTTGTTCAAGTTTTTCAACAATCTTATTTGTTGGAACACTAAACGACAAACATCAGTAGCTGCTTCATCAACTGAAGCAGAATATATGGCACTCTTTGAGGCCGTTAGGGAAACGCATTATTGAAAACTATTGATCTTCAAATTAAGGATTCAATCGTTATTTTTGAAGACAATCAAAGTTGTATTTCACTTGCAAATAACCCTGTATCGCATAAACGTTCAAAACATATTGTAAAATGTTTGTGTGGGTACAAATAATAGAACTTATTCTTTTCAATACAAATCCCTTTATTCAGTACAGTTACAATTCACTATTTAATTCTTTCTCTCAGTACAATCCAATTTCTCAACCGCTTATACTTTTCTTATCTTTTACTTAAACCACTTAATTACTTCTCCTAATTAACACTTCAAATTTCACTTTAGAACTGATTTGCATACCTTTGGGATGCTGGTACAGTCGACTCTCGATAATTTGAAACTCAAGGGACCAGAGAAAATTTTCAAATTACCAAGGTTTCAAAATAGCAAGTGTTCAAATAAACAAGAGGAAGGAAGCAAAAATTCAAGTAAACGAGAGTTTGATTAAAGTTCGTGATTTATTCCTTCAAACATGTTCATTTTGAAAAAAAGTCTGTAATTTTCTGTTCCTCCCTAGCTTCAATCACACGCTTTT
This sequence comes from Volucella bombylans, assembly GCA_949129095.1. Classification (NCBI taxonomy): domain Eukaryota; kingdom Metazoa; phylum Arthropoda; class Insecta; order Diptera; family Syrphidae; genus Volucella; species Volucella bombylans. Next base: position 324,526,772 of record OX422140.1, read on the forward strand.
TTTCACTTATGGAAAGACACATGTTTTTTCTTGAACTCATTTTGATACTTTAAAATACACAAATAAAAAATTAACGTAACCCACTTCAACGTTTGAAAGAAAACTAGACTGCGAACCTATACATATGCATATCTCATTCGACAGGTCTGAACATATATGTAAACAAATGACAGGCCGGTTCATGAAAAACGCTTCAAGTTATAGAGAGTAGGAAAGCCTGACTTCAAATTGTTGAATGTCGTCGGGTAAGATGTTAAACTGTATTCCTTCAGTGTGTATTTCTTCAACTTCAAATTACCGAGGGGACCAATTAATATTGATTGTATTCAATTTATCGAGTATTTTGCAAGGGACCGGGAAAAAATTTCAAATTAACGAGAGATTCAAATTAACGAGTGTCAAATTATCGAGAGTCGACTGTATTTATACTCGAATGACATACTTCGAGCACAATCCTCGCCATCCAGCGTCCCATACAATTTCCAATTTGCTAGAAAATTCGATTCCACTCTCCAGTCGAGACTTTGCTATTCCAGTATCGAAATCTGCTGGTCTTCGAGTATCGACATTTTCTGCTAGATGTCGCTGCTCACATTTAAGTGGTTATCACAATATTGATATTAAGTATCATTTCACTCGAGAACAAGTAGAAAACAAAACTATATTAATAAAATATATTTCTACAGATAACCAGCTCGCTGATGTGTTCACCAAACAGTTACCGACTCCCAAATTCCAAAAAATCGTTTTTAAACTTGGTTTAAGAAATTAATCAATATTATTATTTTTTTTGCACTAATGTTTTTAACTATTCCTATTTGTATTTATATTTTAATGTAACTAAATTTATAACTGAATTACTAAGAAATCTTATTATTTTTTGTTAAAACTATTGAACTATTGCTTGTTTCTTACTTTTATAATTTTTTAATATACTAAAATATTTATATTTTGAGGGCGGCTATTGAGGTTGCACCTTTAAACAAAATAAAATATTTTTCTTTGTTTCATTGGCATCACTTTTTCTTCAACTGAAATCTAGAAGGCTATGCATATTTGAATTTTATGGAGAATTCCCTACTAAATGCGTTTTATGTTTGTATACCATTTTTTGTATTTTTGATTCATTCGTTGTACTGCAGTGCTTAAATAAACATCCAAATTATTCAAAGTGAAAAATTGTGTCTGTGTTTTTTTTATCGAAAATATACAATACAATGTGTTATTACTGGTCCCGACCCACGTTACGGCAAAACTGATGACGTAGTTAGAAGGATAATGTCTCTTTTCAATGATACTATTTATAGTACAACAAGAGGTCGCATAAAACCAAAAAAAAAACATATTCAATTAGTTAAGCTGAACGTGAACGATATATTCTTCTTATTATAAAGTAGTTGTCCATTTCTTGTGGTACTTAACATTTTGTTTAAGTATACCTACACTGCAGGTGTAGAAGCATTAGAACTGGTAATTTTTACTTTTACCTTCATACCTTGAACCAATTGGCTGGATATTTTTTCGCTCTAAACCACTATAATTGTGCAAGGTGGACAGTAAAATCAGTAGATAATTTTTCTAATATAAAAGATACTCATCCTGATCTTTTGGAAAGCATAAACAAATGTGGACTTGGCATTAAAAGAACATGTAAAAATTTTTCCATGTCACCTGTGGATTTGACTTTAGAACAAACCATAAATGCAGACGCTGCAAATAGGATGACTGGAGTTTCATCATTTACTAATTCTATTTCTGCAAGACAATGGGCCAAAACACACACGTAGAGAACTGCGAATATTTCCTCCTTATGTACCCTTCTGCGAATTACTCAAAAAGATGATGTGACTCGCGACTTAAAACCAAACGAAATAAAGAGATTGAAAAATTGTATAACCCATTTATAACAGAATAATGTTTTTAATATATGCACTGGCAAAACAGTTACTAAAGAAATAGAAAATTTCTTATTAAGTGTAAGAGTGAGTGGAGTTTATAAAAGGGATAGATTTATAATTGAAATTTTATAATTTAAGAAATTTTGCTTTTCAAAATAAAAATACAAAGAAAACTGCAGGTGCAAAAATATCTACAATACAAATGGAAAGAAACTTAATTGAAAGAATTCCATTTATAGCTACGCAAAATAACAGTAGATATAAAAGAAATTTTTAAATATCCATTTAAAATGCTTGTTACCTCAAGCATTTGGTCATTTAGATGGATCAATAGCCAAAACTGATAAATCGGCGTTCCTCAAGTACCTGGAAAAAAATACAAACCATCTTCCTCCAAGTCAAATAGATGTTATAATCGTACACGGTTTCTATTTATTACACACATTAGAAGACTTACCTTTATCTTACAATAAAATTGCCGCATGAATGCCCAAGTCATACATATCGTTTTTGATCGGGTAATATCGCCTTCAATAAAAGATATTGAACGGAGCAGAAGAGACACTACACATGAGGACTATGAATATAACACACAACAAATAAATCAAACACGACCGTCAGATTTCATTAGACTTCTTAGAAACAATTCTTTCAAAAGGAAGATAAATGAATTTTTAATAGAAGAATTATGTAATAGTGACTATAGTTCAATTATTAATACAAAACAAATTTTTATGACATATGATGGCAGCACTGAAGGACATCGAAAAGAAGAGCTTAAAAAAATTTAAAAGTTTGTTTGCGCAATGTATCAAACAAATACCTCCAAAAATACATGAAGCTCGCTACGAAATATTTTATAAAACTTGAAAACCAACCTCAGAAAAGATTTTCAAGAATATTAAAAGTAATTGATTTTTAATTTTGAATGGTAGGCAGTCACTTAACCTGTTTAAAAATTGTTTTAAAAAAAGTTGGAAAAATTGGTGGAAATTGTTCTTTACTTGTTAGAAATTTCAGGTGGCAACATGAATTATTAGACGTATGATTGGTGGTTTAAAAGGTTTGGATGGTTTTGTTAGGTTTGGATACTTTGGATGCGCTTTGCGATGACTTGGCGATAGGTAAAGTATCTGGGGTTGGAATATTTATAAAGAACAATTTCTAGTGTTTACGCACAAAAATAGTAATTTTATAAGTTATTTTCGATCGGGTACATTTCATGTTTTTTGTTACTTGAGTTACTTTGGACGCGTCTGGCAAGAACTTGGCCGCGCGCAAAACGTCTGGCGTTCATATTTTTGTAATCTGGAAGAGTTGAACTATCTTTTGAGAGAAAAAAAAAATGGTTATGTTAGTTATGCAAAAATGGAATATTTGCTTATTTTAACGGTGTCTGGCACTGCCTTCAACGTACCGTAAACATCTTGGAACCATATATTCATAATAGTATAATAACTCTGTTCTATGTTTTATATAAAATTGACATGGTTAACTTAATTATGCAAAATTGGGCATAATTCAAACATTTTGATGGCGTCTGGCTTGGCCTTCGCCACATAAAATACTACCTATGAATGCACACAATTTTTGGTTATCCTTCCCTTCCAAATCTATACTGCGGGCTCTTGGTCTAAAAGTAGTACTCGTAAATTCTAGTGTTTTATTTTTGAATAATTTCCCCCCAAAAAATCGACGAGGTGGCAACTGTCTTAAACTCGTTTTCAGAGACGACTATTGTATATTGCGAAATCTCTAGCAAACTCTAACTTATCTGACCAGATGGAGACCAAAAATTAAACCTGGTTAACAGAAATATGAAAACGAAATTTGATAAATATGGCTACTACTGACTTTAAAATAGAAAACAAATGTTTGTTTTATGGAACTGACACAAAGTTTTAAGAATAATTTATGGAAACGAATTCAGCATGTGCTTGATGATGCGATTGCTATTGCTTATTTTAAATTTTCACTTTTTATACATCAAATAAGTTAATAGAAAGGGCTTAGGCATTATTTTCAATAATACTTGTAAATGACTTTAAGAATTTAATAGAAAAAAATTTCTCCATAGCAACAATTAATTTTTTTTTAATATTTGTGAAACTGATTTATACGCATATATATGTCTTTATGTATATGTGCTACATGTATATTAGATATAAGAATTTAAGGATCGGCAAGTAATACTATAAAATAAGTTCACTTACCCCGTTTCTTAACTGATTGAATTTCTCAGTATTAATAATACTCTTACTGTTAGGCAAACACAAATTAACTTAAATATCTATTCTCTTGTTGCGATTCCTCCAAGTTATGATTAGTAGCTGAACTATTTTGGCGAGTCTAAGAAGAGATATACATATATTAGAGTTTATATTAAAATTTAATAGATATAGCATTTACAATTTCTTTGTTTTTGCGAAAACTGAATGATCCAACTTTGAAGATCTATTAAAGTCGTCCTCCCAGCAACATTTTTGCGCACACATTGAGGAAAGCCTCTAAAAACGTTAATTAATAAACTGCACTGCCCTGGACGTTTTTCTTTTTCAGTTAATGATGTTAACTGTACTCTAAGCCCTTTATTCTTAGATTTCTGGTGAAGCTGTTTTCTGTTGTTTCCGTTTCCCAAGCAATACTTTTTCTTAAATAAAATATTCATATTGTATATATATATGGATATGTCCGCGTCAGATTCATGTTGTAGATCTTTTTTTTTTCAAAATCGCGTTCTATTATGTATTCTGAGCTAAGTGCCTTCAAATTGAGCTTGAATTAGGTGCGAAGATAACGTTTCCATTTGCCTCAAAAATAGCTCCTTTCATTTTCAGGACATTTAGCGGAAAACGAATGCGCATAGAAGGATCGATTTTTTTTTTTATTGTGATAGGTACATCTGCACATTGTGGATAATATTGTGAAATAAATATATATTTTTAGTTGACAGCAGCAAACTGAGGACCAATTAAGGTGCTGGCTTTCTCCACTTTGACAATTGAAACAGCGCTAAGTTACTGAAATCAGCAAAGAAAATCATTAAGTTAGATAGGTGTTGAGTCAATCCAAATTTTATTGTTTAAGTATGCTATAATTACTGTATTTAAGTATTTTTAAGTAGTATTAATTATGTAGGTTTCATAAAATTGTTCAAGTAGGCTATTCGCTTTGTGGTCTCAACACTTGTAACTTGTAAAAACTTGCACATTTGATATATGTAGGTATATGTTGCGCACATACGCGCAGTAGCAAAACTTATCCAGACTTATACCAGAGCTTGGCAAGGATGTTGACGCGGTCTTACGCCGATTGTACTTGCAGGGACTTGTTTAATGGGTCAATTATAAATACGAATGTCAGAGACGAACACTGTTGATTTGTCTTTGGAATTTTGAAAAGAAAAGTGTTAAGAAAATATTTTTACAAAATATAAATAGTTAGTTAGGTATATGTACACAACCGCTCAAAAGTTTAGGGCCAAAGAATATTTTACAATTTGAATCGAAATAATATTTAAACGATCAGAGATATTTTAAATATTTGTGGTGCGGCGTTCACGCGGGAGGAGTGATTGGGCCGTATTTTTTTGAGGACGACATCGGCAATACGGTCACTGTTACTGGCGAACGCTACAGGACCATGATAAACGACTTCTTACTGCCGGAATTGGATGAGCAGGGCTTGGTGAACATGTGGTTTCAACAAGATGGTGCAACCGCACACACAGCACGAGCCACAATGGATATTGTGAAGGAGGCATGGCCAGCAAGATCGACGGATTTAACTATCCCAGACTTCTTTCTTTGATGCTACTTGAAGTCGCGGCTTCATGCCAACAAGCCTCAGACAATCGCAGCCCTTAAGGAGAATATTCGACAGGAATGCGAACAGTTATCACAGGAAATCTTGCGGAAAGTCTTGGAAAATGCGATAAAACGGGCACTGGCAGCAGCCACTTGGCGGATATCATCTTTTCCACTTAACAGAAACAATTGTAAAGGTACAAATAAATATTTCCATCACTCAAAATAATTTTTTTTATTTAGTAAAAAAGTAATTCAAAAACAAAATTGGATGATTAATTTTGCGCCATCAATTTTTACCAAATCTCCAACTATTTCATAACAAAACGATAACCAGACCGAAACACCTCCATGCTTCACAGTTGGAATCACACATTGTGAAGCCATCCTCTCTTGGTCCGATCGACTGACAAAAACTCGCCTATTTGATCCATAGACTTGAAATTTGAATTCATCAGTCCAAAAGTCTTTCTTCCTTATTTCAATAGACCAATCTTTATACTGTGGCCTTAGGAGAGTTTCCTCCCTCTCACTCAAATAAATATTCTCTCAAATATTTATGACTTCTGATTGACCCCAAACTTTTGGGCGATAGAGCATATACAAGTTAAAGCGAATCAATGTCATCTTGTTTAGGAGTGCCGGAGAAAAGAAAGTAAATAATTATTTTATAAAATTTTTCTTTTTAGAGATGCCTATACAATCGTATATAGGTAGTATGCTAATTCAATATTCAACCCAACCACAATTACACGTGTATTCCTTAATACAATAGTTTTCTAGATAGTACATGATTCTTATCTATACACATTCAAAGATATCTAAAGATTAAAATAAGCTTTTACACCGGAAATCAATTTTGATTACTATGTTCTATCATAAGTACATATTTAAATAGGTGAGTTTTTGTCCACAGATAACTGATACTAAACATAAGTTTGGCTTCATTATATCTTTGTCAGACATACGCTTGCCTATGTGCCTTTCATGCAACAAAGTTTTAAACAATGTTACTATGAAACAATACCCGATGAGGGAACATCTAGAAGATGAAGAAGATGAAGAAGGTAAAGATTTAAAATACTTTCAAACACTTCTTCAGAAGAGACAGTTTGCGGGCATCTTACAATATCTCGCTACTTATAGCAAAATCTTAAAAACCGCCTACTATCGGGGAACAATTAATTTTGCCAGCCATTGAAAAGATTTTAAAAACTGTTCTACATAAACCTGCATATGATGTAATCAAAAAAAAATCCCTTGAATAATAACACAGTTCAAAGACGTATCGATGAAATGAGTTATGATATTGAAAGCTTCTTGTGTAATTGTCTGCAAACGAGCCATTTCCCTACACAACTGGACGAGTCAACTACCTAGTAATGAAGCATTATTATTGGCACACGTTCGTTTTGTTAAGGACCAAGGAATCCATGAAGGACTGCTCTTTGCGAGAACTTTGACAACAGACACTAAAGGTGAATCAATATTTAATGTTTTGAAAGATATTTTATGGAAAGGGCGGTCCCTTTATCAAATACAATATCAGCGGCAGTAGATAGAGCGCCTGCCATTTTTAGGCGCTATCGTGGATTTACAAGCCAGATAAAATAAAATATACCCGAGGTGTTTCCAATACACTGCGTCATCCATCGACAACATGTAGTTGCCAAATATAGCATCAATCTCTTCAATTAGTCTTTAACGCAGTAAACAGTATTCGCAGTTGAGTGAAGAAAATGACGATAACTTTCATCGATTACTCCTTCAGACTAAATGTAGGTACGACGCCGAATCTCGAAAGGCTTATGCTTGACAAGATTTTTCCCACTTTTTGAGACGCTTTTAGAGTTTTTGGATGGTAAAGATCCAATTTTAAAATAAAATTTATTTAACAGATTTTTTTAGTAAATTTAATGAGGTTGATTTGCAGTTACAAGGTGATAGTCTAAATTTGGTAAAAACAAAGTCCATCATTTCAGTTCTTCTTGTCATTTAAACTAATGAAGCAAAACTTTGGACTGCTCGAATTTTCCCAGCTTTTAAATTTGTTACAGACAAACTGCCAGGATGATGACGTTTCAACCTATGCTCATGTTGAAATGTAATGTCCTTCATACAGACTTTGAAACTAGGTTTGAGGATGTTTTGACTATGGAAATACCACAATGGGTTATCAATCAATACGGTAACATTGAAGATATATTACAAGGAAAACCGATCGGAATAAAGACTAAAGAAGTTCAAGAAACAGTTCAAAAAGGGATATTAACAATTTTGGCTCTAACGAGACATACCACTGTATTATGGATAACCGTGAGAAAATGTTCCGCCTTCATACTTTGTGGAAAGGGGTTTCAGTGAGGTTGCCAATTTTCTCACAAAAACAGAAACAAATTGCAAATCACTGTTCGAGGAGATTTAAGGTTAAACCCAACTAAATTGAGGCGAAATATTGAAAATTTCGCACATCCCTCCCATTGAAAGCAAATATTTGTTTATGTAGTTATTTTACGTAATAATTTTACTAGATTTGCATTTTTTTTTTTAATTAATAAACGTTTAAAATCTAATACGTATTTTTTTTTTTTTTACTCTATGGTTAAATCTATCAAACGGAGTAGCACTATGTCAGCCGTCAAAAACACAATTGGTATGGATGTATTTGTAAAAATTCAATATCAGAACGGCACGAGAGCAAAACGAGAAAAATTTTCACGTTTGGGGACCTATGATCTACAATAGATATCTTTTCGAAATTATGGGGCCTGATAGATAATGGACAAAACGTCTCAGTTGACAGTTATATGTATCTTTAAGGCAGGAAGGCTATTTGTGTACATTGGCTCTGCTATCAATTCTACAACTTGATTTTGCCAACATGGGTCACACCGAATAGGCGCAACCGGATAACGAGCCTCCAAAATTGGGAAAAGGCCGAAACGGTGACAATGCATGAGATACGATATGTATGTAGTACAGAAACTAACGGACGAGGTGAGTCAATTTTTGAATTTATAATTTCCAACTGGCGAAGGTATTCCAACGGCGGGCAAGCTCAGCTTTCTACGCTTGCATAAAACTGTTGGTAAGAGAAGAGGGACTTTAGCCAAAAATGACTCTATGAAAGTATTCAGCGGTTGTTTCACAAATTCTCGCCTATAAATCCCGTATATGCTGGCCTACCCAAAGCAAACAATATATAATCAATCGGTTGAAGAAAGTACAAGGAGCAGCTGTGTAGTAATGACCGACGCATTAAGATTTATCTACCTTACTTATCGATTATCTTTTACCTGCCCATTGGCTCTGTAAACAAAATATAGTGATATGCAGCGCAATCCATCTGAGGGAATCTCGTTGCTGCGTCATACGGACACAGCCGTCCATGCAATTTTCACCGACAATACTGCTCCACAAAAACTACTTTCAAAAGTTTCAGGTAAAATATCCAACCTCAGAGGAATGAAAAAACGGAAAAGTGAGAAGAAACTTCAGCACAGCGTATGATTCAAAAATAGGCATCTATTTGGATAAACTACAGGTTTCTACGTCTCCCCGCTTACCCTACAATGACAGTGTATTACAGGCACACCTCCTTGGGCAGCGCACATATTTATGTTTACAATTAATTCAGTTTGTGAATCATCCAAACTAGTAAAATAATTTCAGCGAGCTCTCAACCTTCTCTGCACTCAATTTGAAGGGAACGAACGTGTGGACAAGCTGCCTAGGCGGGCATAGCAGAGTATATTAGTATTCCGCTATGAGTAGTTTAGGGCGACATACATTAGTACCTCTTTAAGCCAGCCAATCTTGAATTTCATTTCAGCAAATTAAAAAAAATAGCTCCTAAGCAAGTCTACACTCGTTAGAGAAGTACTCGTAGCTATAACCACATGTTATTATCCAATTGGAGAAAATTTTGTCAGACTATGATTTCCTATAAATATTCCTGTCGTAGCGGGAGGGGCAGCTACGAAAAAGAATCTCTTACTCACTTTTTTTGAAGATGTCAGGCCCTATCGAGGACAAGGTAGCTATAGTAGTAGTTTTACGTAAACTTCTTTTTGTAGACCTAAAAGAGTTATCAAATACAAGAAACTTATTCGCCTGTAAACTCCACTTTATAAAGTGGTAATGACATCTCCCAACAACTCCCACGAGCTATGGTATGAAAACAGTCCACTATAGAGGTGATTGGGTTTGAATTAGTAATTGAGACCACCACTCATATTCATCCACATACCTACCTAGGTCATTTAAGACTACTCTGGACGAACTAATAAAGAGGACTCAGAGACTACTTCGATTACAAACTTCTGTGGCAAACGAAAAATATGCATTGCCAATTTCTATCAATGACTGCATTGGCTTACACCGAATAGAGTGAGATCGAACTTTTGTAACCACATTGGATGTCTAATGAAATAGAAATTTGCGTAAACTACATCTGTTGTTAATTTAATAGCAATGATTTTCATAGGTTCAGTTTAATAGCCATCCTCTAGATGCTGGCATTAGAAAATCTATTTTTCTCAACAACTCATAAAAGAGTATGCATAGCCGTTCGTACTGCAGGACAACTACGAACAAGTTGCAAGTTGTTTAGAAACTACTCAATTTCTTATTTCGCACCAAGTTTTTAAAACATGTTAAATAAGATTGAATTGTATATTAATATAAATTTGCGTATTTAAATTAACTTTTTGTAAGACGATATGAAAATAACAAAAACCACAAGTATTGTAATACCTGCAAACTCCAACAAGAAAAACATGAAAATAGACTCCTCGTATTCATTTGCATTTACGTGTTTCGCACAACACACCCTGATCATGTTTTTCTACTTTATTGCAATTATTCCTTGTAATTATAAGAACACAATTTAAATTGATTTAAGAAGAACAAAATGAAACACTATTTACCACAGAAGAACTTGTAATTCTGCAAATTGCAATACGGAAGAGTTCTATAGTTTCAAATTTAAAAATTGTTTGCTGTCAACTTGTTGACAAAAGCGCCAAATGAAACAATTCAGAGACATTTATGGAATGTTTGAACTGAAATGAGCACTGAATGCTTTACAGTAGTGCAAGGTAGTTGCAATTCAAGTGCATATTCACATGAAAGATACTATTTTTCCTAGTGCAAACACGTGATTCCTGTGTTATCATGTTGAAAGTTGCCTCAAGTGCGTTAAGGACCACAAAAGTGGAAATTATAGCGTAGAGGATAGGATTCAATTCATATGCGTGTTCTGCAGGAACTCTAGGCATCCCATCAATTCCAGGTGTTGTACTAGGTTCCAAAAACTGAGCAAAATGTTCAGGTACTGTAACAGAGATGACCATATTAATAAAACGCACAACAAAACTTTTCTGACTGACCTCTGATCATCCCCAATGGATGTATCCCTGCCTAATTACCGGTAACTCCTTTACAATTCTGTTTCGCTCTCTTTTGAGGTATTCTCTTATTTTTACAACTTTGCCTATTACAACTCGGCCGTCCTGACTCCGAATCGACCCGATTTTTTCGGCGAAGCGCTTCTTCGTCACTAACCCATATCGCTGAAATTCCGAAGGAGCGTTCTTCAGTCCGAAAGGCATTTTGAGAAACTCGAATTGTCCCAAAGGAGTCACAAACGATGTGTACGAGTACTTAACGAAATCAGAATGCAGACAGACATGATGAAGAGCGCTCTTCAAATCTAATAGTGAAAATATCTTTATTAACCGGCCAATCAATGTAGCTTTGTGTTGAATATAGGAAATGAAAAACGTCGAGTATGTATATTAAAATGGTAAGACACGAAGAGTTTTATTGTGTTACTTGTTCCATGGTTTACAAAAGACAAAAAAGGAAAAATAAGATAAGGCAAAAGTTCGAAACAAGGTAAACTAACTGTTTTAAAGGAGTGAGTAATACAACAATATATGCATGTGGAATTGTGTGTATGGAATTTTGACAGAAGCAGATGGTGTGTTCAGTGTCATTACGCAACACTTTGTTTAATGTGCGGTAGTCTACGCACAACCTAATTTCTCCTGTTTTCTTGTTAACTAGCACAATAGGTGAGGAAAATTCGGACCTACTTGCTCTGATAACACCTTCCTTCAGTAATCTATCTAATATAACTTGAACCTGCTCTTTCTCATAATAAGATAATCTCCGAGGGGAAAAATAAAAAGGTTTTTCACTGCTCAGTAGCAGCTTCATCTCACACTCTACCTCTGGGACTTCGGGACGTTTGGAGTTCAAGTAACTTTCGTTTACTTATGCATATACAATCCGCGCTCTTGAATCACTTTGGTTTAAAATTATAGAATCAAAGCCAGCTTATGAATTCTCCAATATAAGCTAGCTTATGAATTGAAATTGGTGTAATTCATAATTCACCGACTAGCTTATGACTTGAAATTGGTGTAATTCATAATTCACCGACTAGCTTCTGAATTGAAATTGGTGTAATTCATAATTCACCGACTAGCTTATGAATTGAAATTGGTGTAATTCATAATTCACCAGCTAGCTTATGAATTAAAATTCTTTTAATTCAAATTCCACCAATTGGCTTGTGAATTAAAGACAGATTTAAGCCAAAAATGACTTAAGCTTTTGCAACTCTGACTACTGCTTTCAGGTGCTTTAATATCGCGCACCATATTCGAATGCTCTATATAAAGGGTGACCAGATAAGAACGATAAGAAAAAAAATTTAAATAAAACTTCAACGGTGTGAGTTATGAAGTTTATTCTGGCTTTATTTTAAAACTACATTCATTCCATTATGTGTGGAATAGCACATTATTCAAATGGCTGCTTCGGCTTCGCTAGCAGTGCTTCAAGCGGTCGGTCCAATTTTTGATGACTCGGCCCAATATGTGCGGCCACATTCCGGGAATAGCGTGTCAAAGTTTAGCCTCGAGCTTGTCCAAAGTAACTGGCCTGTTAGCGTAGATAAGGACTTGAAGTAGAGAGAAAATAATAAATTTGACACCACTCAAATCGCATGATCACGGCGGCCAATTGATGAAGGCTCGCCATGAAATGACCCAGTCGCCAAATTTCTCCTCCACAACTTTGAGCGTTGCGTCGCTTGTATGACATGTAGCGCCGTCTTGTTGGAACCACAACTCGGATATGTCGATCTAGTCGAGCTCTGACCACAAAAAGTTGGTTAATATCGCTCTATACCGGAGAACATTGACGGTAACGGTAATTCCTTCCTCTTTTCGAAAGAAATAAGATCCGATGATGCCGCCATGCCATAAACCGCACCACACAGCTAATCTTTGTCGATGCGTTGATGCTTGACTGAAAACTAGTGGATTGTGTTCGCTCCAATAATGGCAATTTTGCTTGTGAACATAGCCGCTGAACCAAGAATGGGCCTCGTCCGAGAAGATGGTATTTTGGGCGAAATCCCGATCTCCGGCCAACATTTCCAGCGCCCAATTAGCGAACTCAAGGCGTTGTGTATGGTCGTTCGGCTTCAATTCTTGGGTCAGCACAATCGCATACGGATGTAGGCCCAAATCCAACCACAAATTAAGCCGGTTTGACTCTCTGGCGATGCCCAATTTAGCTGATCGGCGCCGAATCGACATTTCTTTGTCTTCTTCGATACTGACGGCTATGTTTTTTCATTTCGCACCAATATCTCTGTGGCTTAAGATCCAAAAGAGTGTACTCAAACTTGTCCACGGTGCGACGAATTGCCTGCACACTGAAGGGTGCCGTGAATTAACTCCGAATTCCTAAATTCGACTTTATTTCGCCTTCATAAAGTGATTTTGGAATTCGGCTTTATCTCGCTTGTGAAATAAAGCCAAATTCAGAGTTTGAAGAAGGTAGCCTAAATCTATTTCACGCATCTAGTATTTGCAGACATAACTTATTAAAATGTGCTTGAGATGAAGCCAACGTTTTATATGATCTAGGTATTCTCTGTAATATACATAACTTTTAAATTGAAAAAGTTGACCACTATAAATACTTAGGTGACATTACTGATCAAACTTTAATCGGATGCACAGCGGATCTTAATTAAGTGAAGTAGTTAAAGAGAAGCTCTAAAGTGTCACTAAAACGAGAAAAGTGAAAAGAAACCAAATTTCTTGGTACCAGCAAGGTAAAAAAGGTATCACTAAACTAACGCTACGATGTTCGAAATGTAGGAAATCAGGAAGGTCTACACAAAACGTCAACAGGTGTAGATTTCATGAAGACGTTGAGTTCAGCAGCATTAGAGGTGGCTGATGTCAAATACGACAGCAAGATATAAATAGAAACGATAGCGAAGAAGTTGAAGCTGAACCTCAAACAGAAGATGAAAGAGAGAGTGAACCAGAGAACTTAAATACACCAGATGAGGTAAAAACGAAAAAGGTACCAAATTATGCTAACAATTCTATCAGCTAGGATCATACGGTGTATAACATAATAGCAGATGCGAGAGATACAAAACAATACAAGATATGTATAGTATGGAATGCCGGGGCGACTCGAATCGCAGGATGACCGAGTGCGGGATGTGTAATACATCCCCACTGCCGACAACACTGAAATATAATTGTTTGCGAGTTTCCACGAATTTGTTTTCAATGCAAAACGAGCGTCTAATTTTTATATTCTATGAAAAATTAAAAGACTGTTCAAACCGCATGTATTGTATAAGTTTGGCAAATTTCAACAATTTTTAATTAACTTTGACTAACGATGCTCCGATCCCAAGCATAGTGGCCGGCCAGAACAATTTTTGGGAGAAAGGTAGAAAAGCTAATTTTGATATGGGACGAAGCAATGACCCAGCACTGGTTTTGATGGTAACTACACGAATGAGGTTATCCGATCCAGGAGTAATGTGTACGACTTTACCCAAGATCCATTTAGTAGGAGGCAGATTCAACCCCTTGATTACCACCATATCTCAATACTTCATGCTGCCACTTGGTCGTTCCTGGAGTGTTGTCAGATACCCGGTGTGCCATCTCTTCCAGAAACCTTGGACCATATTTTGAAGGTGGTTCCAGCGTGAAAGGCGGTTGATTGGAGGCTCTTGGGAACGGCTGTCAGTGGTTCACCTATAAGTAAATGGGATGGGGTTAGAGGATTCAAATCGGTATCAGACAAACAACAAAGAGGTCGTGTTTTAAACACTGCTTCAATTTGATTTGTTACTGTGGTCAGCTTTTCAAATGTCAAGACGGCGGCTCCAATAACTCGGCGGAGGTGGAGATTGACCGATCTAACGCCCGCTTCCTACAGGCCAACGGAATGGGGAGCAGACGGTGGGGTAAAGTGCCACGCAATGTTGTCCTAGGGCAGAGATGAAAGTGATGACATCGTTATGCTTTTGCGATAGAATTAATCTATGCATTTCGTTTAGACATCGTCGCACGTCATGGAAATTTGTGGCTGTACATATTCCAACTCTTCCCGCGGAGTGATACAAATTGTCGTAGAGCAGCTAAAAACGCATCGGTGGTGAAATCACTTACCACTTCAAGATGCATAGCCTTCGTGGACATGCAAATGAAGAGAGCAATATAAGCTTTCGAATATCTTGGGTTACGTCGACGAGAAAGCTTAATTCTCAAAGGTCGACTAAGTTGTATACGTTGAGGTGGTAGGTCTCCCATTAGTTGGTTACAGGTCGATTTGCGCTGCATAAAACAAGGTTTGCAAATGTGAATGATCTTCCGAGTTAGACTACGGCTGCCCATAATCCAGAATTGGTGACTAACAAAGGCAAATGTTCCGGAAGCCCCCGAGTGTAAGTATCTTTGATGAATGTCTTTTACTATAAGAAAATAAATATTATTATGTTTCGGGAGTAAAATAGGATGTTTTAAATTATATGAGATGTGAGCATGCTTATGCGCCCTCCCATGCGCAGAAGTCCATCGCTGTCCAAAAATGCTGAATACTTGAGTACAATTGATCTCGACGAAAGTTGTTTTGTATCTCGTATGTCCTTGATATCTGCGAAATATCCTTTCTTTTGTACGAATATGATGAATACGGATTTCGTAGCTTGGAATTTCAAATGAGTTATACGAGCGACTTAGTTTGACCCACAGTTCCGGATGATACAAAGACAGAATCTGAGTGTTCGGTGTCGACAAACAAAAACTCGGAGTCCGTTGGCGGCAAATTAGCAAGGAGGGTCCAGCAGTTGGAACTCCACTTATTGAGTGAACTTCTATCTAGAAGTGTTACAAGTCCAGCTTGCAGTTCTAATAACCTTTCGATTGAATTTACCCCGTCGACGCACAGTGTGAAATTTTCGCATTCTAGCGGAACTTAATTCCAAATCTTAATGATTGCAACAATGTTAGTCTAATTTGACTGGAAAAGTTAATTTTTTGTTTTAGTAATGCAAATTTTGAGAACAAAGGCTATACCATATATGAAATATGTATATATGAGATAAAATATAGACAAACAATTTTAACGTTTTGAATATTCTTTAATACCTTGATTTTTGTTTTTTTTTTGCTTTTGGTAATTTTTTTTTTCATTTATTATACTTTAATCACTATCTGAATAGGAAATAGGAGCAGGAGCTGGAGCAGGAACAGAAGAAGTTGGAGTTTTGAGTAGAGATGTGGTTTCTGGCGGAAGGTTGTGAGTTTTCATTCGTGAAAAACCGGATTTAATAGAAAGTAGTGGATCCGATGCAGTGAGAAACCTGTTAAGGATATGTCAGTTTTTATCCTTCCTACTGGTTTTTCGGCTGAAATGCTCACGATTTCGGCGATATTATTTGTTATTTGCCTCTTGAGCTTCTTCAGCCAGTTGAGCAAGTGGCAAAATGCATGATCTGGTTATTCCATGAACAAGGATTTTGTGTATGGTTGCTGGCATGTTGTACCACGGATAAAGCTATAGGTATAGGCTTTTAGTTTCCGCAGCATAGTTTTTGAATTTATCTGCATCAATCTCCAAATCACAGGAAAGGGTTTCGAGAATTACTAAAAATCGATTTAGTAATCTATTATCTATGACTGTGATTGAAGCAGTTAGCTCCCAGTTTCTAAAAAATCTTCTGGCCGAATTACCGTCATTAGTGTTGCCCGCTGTTTGTTTTAGCATATCTACCAACAGACCCATTTCTTTTCGGAACCGTTCGTGAATTAAACATTTTCTTTTTTGGACAGAAGCTTTTTCTTCAGATGTCCTAGCCTGATATTTTTTTATTTCTAGTTTGTAGAAGATATGCAGCAAACATGCATATGCCCGAATATAGGAATGCAAAGGAGATATTCCAAAGCTACTCTTTGGAGTAGCTCCATATATGTAGCACTTTTGTGATGAATCGTATTGCGATAAGGCACTGCAAACTTTGCCATCTATCATAGTCACAATTAGATTATGACTTATTTTGATGTTTAAGTGATTAATTTTAAAATTCGTTAAAACAAGATTCTTGATGTTATTCTGCATTGTTATAGATTCGGTTCTTATGACATCCTTTGGTTCTTTAGTCATTGAAAAGCGAACAGGTCTGCAAAATCTAATCGAATTTGGTCGGGGATTCTGCCAAACAATACTTTTGGAGCTCTCACAAACAAGCCTTATGGGCAATAAATTAACTGAAAACAAACTTTCGTCGCTGAATCCCTCCGCTAAGGTTTGTTTATATCTACTCTGCGCAGAACTTCCATCACATCCCTACTTGTAGCTTAAGAGTAATAGTTCATGCTTGCTTTGTTCAATAACTTCGGATTGCGCTTCACAAATTCTTTTCGCGGTCAAATCAACAAGGTCTTGAAAATTTACAACTGCAGATGTGTCGGTGACTATAATGCCTTGTTCTGGTGAATAGTATTTTTCTTTTGCTTTTTGAACGATATAGAAGGGAGGAAATAAATCGCTTCCAGCATCTTTTGCCTTTTGCCTTATTGTTCACTGGATTACCGTTTTTTCTATTTTTGAAATAATCAGAGAAACAGCAAATGCAAAAATTGGCTTGTCTACACGTGTCTACAATTTTAAATTTCTATCCAAGGTTCAAGCTATCACTTCTTTCTTTGTTTTCTTAATCCTGAGTGGAAAACGTGCAAAAAAGTATAAAAAAATATAAAAAGTAAAATCTACTTACTTCTCTACGTTAAGTCTAAATATTATAGATCCGAAATATTAGTAAAATTTTTTTCACAATAGGTAAAGATTTTAAATAAAAATACTCAAAAAATTGTATTAAGAAACTAAGAAATTTTGTACTTGATTTTTTTACAACAATCATTGACTTTAACAGCTTGCAGCACAATACGAGTATATTATGGAAACATACAGATATGAGAAGCGAAAACAAACGGTTGAGTTGAAACTCCTTCATTTTTCTAAGTAAGTTCCGCTAGAATGCAAAAATTTCACACTGTACGAAGTAGACATCGTTGCGAAGGACTCTAGTTGCGCTTAGGTACTTATACTTGTAGTCTTCAGCGAGTTTTTTTTAAGAAACGCACAGCCAAAAAAGGTGCAGAGGCGGTTCCGTAGGTGACGGTTTATAATTTAAAATCTTTGATCTCTTCATTAGGAGTCTGACGCCAGACAATACGCTGGAAGTCAATTTCTTGAACACATACCCAAATCTGGCGAAACATTTTGATAATGCCAGCCGTAAACACATTTTTATGCTGGCGAAAACGTAAACAGACACCTATCAAATCTCGTTGAATCGGAGGACTAATGTGTAAGAAGTTATTAAGCGACTGTCGCAGGCAATCGTCTAACACAACGCGCTGCTTAGATTATGAGCTATCTGGCTTCAATATAGCGTGGTGTGGTAGATAGATATGTTTCCCATGTACAGTATCTATCTCAGCAGAGGGTGTAAATTCCAGTGCCCAAGACCTATATACTCCTGCATAGACTGAGAATATAATCGGTGTAGGTTTGAGTTAGTATGCAATCGGTGATCCATTGAGTGCATCCTAGAAAGGGCAGCATTCAGACTGTTTCCAAAAGAGGTTGGCGATGGACTTTTGAAGAGGAGCGAAACGACGTACGAGTATCTTCCATCGTTAGAGCGAGAGATACTCGTAGTTTTACGAAATAGAGTTTCAGCTGGATCATCAGCTGCTTGGTCACTGAGGGGGAGACTTAATCCAACTCCCAGAAGCGTTCCAAGAGAACATCGATATCAACGGTCGAATGAAAGGACGACAACGTTATATTGGATGAATTGATATCAAGTAACTCTCCTGTTATGATCCAAAGAAACGTTGTATTGTAGGCCAAAGGTTTTCCTTCTGGGCCATGAACACGTTCAGTTTGAAAATATGAAACCATGACGATGTATGGTAAATTTGATATCAATTTCCTTAAGACAAATGCGTTTAAGGATAGATATGATGTACCAAATCGAAAAACTGACCGGCTTTCTTTGACGAAAGTTCTAATATAGGAATACGAGAGTGCCTTCGAGGAAGTCCCAGGCGTTGACCAACGACTCTGTAATAAACCATGATTGCGATCCAGTATCAAGTAACACGCGACATTCTATGAACTGACTTTGGTTATCCAGAATCTTAGCAAGAATTGCAGGCAATACCGTTTGCTTCCGATGGCTAAGTTCAAGCGAATGGTTTGCGACTAAATCAGAACCAGACATGTCACGATCTGAATCATGAATCTGATGAATTTCCATATGAAACAAGGATTTGTGACGGA
Source organism: Volucella bombylans (assembly GCA_949129095.1). NCBI lineage: Eukaryota > Metazoa > Arthropoda > Insecta > Diptera > Syrphidae > Volucella > Volucella bombylans. Next base: position 324,546,162 of record OX422140.1, read on the forward strand.
GAAGGAAGTCCCTTAGAATGCTCTAAATGGACGAGGGGATGGTGGCGAGATTTGCAAACGCGACAACGAAATGAACTGCGACATTTGTTAGATGAATGTCCAATTCGAAGACAGTTAAAACATAGAGAATTTTCCTTAACGAATGCTCGACCTGATTCAATACTATGTTCCAGGAATACGAAACACTGCTACAGCAGTGGTCTCCTGTGCACCTCGGACACCATGAATTGTTTTCCACGTAATGGAGTGTAACGATTTGGGAGTCGACACGATTCGAATGAGTATCATCGCAGTTCCAGAAATTTTGACAAATCATAAATAGAGCAGTCGTTTCGGGTAAATGATTCTTTGGTTTATTGAGAAGTAGATATATTAGCCACAGATCCTGATCATTTGGGTGGCCGTGGTGTAGTGGTAGTAGCAAACGCTTCTCACTCGGAGGGTCCAGGTTCGAATCCTGCCCATGGCAAAATCAGTTTTTCATTGTATAATTGGAACTCAGACAAAAAAATTCTGCGTGTGAAGGCATAACACTGACACGTAGATTTGGCTGTTACAAGAGTTTCAAGCAATAAAAAAAAAATACTGGGAATTATATCTCGAATCACTCTGAGTAAAGAAAAACTCTCCGTCCTATTCGGACTCCCACCCCTGGAGAGCAAACATAGAAACCAAACACACCTGAGTTTCAAACCACTACAAAAACAATTTTCCTTTCTCCTCCTTCTATCTTTCCGCCCGCGCCCTGGCAACAGTAAAAGGGTATTAACCCCTTAGGCGCACGTAAATTATAAAAAAAAAAAAAAAAAAATTTCCCTGCTGCATGGAGTCCGCGAAGAATTTCATCAGCACGGTCTGTGATTTTGCGAAGCACGTGAGCGCTTGAGGAGAGAGGGGGATTTGATAAAGAACACGATATACAACACCTGGAATTACTCGTACGGGATTTTTCAGACGAATGTACAGTTTGATTAATATTTTTGGGTGTCTTTTTGTTTTTCCTCAATAAATAATGAAAAAAAAATCCGGTACCGAAGGACCAATGTTTGCGTTTCCACAAATTTGTTTTTAATCCAAAACGAGCGTCTAATTCTTATATGGTATGAAAAATTAAAAGACTATTCAAACCGCACAATTCAATCACGTTATAAATTTTAATTCAATAATTTTTGCGCAATGCAAAACCTTACTCGTTGACGGTCAAATCCGGAAGAAATTATTCAATTTTATATATTAGGTTTTACCACATGAAATGTCAAATTTTTCGCTTAGTCCTTAATTAGTGAACATCTGCACAACACAGGGGTTTTTCTTTTTTTATAAGGTAAAGTGGTATGTGTGTTTGATGTGTGCGACTTTTAGGGTCCGTTGTACAGTTATTTTTTCCTAGGAATTTTTATATCATGTTGTCGACGGTTCAAATTCGTAATCTTTTCCTTTACGAGTTCAAACTGGGACATAATGCGTCTCTGGCAGCCAAAAACATAAGTGACGCACTTCGGCGTTGGTTTGGTAAGTCCCGTTCGGGAGATCTAAGCTTCGAAAACGAACCGCGTGGGAAACCGGAAACGGTAATTGACGACGCCATTTTACGAGAAACAATGGATGAAGACCCAACAAAAACGGTGCGGGGCATTGCACACAACATGGGAGTATCCCCCGTGACAATAAGTCGACACCTATGTCAAATAGGAAAAGTGAAAAAACTCGACAAGTTGAATTGAACGAGGCCCAAAAACTACACCGTTTAGAAACCTGTGCATCACTGAGTCTAAGACACCGATCTTTGCACCGTATAATCACATGTGGTGAAAAGTGGATTTTGTATGATAACCGTAAAAGATCTGGACAGTGGTTGGATGCAGACGAAAACCCAAAGCACACCCCCAAACTTGGTCTTCACCCAGAAAAGGTTATGATGACAATCTGGTGGACATCGAAAGGACCAATCCACTTTTCATTTCTTCACCTTTTCTGCAGTCATTTTGTCGGCAAAAGGTGTTGCGAAACCGGGCAGAGGTCATAGAAGCCTTTGAAAACTTTTTAGCGTCAAAAAATCAAGACTTCTATAAAAAAGGAATAATGGACCTTGAATCACGGTTGAAGAACGTTATAGATGTCAATGGTTCATATTTTGACTAAATAAAATTTTATAAAAACATAAATATTGACTTTTAATTTTTTACAAAAAAATCGGACATTTCATGCGGTACACGTACAATCTAATAAATAACATGAGTATTGAGGAATGAGTATTTGATATAGAGAGTGAATGCACCCGTTGTTCGGATCTTATTCCTCAGTTTTAAATAACCTATTCACTAAAATATGTAATACACGACAGTAGATGGGCAGCTTTAAGCATAAAATTTGCATATTGTACATATGTATGTATGTATCAGACATTTTAATTATGCCACTATCACCAGATATGCTACCACCGTTGGGAATTATTGTGCGTAGCGGATTTTTCTCATGATGTACAGTTTTTCCTTTTGGTCATAAGCTTTGCCATCGACGATCGTGCTTTTCAGCCTCTCACTCGCTTGTTGTCAGTCAAACCAAATATATTAATTATTATAAAGTTCTTGAACAATTGACACTTATTTTTTCGTTGTCCTACAGGGCCAAAAAACTCTGGTTCTCAAACCACCTAGATTAAGTAAAGGGTTTTCCAATAGGGACTTGACAACTTTGAATTTAATTTGTGAACGCACTCTTTCACTAATCATCAAACTGTCACTGTCAATTTATTCAGTAAACTCAACATTTTCATCATGGTAAAGTACACGAACGAGCAACCCCTGCAAATTATAAAAATTTTCTTCCGATATTCGGAGTCGGTGGTTGCAACTCTAAGAGCGCGTTAAATCCAATTTTCGGTCGTAATTCTCGCCCTAATAGACAGGCAATAGCAAGTTTAGTGCAAAAATTTGAGTCAGTGAGACAACTGGTTGGTCGAAGTGTCGAAAATATCGCTGCCGTTCAGGCGTCCGTAGCAAACGATCCAAATCAGTCAATTACACAGCGTTCTCAAGAATTGGGCATCGCTCAAATACGCACATTATGGTGTATTTCGCGTAAGGATCTTGGTTTACACCCATACAAGATCAAGCTGGCTCAAGAATTTAAGCCGATGGACCATTTGAAGCGACGTACGTTCTCCGATTGGGTTCTGGAGAAGATGCGCCAGGATGATGAATTTCATCGCAAAATCATCTTCAGTGACGAAGCTCATTTTTGGCTCAATGGGTTCGTCAATAAGCAAAATATGCGTTATTGGTCGGGTGAAAATCCACATGTGCTTCATGAATCACCACTTCATCCACAAAAAATATCTGGTTGGTGTGGTTTGCATGCCGGCGGCATTATTGGGCCATATTTTTTCATCGACGATAACGATCGTCACGTTACTGTGAATGGTCAGCGTTATCGTGCCATGATCACCGATTATTTTTGGCCCGAATTGGACGATATGGACTTGGACGACTTGTGGTTTCAACAGGATGATGCCACAAGCCACACAGCACACGATACAATCGATTTATTGAAGAGTAAGTATGGTGAGCGTGTTATCGTTGATTGGCCGCCTCGTTCGTGGGATTTAACGACGCTGGACTATTTTCTGTGGGGCTACGTTAAGTCATTGGTTTATGCCAACACGCCGAGGACGTTGGAAGAGCTCAAAGCCAACATTGAACGCGAAATAGCGGCCGTTTCGGCCGAAATGTGTTACCGAGTCGTTGAAAATTGGGTCAAACGTGCCCGCGGTGGCCATATGAACGAAGTCGAGTTCGATTAATAAATGTTTTGATTGTACTTCAAGCCGATAATAAATTGAAATATCTCAAATGGTTTGCATTTTATTTAAAAAAAAATTGTCAAGTGCTTCAGGGCATTAGACAATGTATGGGAAATTTCAACAATTATTAATTAATTTTGATTATCGATTCTCCGATCCCAAACAATAATAATAAAGAAACCCAGAAGACCAAGAGATTGGTGCGAAACGATCAATATGATGGACGGAAGACGAGCTTCTTTTCGCGCGAACGACGAGGACCTCGGCGAATAATCAATTAGCTTAATTCCTTTTTATTTTTATAACTTTTTTTTGGGTAAAACAAAAACCATTACCAACAGTATTAAAACTTATTGAATTAAGAATCAATACTGTATTGTATTTTTCCAAATAAAATATGAGAAATAAAACGAATTGCATTTACTTAAAATTATTTATTTCTTTCTTCTGCTCTTGAATGTTACAATTAATGTTACTATATACTCTAATGAAAAGAAAGCAATTTATCTTTAATTTTTTTTTAAATAAATCGTTTTCAAATTAAATAGGAAGAAACAGAAAGAGGGTATAATAAATTTCGAAAAAATGCATTTTTATGTTATTTTTAAATGAAAACTCAAATTAAGTTTAAGAAAGGATATTTGCTTTACAATTTAAAATACATTTAAAGTAAAAATTCCAATACAAAATACAGAATTTTAAAAATAGGAAAGAAAAGCAAAATCATCGATATAATTGTTTTTAGTGAACATATTTTTATTAGTATTATCTTGCCGAATATAATTTACTATATTATTTGCAATAATAAATGTCTAATCAGTTTCACAACATCAGATATATGTAGTACTTTACGACCGGTTTGATATTAATTTAGATTGGCTTACGACTTTGCGAGAGCTTAACGTATAAAATATTGTTTTCGAGATCTTAGAATCATTAAAAATAATGCATATGCCATTTATGAACTTTATATACGAGTATTCATAACAAGTCAGATGCTAAATAACAAATTTTATTTCATTCTTGTACTAAGAAAACATATGCGGAATTTTATTGATAGTGATATAATACGAGGGTTCTTAAAACAAACAAACAAATGACTTTGGAAGTATAAGTCGCATAAGTACCCTTTTTTATAATTTGTATTCACACAACCAGCCAATAATTTTATAGCTGGCTATGAACATTAGTTGGCAAGTAAACTCTCAAGAGTAGTCCTTGCAGAGCAACATAAAAGGAAAATGAATATGTACTCATCTCTTATACTGGTATACTACGTGGCTTTTTATAGCCTAAACTCTGCAGACAGCGTAGCAGATAACGCTTAGTTATGTAAGTTAACGAACAATACGTCGAGTTCACGAGAGGGCAGCGTGAACACATTCTTTTCGCACAATTCGGTTCGCCACATGCCGGACTTATGACCCAACACCTGTGTCACCAGACGACAACGATCAACGGGAATGCTGACGATGCGTCTGGAGCAACCGTGGGACATTTGGATGCATTAGAAACATATGTGGCATCTATGCATGTAATAGTTTACGCTCTCTCGATATCTCACGATATTTATGATGTTCTGAAGGAATGTAAAAAGAGAAAACGAGTCAGTCGTTCGTCAATATCGGAAATGAAGAAATTAAATAAAGAACACATTTGAAAGACAAAAAGTTTTAAAGTTTGATTAAATAAAGAACAGAGCTTACAATATCAGAAATGGGATAATGATCCAATTAAATAAAAAAGAAAGAAAATATTCAGTGAGTTGATATTGCGTCTTTTGGCAATACCGGAGAAGGAGAGAGGTAATACCCCACAGGCAGATGTTGGAAATGACGACGACTGCAATAGTGAGTATGAGGACAGTGTGGTTAATGAAAATAAAGAGGATGACAAGAGCAGAACTATTAAAACAGACAGGCAATAGCAAGTTTAGTGCAAAAATTTGAGTCAGTGAGACAACTGGTTGGTCGAAGTGTCGAAAATATCGCTGCCGTTCAGGCGTCCGTAGCAAACGATCCAAATCAGTCAATTACACAGCGTTCTCAAGAATTGGGCATCGCTCAAATACGCACATTATGGTGTATTTCGCGTAAGGATCTTGGTTTACACCCATACAAGATCAAGCTGGCTCAAGAATTTAAGCCGATGGACCATTTGAAGCGACGTACGTTCTCCGATTGGGTTCTGGAGAAGATGCGCCAGGATGATGAATTTCATCGCAAAATCATCTTCAGTGACGAAGCTCATTTTTGGCTCAATGGGTTCGTCAATAAGCAAAATATGCGTTATTGGTCGGGTGAAAATCCACATGTGCTTCATGAATCACCACTTCATCCACAAAAAATATCTGGTTGGTGTGGTTTGCATGCCGGCGGCATTATTGGGCCATATTTTTTCATCGACGATAACGATCGTCACGTTACTGTGAATGGTCAGCGTTATCGTGCCATGATCACCGATTATTTTTGGCCCGAATTGGACGATATGGACTTGGACGACTTGTGGTTTCAACAGGATGATGCCACAAGCCACACAGCACACGATACAATCGATTTATTGAAGAGTAAGTATGGTGAGCGTGTTATCGTTGATTGGCCGCCTCGTTCGTGGGATTTAACGACGCTGGACTATTTTCTGTGGGGCTACGTTAAGTCATTGGTTTATGCCAACACGCCGAGGACGTTGGAAGAGCTCAAAGCCAACATTGAACGCGAAATAGCGGCCGTTTCGGCCGAAATGTGTTACCGAGTCGTTGAAAATTGGGTCAAACGTGCCCGCGGTGGCCATATGAACGAAGTCGAGTTCGATTAATAAATGTTTTGATTGTACTTCAAGCCGATAATAAATTGAAATATCTCAAATGGTTTGCATTTTATTTAAAAAAAAATTGTCAAGTGCTTCAGGGCATTAGACAATGTATGGGAAATTTCAACAATTATTAATTAATTTTGATTATCGATTCTCCGATCCCAAACAATAATAATAAAGAAACCCAGAAGACCAAGAGATTGGTGCGAAACGATCAATATGATGGACGGAAGACGAGCTTCTTTTCGCGCGAACGACGAGGACCTCGGCGAATAATCAATTAGCTTAATTCCTTTTTATTTTTATAACTTTTTTTTGGGTAAAACAAAAACCATTACCAACAGTATTAAAACTTATTGAATTAAGAATCAATACTGTATTGTATTTTTCCAAATAAAATATGAGAAATAAAACGAATTGCATTTATTTAAAATTATTTATTTCTTTCTTCTGCTCTTGAATGTTACAATTAATGTTACTATATACTCTAATGAAAAGAAAGCAATTTATCTTTAATTTTTTTTTAAATAAATCGTTTTCAAATTAAATAGGAAGAAACAGAAAGAGGGTATAATAAATTTCGAAAAAATGCAATTTTATGTTATTTTTAAATGAAAACTCAAATTAAGTTTAAGAAAGGATATTTGCTTTACAATTTAAAATACATTTAAAGTAAAAATTCCAATACAAAATACAGAATTTTAAAAATAGGAAAGAAAAGCAAAATCATCGATATAATTGTTTTTAGTGAACATATTTTTATTAGTATTATCTTGCCTAATATAATTTACTATATTATTTGCAATAATAAATGTCTAATCAGTTTCACAACATCAGATATATGTAGTACTTTACGACCGGTTTGATATTAATTTAGATTGGCTTACGATTTTGCGAGAGCTTAACGTATAAAATATTGTTTTCGAGATCTTAGAATCATTAAAAATAATGCATATGCCATTTATGAACTTTATATACGAGTATTCATAACAAGTCAGATGCTAAATAACAAATTTTATTTCATTCTTGTACTAAGAAAACATATGCGGAATTTTATTGATAGTGATATAATACGAGGGTTCTTAAAACAAACAAACAAATGACTTTGGAAGTATAAGTCGCATAAGTACCCTTTTTTATAATTTGTATTCACACAACCAGCCAATAATTTTATAGCTGGCTATGAACATTAGTTGGCAAGTATACTCTCAAGAGTAGTCCTTGCAGAGCAACATAAAAGGAAAATGAATATGTACTCATCTCTTATACTGGTATACTACGTGGCTTTTTATAGCCTAAACTCTGCAGACAGCGTAGCAGATAACGCTTAGTTATGTAAGTTAACGAACAATACGTCGAGTTCACGAGAGGGCAGCGTGAACACATTCTTTTTGCACAATTCGGTTCGCCACATGCCGGACTTATGACCCAACACCTGTGTCACCAGACGACAACGATCAACGGGAATGCTGACGATGCGTCTGGAGCAACCGTGGGACATTTGGATGCATTAGAAACATATGTGGCATCTATGCATGTAATAGTTTACGCTCTCTCGATATCTCACGATATTTATGATGTTCTGAAGGAATGTAAAAAGAGAAAACGAGTCAGTCGTTCGTCAATATCGGAAATGAAGAAATTAAATAAAGAACACATTTGAAAGACAAAAAGTTTTAAAGTTTGATTAAATAAAGAACAGAGCTTACAATATCAGAAATGGGATAATGATCCAATTAAATAAAAAAGAAAGAAAATATTCAGTGAGTTGATATTGCGTCTTTTGGCAATACCGGAGAAGGAGAGAGGTAATACCCCACAGGCAGATGTTGGAAATGACGACGACTGCAATAGTGAGTATGAGGACAGTGTGGTTAATGAAAATAAAGAGGATGACAAGAGCAGAACTATTAAAACGAACTTAAAGAACTATGAAATGAACAGAAAAGATGAAAAGAAGACACAAGGACATGCGGATAATAAAACAGACGAAATTGAAAGTGCAAATGAAACGAGGAAGTGTAGCAGAAGCGAGATGCGCGGAAAGGAGCAAAAGTTCTAGGAATGGAAAGAAACGCGATTTCTCTTAGGTGAAGGATTTACTCTCAGAATTTTCGGGTGATGGAACCGACAGTTTTCGTTTATGGGAGTCGCAACTTAGAAGTATTCTCGCTGTCTACGAGTTGGATGATAACAACACGAAAGCTCTTATATTGATTAAAATTCTCGGGAATTACACTGGTTTCATTCCGGAAGTGACTTAAGGACAATCTCCACTGAGGATTTGTTAAAAGAGATGAAAAGATTGTTCGAGGATCGGACTAGTCGTCTATTGTTGAAGTGCAACTTCGAAGCGAGGAAATGGACCGTGGATGAAAGTTTCCCGGAGTATCTTCATGACAAGGTTACACTAGGAAGCAAATGTCATATTCAAGGAGATGAATTATTGGATTATATAATCGAGGGAATCTCAGACTACCATCTTCGAGCAGAAGTCAGGACACATTGCTTTAACCCTTTCGGGACGCACATGTGTACCATCAAAAGTTCAAACATCCCTAAAATTTCAGATAACTGCGATAATCAAACCAAATGTTCGTCCGTGAGTATTTTGGGCATACAATATAACCGTTTTTTTGACATTTTAAGTAACTGTAAATCATTTTATTCTAAAGTTTTTTCTCGCACGTGAACTAAAATCTCGAGTTTGTATTGTTTTTTCGTAGTCTACTAAACAAAATATAAATATTTTCGAAAAAAAACAGTGAATATATTCATTATAAATTCGTCAATTAATATTATAAACGGTAAAAAGGCTTTTCGACCAAATTTAAATAATTATGAATAAATAAACGTGGATGGTACAATAGTGTTTCTTTTGTATTCAAAGACTTCAATGTACCATGAAAAAATTGAAAGATTATTCAATGATGAAGAAGGAAATTCAAGCGGAGAAATCAACGATCGTCATGAACCTAGTTCTACAGGTGAGACTCAAGATGGTGATGTAATTTGGACTATGGTCAACGGTCAAGGCACTTGACCTTGTGTGAATTGTGCGAAGGCTAAGAAGCAAACTCGCACCAAAACAATATGCAAGTAATGCGAAATTCCATTGTGCAAACATTGTTTTGCGCCATACCACACTTGATAAATATATTTATTCAAAATTTATGTAATATAATCATAAGTATTTATGTTTTCGTTATCTTATTTTTACTAACTGAATAAAGATTATGTTTTCGTTTTCAAAACTAGTGCTGTTTTGTATTTTGTGTTATACAGGACGAATGGTACACAATTGTACCACAAAACAACCCGAATGGTACACATATTTACCAACGCCCTCCGGCCACGCCTATCAGAAATGTCTTCTTTTTTTATGAATTGTACAAATGAAAAGCACCTTAACGAATTCCAACATGTAAAATATTTATAACTTTATCACCTGAATTGCGTCCCGAAAGGGTTAAAGACATCTATGAACTACTAGAGGCGTTCAGCAGAGTATCGTTGCCAGAATCATTAACGACAATTCACCGAAATGCATCAGAAACACCATCGACCTCAAAACAGTTTCGTTTTTATAGCAGTTTTAACGTTTTATAGCAGCGGAGTGTCTTAAGCCGAATCGACAAATAGGTGTGTGCCAGGTATGTGATGAGATGGGGCACTACGCAGCAAAATGTCCGAAGAGGCAGGATAATACGGTCCATCATCAAAACTATATGAACCGGCCACAAGTTAAGAATGGGCCCCTTGCAGTAAAACGACCCATGATCCCTTCACAACAGCACCACGCTCCTCCCAACAAATTGCAAAGAAATTTCCATGTGAGTACTGAAATTAATGAACAGTACGCACCAGACAATTCTGCCGAAATTGCAAATTATGATTGAATCACAGAACGACCAGACATTCCATGGAATTCTCGGCAACTATACTCTGATAGAACTTCCAGCAGTAATCTATGCAAAAGGAATATGTAACTTCCTCATTGATAATCACTTAAAAATCCGGTTAGAACAGCAAATATCTGAGTCAATAAATTCTGTAGATATAAGAACTAATCACATAACCCAAAGCATTGTATATGAAACTAATAGTACTATCACTTGAGTAAATCGATGGTGGTGCCTCTAGTGGCCAAAGTGAATATCCCTCGCTAAGTACCACACAAATATTACCCTTTTTTGCCTCAAAAATTTCCATATGCACTCATAAGACATAACACATTTCCGCTCTAATACAACCAAGGCTACTTTCCAAAATTCAAACTAAATGCGCATTGTGACTGCACCTCGCATCTGTGCACCATGCTTTTATGATGCGATGCGCATCTCGTTGCGTTACGAATCATAATGTTTTTGAATGCTACGCGATGCGCAGTATTTATTTTTTTTAAACGTAAAACAATGTGTAACAAATTGATTTGAATTCATATATTTAATCATTTGCTACATGATTGTGGTTGTGACAATCGAATATTCACAAAATATATTTTAAAGCTAAAACAAAAACAGTTAAAACAAACGCAAATGTCTGGTTACTTCACTATCTTCTATAAGGAACATACGAAAGTGAAAAAAAATACTTCAAGGTCATCAATTCATATCCCAATGATGTGTTTTTTTTACCCATTTTGGAATTAATAGGAACACATTTTTAGTATGTTCTATATTGCAGATTTATTCATACGTAAACACGTTATTTATTTTTCTGATCAGTTTCTTCTAGTTACTCAAAACAACACTTATTCCCATCACGCAAGCAGTACTCAGGAGACCAAAAATTTCATTACTGTCTGTATTTGACGTTGTGGAAACTTGCTAACAACTGTAGCTTTCGCCAGGTTTCTGACCGATTTGGTATAGCAATGGGATCGGTACACAGAATTTTAAAAAATAGTAACATCGTAAACTTATTTCTAATATCTTATTTCATTGTAAACATTTGTAATTTTTATTTTTCAACAATATTTTATTATTTTTGCCCCTGAATTCTTAACAACTTTATTATTTTATTATATTTAATATTATTTTGTAGCGTATCAGATAGATATTTACAGCGACATCTAGGGCACAAAGGCAACAACAGTTGCAACACCTTCTTCGCATCGTGGTACGAGAACCACACACCATTCGTCGCCATCCCAACACGAAAGACAGATGCCTGTTTTGCTTTTTAAGACTTGTATATATGTATAAAAGTAACGTGGTTAATAAAGCATAAACCCACATTTGGTGACCCCGAGTTGAATACAAAACAAAAAATTAAAAAAAAGAGAACATTCGAAAAAAACAAAAGTGACATGTCCACGACGCAGGACACCACACCACCAAATATCTGCTTTGAAGACAACGCCCAACAACCGTCCCAGGTCAGCAGAACCATATTTGCGACTCCAGCAGAGTCTCAAGTCGGAGCAATCAACATAATGAAATTACCACGCTCGAACACCGACGTAATGTCTCCTGTCTCACTTTGTTTTATCGCTATTTCCACCACCAGTACTCCACTGAAATCGCCAGTAGCATTCCGCCCGTTCAAACTTTCAACCGTAACACCCGTCTCGCAATGATTGCTCATCAGTATACCCTCAAGCCCATTTTCGGACGTACTCTAAAATATCGTGATTCGTTCCTAAGCCGTACAACTCGCTTATGGAATGCCCTGCCGATCAGGGCTGTGAAAGAATGCAATCATTGCGGAATGCATTCATTGTCACTAACATTCATTGCATTCACTTGAAGTCAGTGAAGTCTTTGAAGTCTTTGAAATCTTTGAAGTCATCTGAAGTCATTGAAGTCTTTCAAGTCATTGAAGTCATCTGAAGTCTTTGAAGTCTTTGAAGTCTTTGAAGTGATTCAAGATATTGAATTTGTTTTTTACTATCGCCTACCAGAAGAATAAATAAATAAATGTAATGACTAATGAACAACGACTACATAAGTTAAAAAAAAATGTACGCACAACTTTGCCTAAAAGCAATACATAATAAAGTTCAAACGTAAACACAACAAAAATAATTTAAATCAATACATATGTACAGTGCACTCGGGAAAACGTCAACGCTCGTTTACGTCAACATCCCAAAACGTCAACCCTTTTATTTTTACATTGCCTACTCTAAAACGTCAACCCAACTACAAAGCTCTAAAACGTCAACTCTGAATAAAACAAAATTTTGAATTTAGCGGCAGTTAAAATACACAATTTTTGTACACACACACATTTATTTTGTATTGTCTTTTTATTTATGTACATATGTATGTACCTATATGTTCAGTTGCTTGTTTGTTCTCGAAAGAATCACATTACGAAAATGAGCTCAAAACAACCGAAAGTGCTTAAATTACAAGAAAAGGCAAATATTTTGGAATTATTAAAGAAGGGAACAAGTGCGGTAGCTTTAGCTAAACAATATGGTGTAACAAAATCAACTATCAGCAAAATAAAAATGAAAAAAGAGAAGATTTTACACTGTGTTAATAACACACTTTCCGGTCCAGGGAAAAGAAAAACATTAAGAGAATCAGAGTTGCCGAAAATGGAAAAACGTCTGTACCAGTGGTTTCTTAAGCAAAGAGAAAGAAATTATCCAGTTAATGCATTAGCGCTCAAAGAAAAAGCTAAAGAGATTCATCTAAAACTGAAAGAAAAAGAATGCTCTTTCAATGCAAGTGATGGATGGTTGCAGGGATTTAAAAAAAGATTTGGAGTTCGTCTGCTTAAAATAACTGGGGAAAAGCTATCTTCGCAACCTTCGCTTGTCGAACCATTTAAAGTCAAGCTGAAGCAAAAAATTGAAGAAATGGGTCTATCCCATGATCAGCTATACAATGCTGATGAATCTGGATTGTTCTGGAAAATTTTGCCAGAAAAATCTTACGTATCAAGAGCCGAAAAGACTGCTCCGGGCGTAAAAACAGAAAAACAACGAGTCACTTTTTTATGTTGTGCTAATGCTTCCGGAAGTCATAAACTTAAATTGTTGGTGATTGGGAAGGCAAAAAATCCACGCGCTTTCAAAAACTTCAACTGCCCGACTGAGTACAAAAATTCTAAATCCTCATGGATGACATCAGCCATTTTTAGCGATTGGTTTCACAAATCATTTGTGCCGCAGGTTAATATTTTTTGTGTTGCAGAGAACGTATCATTTTTAGTAGCTAAAATTTTCTAATTTTAGGTAACAGATTTTCTTTTAAAAAGGAACTTGCCAGTTAAAGCGCTCCTCCTAATTGACAATGCTCCTTCTCATCCAAGTGAAATGGAGCTTAAAACCGAAGATGGAAACATAATTGCAATGTTTTTTCCTCCAAATGTTACCCCACTTGTCCAACCAATGGATCAGAACGCAATCAAAATAACGAAGCTGTACTACAGAAACAGCCTCTTAGCCATGGTAGCGGCAAACAATTTAGATCTAGTAGAGTCAATGAAAAGTGTTACATTAAGGGATGCTGTTACAATTCTAGAATCTGCATGGAATAAAGTGAGCAAAGATACAATGGTAAAATGCTGGCAAAATGTTTTACGCTTCACGGAAATCGAGACAGATCCGGAGGAAGATATTCCATTAAGCATACTGAAAGAAAATATGAGCTCAGAAGTTCAGCAGCAAATGGAGCTTTCAGTTGATCTACTGAATGAACTAAACCCTCAGGTTTGTCGATTTTTACAATTGTTTTAACAACACAGGTAATTTTTTTTCTTAAGGTGGACTATACAGTATCATGCATTCAGGAGTGGAATGCAGATATTTTGCTGGATAATGTTTCTAATTCGTGTGAAATTGAGGAGTTAGAAGTGATCGATGATGTGGATAACGATTTAGATTTAAATGTGCAGACAATAAAACCAAGCGAAGCAGTCGAAATATTAAACAGGGCTTTGAATTGGGCTCAATGCGAGAATGTTGAGCAAAATGACTTAAATGTATTAAGACGTTTAAGAGAGAAGGCTCTTTTCCAAGTGTTGGAAAGAAAAAAACAGCAGAAAAAAATAACAGATTTTTTTTAAATGCATATGGTATAAAAATATGATCTCATTTAAAATGTATTCTTTTGGTTGTAGTTGTCATCAATGGTTCTAGTCAGGTTGAATGCCTTTTTTTGTTTCCTTTTTGAATTTGTTTATGTTGGGTTTTAGTTTATAATCAATAAAAACGTTTAAAAGCACGCAATCGATGTTTTTTATTTAAAAAATTTACATTCGTAAACGTCAACAATTTGGAAAACGTCAACACCCGCGGTTTTAATTAGTTGACGTTTTCCCGAGTGCACTGTATATTTAATTTAGACTTCCAAATTCAATTAAGCAGTATTACTAGCACTGTTAGTCTAGCAGTACCTACTTATTCTTGAATGCAATTGAAAGCATTAACGGATATGATAGATGCTAAACATGGACACTAAACAGTTAGTATACATTATCTTACTTGCGCCCGCATGTGTTATATACAGGGCACGTAGTGGATATGTGAAAACTGTCCAAGTCATTGTCATGATACCAGGTTGTCACTTCTCGATTAATTGGATTTTGTAAGAACTTGTTAGTCTGAGTAATTTAACTGTTACTTTCTATATTTATTAGTTTATATATTATGTTTTGCAAAATTACGCACTATGGGATTTTACTAAACAAATAGTATAATTTTACTTATGAACCAGCCCGCTAAGATCATGGATATACATACATATCTCACTGAAGTTATTTGATTTGATTATACATATGTACATAGTGTATTGTAGTATATCAAAATTTAAGCTATTTCTTTTCTTGTTATAAAATATGTTTTACCTATTCAGGCAAACACATGTATATGTGCAAGTATATGCGACCCAGCCGTATACTTTATTCTTAACGGGTCAAAGTATTAGAAAATTCTTGGTCATTATAGCAAGTGCTTTGGACTACGTGCAAAATTTGATCGGAATCGTAAGCGCACTTGTAGTGAGAGTGATAGTTTGATCATATCTAATAAAGTTTTAAATATATTGTGACTTAAAAAAAAAAGTGAAAAAATGGATTCTGAAGATTTTTCATCAGATGATTACGAAGCTGATCCAAATTTCACACCAGAAACGTCAAAAAATTGGAAGAGACCATACCCAGCCTTGGATATAGTAGAAACAACGGAGAAAAAGCGAATAAAACTCGGAACAACCCCATCAATGCTATTGGCAGTTGATACTCGTATCAGTGAACCGTCCACTAGTTTAGAATCATTTGCAAATGTTAAGGTTCTTACTTCAAAAAACAAGAGGACGTACTCTTATTTTGATGATGAATCAACAAACATAAAAAGGCTGAAGCCTGGACCAGCAGATGTAGCAGAAGTAGATAATCCAATCAACAGTGCAGAAACAACCGTGGAACTATTGTCGGAGCTAAAGGTGCCTAAGGCAGACGAAGATATTTGCGATAATAGCTTGCTATTTGCAGGAAGATTTTTCAAAATCATTAAACAGGTTGGTGCTCTTGTGTTATTAATTATCCGAATTATCCAAAGGGTATATTAAATTTGATACATAGTTTGTAAAGTCGACCACATAAGGTATATACAGGGTGATTCAAGACCTAGCAAAAAGATTGGAGGGGTGATAGGACAAGGTGAAACAAGAAAAGTTAAAAACATAACAAAAATTCAAAGTTTAGGGAAAAAACCATTTGAAGACCTTTATTTTATCAAAACAATTCGTTTTCAATATATGTACCTTAAATATGTGATTCCGTTATATGGTTAAGAAGTAAAAATACATACAAAAGTGATTTTAAGGGGAACAGACTTAAATCTCCTATAACTTTGTAACATGGGAGATAGGCCCCAGCTTCCATACGATTTTTTCTTGTCCTTGTCATTTCAACCCATGAAATCTTTCTGTTGAGTCCAGAATCACCCTGTATATAAATTATCACCATCAATGGCTGACTCGTTTGTCCGTGTCTAGGTTCGTCCGTCTGCCCCTTTGTCCATCTGTTCGACGGTCCATCTGTTCGTCGGTCCGTCTGTTTGTCTGTTTTTCTGTTTGTTTGTTTGTCCGTCCGTCCGTCCGTCCGACACTAGTTTTTCGAATTAAATTTGATATTGAGAGCTTTATTTCTATTGTACTAATTTACCCAATACATCAGCAACTTTTTTTAGAATCTTTATTAAACATGACTTATTTTTTATCAAATTCCTACTCCGATTATTTTTCATGACCTATACTATTGTTTGCATACTTTTAGTTGAATGCCACAGAATTTTACCGTAAAAGAAATGGGGTTTTAGTTGAGTGTTGTGTTTGCCATTCAAGGTTACAAGGATCAAAGCAGGTTACGTCCAATTTCATTAGGCATTTACGACAAAGACACCCTGAAGAGTTCGTGGAATATGAAAAAACTAAGACCATTAACTTGAAGCCGTTAAAATCTAGGCAGAAACAGTTTCAAAGCCTAACTGTTCGGTTCATTGCGAACAATATGCTCCCTATATCAATTGTGGAGGACCCTTCATTCAGGAACCTAATTCGGTTTGCGAATGCCGAACTTAAAGTTATGAGCAGACCAACAGTATTAAAGACTGTAGACGAAACATTTTTGGCAATGATTGGTCGGATGAAGCAGCTTATATTAAGTAATAAATATTTTTGCACCACTGCTGATATATGGTCGACGAAACATCGCAGTTTCTTTGGATATACGTGTCATTGGTTAGATGAATTATACCAAAGAAAGTCAATTGCATTGGCATGTAAGCGCTTTTACGGGTCCCATACATATGATCGTGTGAACGATATGATTCTGCAAATACATACGGAATTTGGTCTGAATTGCAATAACATTGTTGCAACAGTTACGGATAATGCTGCAAATTTTTTGAAAACTTTCAAAGAATTTGGAATTAACAAATCCCTTGGAAACTATGATGAGAGTACAGGGGATGGAGAATCTTCAGACAACGAAGATATTCAGTTTCAAAACAACCTCTTCGAAAACTGCCTGCCAAAACATATTAAATGCGCCACACACACTCTAAATTTGCTTGGGTCAACGGATGTTATGCGCATTTTAAAACAAAACCCTTCTAACTACGAGAAGCATAAGAATATAAGTACAACTTCGAGTGAGTTGTAAGTAGGTACTTTTTTTAGCAGTTATAATGACATTCATTTACATACAGTATGACATTAAAAAGATGTTTTTAGGTTCTATTTGTATTCTTACGAAGTTTCTAGTTATATGCTATCGCACTCTATGAAGAAATTGGGCGTAAAAGTTCTTAAAATGGTTATTATTATATTTTCTTTTTTGTTGAAACTATGAGGTTATTTATTGTACAAGGCTACTTAGTACCTACCGTCACTTACTTTAATACTGACTTAATCGCAATACAATAAAATAAAATACAATAAAATTCACAAGATGGAACTCTCTTTACGAATCAATTAAGGATATACTTACTCATAAGGATAACATTAATATATTGTGCCTCAGACTAGAAGTGCAGAAGTTTTACGATGCTGACATGGAATACCTTCAGGACTATGTTCACTTAGTAAAACCAATTGCTGAAGCACTGGATTTTCTGCAGGGAGAGAGTGGCATGGTTTATGGCTACTTACTTCCAACTTTGGCTACAATCAGGAATAAATACCGGAAGTTCCACCTCAATAGTCCTCTTAAAACCCTTTCATTGGAGATAGTTAAATTGCTATGACTTAACACCAGAAGTAAATGATGCTATTGTCACATCTGTGCTCTGCCCGACTGTAAAGCTAAAATGGATATCTGCACTCAACCCTTGCTATAATGATACAAATCTGACGGAAATAACCAAATTGGTGAAGAATGCTATACAGACCGAGTGCAACTTCAACTCTGATTCACCGCAAAATATTATACAAGACGTAGCAACTCACTGCTCTTTTTTTGACTTCTCTTTCACAGGTAGAAATCACATTTTGATAAAAATATTATTTTGAAGAAGGACATTATATGTATCTTTGCAGTCTTTGCAAATATGCAGTACGAGTACTACGAATCACTCGGCTGAGAATGAGTACTTTGCATATCTCGCCAATCCATCCACTTCCACTGAGATGCTCAATCAATACCCATCAATTAAAAAAACATATCTCAGATACAATACACCTTTACCATCTTCAGCCGCCGTAGAGCGTCTTTTTTCATTTGCTGGTTTAATGAATATACCTCGACGTGGATCTCTTTCAGACAGCAATTTTGAAAAATTGCTTCTGTTGAAAGTTAATAACATTAACGATTTCCATTTTTAAATATTCGTTTTAATACGTACAGTCATCTGTACCTATTGTAAGCTCAACTGCATATTATGAACATTTAAAATTATCTTAAAAAGAAATTAAATAATAAAATATTTTTGTTTGTTTTTTTTTATGTCATAATTATGGATCAATATTTAAGTTATTGTTATGTTTTATAATATTATAGTTTTAAGTCTTATCTATTCTGTATCTTTTATTTGTATTTCTTATTTTTGTTTTTATAATTAATTAATATTATTTTTATAAAATGAAATTGAAAAATGGATTGTTTTCATATAATATTGTACATGAATATATCTATACCATGAATACAATCAAGATGTTTGTTCTTTTTTATTTGTATTCATTATTATTTTCAATTAGTAAATGACTTCAAAGACATCAATGGCTTTAGATGACTTCAAACACTTCAATGACTTCACTGACTTCAGATGACTTCAAAGATTTCAAAGACTTCAAAGACTTCACTGACTTCAAGTGAATGCAATGAATGTTAGTGACTTCAAGGTGACTTCAATGAATGGAGAGCAAGTCGTTATAACTTGCAAACATTTAAAAGCAATGTACATCGGTACCTCTCTTTTCTTCCTTCCTAAATTTCCTTTGCCCGCGCTGTGAACAATCACAGGGTACACAAACCCCTGAGCGCGCGCTCATTATAAAAAAAAAAAAAAACACCATTCATGCCGTCAGATCCCGAACTTTGGTTTACCCAGATTGATGGCCTCCTGCATGTCAACAAAATTACATCGGATCTGTCCAAGTTCTACACTTTGATCACAGCCCTTGATCATAACACGCTTACGTTGGCCTCGCATTAGCAGAAAAGAAACCATCCCAACTGCTCCGAGAGATGAGAGATCTGGCTGCAAACAACATTTCAGACGCTATGCTAACGTTATGGCTCCAACACATGCCAAGCAACATTCGATCCATACTTGCAGCGTGTAAGTACGATACAATCGACAACTCAGCAGAAATCGCCGACAAAATAGTAGATAAATCTCCAATCAAGTCGTATGATGTTATGGCAGCTATAAGCAGCAGCTCAACAACGCTAGAAGCAAGAATCGCAGCCCTGGAAACAGCTTTCCAACAGCTTGTCGTACGGTTGAGCGAATTTAACATCGGAGGAGGAACCACCAACACCAGAAGTCGAAGCGCCAGCAGAAACCGCAACCAATCCACATTTGTACAGCAAAACAAAATTTGCTACTATCACACCAGGTTCGGAACAGCGTCCAAAAAGTGTCACCAGCCATGTGAATTTCCTCAGGGAAACTCCAACAGCACCCGTCAGTAGATGCAACTGACGGAGTCGCGAAAGATTAATGCATCAGGGAAAGAAGATTATTCGTTTTCGACCAACGCACCAAGATGCAATTTCTCATCGATTCTAGCTCAGCGCTTCCAAAATCTTCATTCAACGACCGTGTCCAACCTCCAGATGAACTTCAACTATATGCTGCAAACAACACTGCTATAAAAACCTATGGCAGCAAACGTCTAGAAGTTGACCTAGGACTTCAAAGGTCTTTCATTTAGTATTTCATAGCTGCGGATATCAAAACACCGATACTGGGTGCAGATTTCTTGGCACCATACGGCTTGGTAGTTGACCTCAAGGGAAAACAATTAATAGACTCCACAACTTCCTTAAAATGTTCAGGTAAGATTTTGCTAACTGAACAGCATACGATTTCTACTTTATGCAGGCAAACAAAAGCATATCCAATTGTCAGCGAATTTGTGGATGTAACTAGACCTAGCGTTTTCAAACTCCCTACAAACAACCAAGTGTGCCATCGCATCCGCCCCGAGTGTCAACCTGTAGCCGAAAAACCGAGGCGGTACAGCGGAGAGAAATTAGTAGCAATCAAAAACGAGTTCAAAACACTCTTGGAGGAACAAGTCGTGCGACCTTCCAACAGCCCGTGGTCCAGCCCCTCCATGTACTCGTAGTAAAAAAGAAAACTGGTGGATGGCAATTGAATTCCCAAACGCAACCAGACAGGTACACCATACCTCGTCTCGATGATATCAACGAAAAACTTTTCGGGAAAAGGATATTTTCAAAAATCGACATCAACAAAGCGTATTATAACATTCCTATGCATCCAGATGACGTGCAAAAAACCGCAGTCTAAACACCATTAGGATTGTTTGAGTTCGTAGTAATGCCTTTCGGTCTTAGAAATGCCACTCAAACTTTCCAACGCTATATGGATTCAGTTTTTCGCAACTCCGACTTTGTCTTCTGCTATCTTGATGACATCCTTATCTACTCCAACAACATTGAAGATCATCAAAAACATATGCGGATTATCCTACAAAAATTAAAAGAAGCTAACCTGACCATCAATGTCTCAAAGTGTGAATTCGAAGTGGAAGAGTTAGACTTCCTAGGTTACCACATTACACCAGCCGGCCTGAAGCCACCACAAGATCGTTTGGACGTTTTCTCGGATTAATCAATTTCTACAGAAAATGTGTTCCTAAAATCGCCACAATCCAGGCACCACTAAATAGTTTTTTTTTTACGCAAAACGATACCCGTCAAATAGAATGGACTTCGATACTTAGTCAAGCATTCGAAGATTGCAAAACAAGTGTACTCGAATGTACGATGCTCAACTTTATTGCCCCAAATGCTCCTCTTCGTCTAACAACAGACGCATCTGACCAGGCGATAGGACCACACCTAGATCAACATATAAACAACCAATGACAACCAATAGGATTCTTCTCGGCCAAACTCAAACCATTGCAAACCAAATATATTGCTTATGATAAGGAGCTGCTGGCTATATAATGTGCTATAAAGTATTTTCAGTATCTCCTCGATGGTCGACAGTTTGTGATAAAAACTGATCACAAACCTTTAACCTTTGCTTTTCGACAAAAGCTAGAAAAAGCTTCCCCTCGCCAAATACGCCATCTTTCATACATTGCAGAATTTTCAACGGAAATTGTGCACATTTCTGGTAGCGAAAACTTAGTGGCAGATGCAATGTCACGGATAACCGAAATTGATATGCCAACACTAATTTCGGATGAAGAAATACACGCACAACAGCAAACAGACACGGAATTGGAACACCTACTAAAAGGAGGCTCATCTCTAAAACTACAGTTGCTGGCAATCCAACCTGGTATAGAAATATATTGTGACATTTCAACATCTCGGATACGACCTTTCATACCAGCACCACTCCGGGAAAACACTTTTAATGCTGTGCATTCCTTTTCACATCCAGGAACCAGGGCCACAATACAACAAATCAAAGACCGTTACATTTGGCCATCGCTAAGCAAAGATGTCTTTCAATGGACCCGGGCTCGCCTCAGCTGTCAACGTTCCAAGATCAGCAAACATGTCCACCTCAAACCAAAGGAATTTGAAGCTGTCGACCAACGATTTGAGCATGTACACCTGGACATCATAGTTCTGCCTGAAACCGACAATTATAGATATTGCCTAACCATGTTGGACCGGTTCACGCGCTGGCCAGAAGCAGTCACGATGAAAGACATGTCAGCAGAAACCGTCGCAAACAGTTTCTACTCCAGACGGATTTCACGGTTTGTCACCCCGAAAACAATAACAACAGACCAGGGAACACAATTTGAATCAGCTTTATTCCAGTCTTTATCCAACATGATTGGGGCACAACGTATAAGAACGTCACCGTATTACCCTGCAGCGAACGGGATGGTGGAGAGGTGGCATCGTTCCCTTAGAAACAGCTCTCATGCGTAGTCAACACTCCTCCTGGATTCAATTCATCTTGCTACAAAGATGACCTCGGTGCATCCGCATCTGAAATGTTGTATAGAACATAACCAAGACTTCCAGGTTAGTTTTTCATCAAACGAGACGAATCTGCAGATCCACAAATATTTCTTCAAAAACTTCGGGACTACATACAGCAAGTTCGACCAAACTCTGCAAGTCATCATTCATCAAAAAATGTATTTATATATCAAGACATGTTTACCTGTTCACACGTATTTGTGAGATCTGACCACGTCAAATGGCCTTTGGAAACACCTTACACTGGACCATTCAGAGTGTTAAAAAGGATATCGGATCGAGTTTTTACAGTCGATGTCAGAGGCACACCTTCAAACATTTCAGTCGAGCGTTTAAAGCCAGCGTTCGTTCTGAGAAATCTGGCGGATGACCCAGTAGAAGACCCACTACAAATTCTAAATTTAAATGCCAAAATTAAGAAAAAAATGGTGACATTCAATATTTCTCGAAGGGGGAGTGACTGTAGCGTATCTTGTGGGGACACACTAGCGCCCTGGTGGCGAAATTAAAAACGATCCTTAAAATTGAAACGTAACTAACTTCACAAAATTATTCAATACGTTTTCAAAAACTGATCCTTTTCTTCTTGGCTGATTCTTCCTGGTTTTCTTTTTGTGAACGATTGTGCTAGTTTTTAAAGTTTAAATTAAATAAAGTTGAAGTGATTTATTTTCTTGTTTTTGTTTAACTTTCTTGTATTTACAAAATATTTAAAGTTTATTATTAAGTAGCTGCTAGACCGCTACAATCTATCTGATTTTTCCAGCGACATCTAGGGCACAAAGGCAACAACAGTTGCAACACCTTCTTCGCGTCGTGGTACGAGAACCACACACCATTCGTCGCCATCTCTACCCGGAAGAAAGATGCATTTTTTTGGCTTTTTAAGACTTGTATATATGTATAAAAGTAACGTGGTTAATAAAGCATAAGCCCACAATTTCATTATTATGTCATGCAAGACAAACCAATGTGTACCCTATGTTAAAGTAAAATTAGAAAAAGCTCTGAGCCAAAAGCTTTCCCTAGAAAAAGCTCACCTCTTCACTTGGAAGAAAAGTATAAAAGCCGAGTTCATGCATACGCAAGCTCACCAGCGTTCGGACTTTACTTCGATCGAAGTAGATCTACTTCGATTTTAAAGAATAAAAAAAATCTACTTCCATACTTCGCTTTGCCCAAGATCTACTTCTATTTTTCGTTAACAGTCATTTTTTAACCAAATAACGATGACAAAACTGAATTGATAACTCAAAGCGTCAACACAATCTCGCTCCTGTCACCTTGCTATTGCTACGTTCGTTACCCTTACTGCAAAAAAAAAACTTTATGGTGACTTACTCGTAGTTTCTTTTTTTTTTCTGTTTTCGTAAAGAATTGTAGAATTGTGTAAGTGCGAGTGTGAATTTATGAATTTCAACAATGACGAATAACTGTAACTGTAAGTAAAACATTGATTTCTTGAATTCGCTTGACAAAGCATGCTCTTGTTAGATGTTAGGGAATGAACTTGCGGTTTGTTATTGTTTGCAGTTGCGATTATTTAGATCTATTGTGCAAGCAATTTATTACAAATGGTTTTCAAGAAAAAAAATTAATGAAATGGATAAATATTTAACCAAAAAGTAACAATGGTAACAAAAATGTTTAAAATAAGTGAGTGTTTTAACGGCTTATTATTTCAGACAAAATTCTACGAATCAGAAGAGCCGTATCTCCCTTCAAAAAAGTTCAGATGGAGACACCGGCTAGGTAGTGAAGTTTTACGTAAATGCGTTTTGTATTTTTTATATTCGGTTATAGAAAAACCAAAACGGTTTGCGAAAAAACTGACTTATCCTCTTGCTCAACCATGGTGACAGATGAAATTTCAGGCGAGGAATTGGAAATAAATATATAACCAAAAATATAAAACTGAATGGGGATCAAGTAGGAGATGGTTGACCAGGGAGGGAGTTTTTCAAAATGCTTACTGCAAGTTGTGCAAAAAAACTTTAGCCAACAACATCACCAACTTAGAACAATACGCAAGTTCCTACAGTCACAAAAAAAAGTTGAGTGTAAGAACCAAACACATTTACCACAAATCGTCGAAAAATTGGAAAATGCTGAAGCAAGCAAGGGCACAAAATTGAAAAAGGAGATTACAATGGTAATGTACTGTGTTTCAAAATTGTTACCTTTTATCACCATGGACACACTGCCGGGCCTGTTTAATGTTCTCACGCAAGACAAAGCCACGTCATATAAAATTAAATGTTGTTCAAAGAAAGCAACAGAATTAGTTAAACTTATTTCGAACTTTAGCATGAAGCTTTCGCAACAAATTTTTTTCGCTCATTATTGATGAAAGCACCGATATTAGCTGCAAAAAGTGTTTAGTTTTAGTTGTTCGGCACCAAGAACTCTGTTCAATTAAAGACGATTTTTTGGGTTGTTAGAATTAGAAGATTCGTCGGCAACTTCAATTGCAAGTGATATAAAAAAATACTTATTGGAATTGTGCTGTTATGAATGGCTCGATGGAATGGGGTAAGAACACATCTAAAATCTTTGAACGAAAATCTCTTCTATTTGGGTTGTACTTGCCATTCTCTAAAACAGCATCAAAACAAATTCCCCTTGAAATTGAATTATTAATTAAGAACATTTTTAATTTTTTCTCGCATAGCTCTAAAAGACTTTCTGAATTTAAGACTTTTTAGGATTATTTTGAAATAGCCGAGCACAAAATTTCGAACACATGTACCACTCGATCGTTATCGGTTCAGGTAGCAGTAGACAGGGTTTTAGAACAATGGACAGCTCTAAAGCATTATTTTTTATTATTGTCATTTGAAGAAAAGAGGGAAAATAATATTGAAACAGTGGCAGAAAGACTAAACGATGTGAATAAATCCTATTTGTTATTTTTATCTTATGTTTTAAATATTATTAATAAAATTAATAGAATTTTTCAGTCAGTTTTGTGAATAATCACAACAACAAGCATCGAACAACAAACGACGAACAATAACTAAGCAGTGCATTCCAAAGCGCACAGCTTATTAAGTTACTTGCACATGCCACGTAACTGAACACCTCGTACGATTTGTTTCTTAGCCTACTTACGAGTAAGGTGTGTAAATAATGTAGAATAAGCAAAATTGTAGTATTCAAGGCAAAATTAATTTAAATAAAGTTCAGTTCGTTAAAATAGTTGTGTTGTTATTGACTTCCCCCCACCAGTGGTAAGGAGTCACAATATTCTCAACTAAACATTGGTCCTTCGAAGCCATAAGAAAGGAAAGCGTTACCAGGGCTACAAACACTGGTACATCTAAGTGAAACAAATTTTTTTTTGTTATTTTTAACATAGCGTCACCAGGGCTACAAACATTGGTGAAAATACATACACAGTCATAACTAAAAATTAACAAAAACAAAAAAAAGCGTTACCAGGGCTAGCAACACTGGGTATTTTTTTTGTGAAATAAAATTATAAAAAAAGAACAAATAAAAGAGTAACAAAAATATGGAGGATGTGGATGTTTACCTTATTGTCGCAAGACAAAAATCTCTTGCAACGGAACTGGAGAAAATACAAACAAATTTCGGAAAAGACAGCACATCTAGAAAGACAACTCGCTACATACAGGAAAACTACAGAAAATCGAAAAAATCTGGACTGAATTCCAAACCAATCACCAAAAAATTAAAGAGGTGATTAAACCGGAGACACCGTACATACAAAGAGACACCGTTCAAGTGGTTAAATCTATGTACGAAAAATTGAAAAATGCCTTGGAAAATGTATCTTCGGCTAGTATTAATGAAGAAGAACTAGCAGGAAATGAGCAACAGACACAGAGGCTCAAAAAATTGAACATTAAAATAGCGGCGATATCAAGGAGCATCAATGCTTTCGAGCAGACATTTCATAAGTTTTCAAAAGAAGTTCATGAATACCAACAGAAAATATTGCTGGAACAGTGGAGGAACCTAACTGAACTCCACGAAGAATTTTTGTCGAAAGCATCAGAACAGGATTATACGATTCCCTACATGCAGGAAAATCGTTACGAGGGAGTTGAAGATGATGTAAACAACTATCTCTTACAAATAATCAAAACCACTCCTCTTCCACTCCAGAAATCCGCCTTCCCCAATTGAAAATACCAATATTCAAGGGTAATTATTTAGAATGGCAATCGTTTTGCGACATTTTTACCACATTAATTCATAACAAAGTTACTCTGGGCGTAACAGAAAAAATGGAGTATCTTAAAACTCACTTAGAAGGCGAACCTCTTCAGTTAATACAACATTTCACAATATCAAGTGATAACTATCAAAATGCCTGGGAAACCTTAAAGGCACGATATGCCAATGAAAGAAAAATCATTACCATGCATCTGGACAGAATGTTTAAAGGAAATCATACTGGGAACCATCCATCATCAAATCATCTTAAGCAAATCATGGACGCAAATAATTGCGGCTCTGAAAACCATGGGCTTCGACACTTCCTCATATGGACCAATCATTGTTCATCTTATATTGAAAACATTAGATCCAGAAAGCAGGAACTTGTTTGAGCAAAGCATTGAAAACCCAAACAAGATGCCCACTCAAGAAGCACTCTTTGAGTTTCTAACAAGACGATAACGAGCATTGGAAGTATTGTCGTCATCAAAGCAGAAGACACCAAGAGAGGAATAGAAATTTACAGCGCGCAACTTCCATATTGGAACAGCAACTGAATGCGCATTCTGCAAAGGTGAACATGCTGTTTACGTTTGCAATAAATTTTTGAGTTGGACCCCAAAAAAGCGTTATGAACAAGTGAAATCAGCAAAACTATGTGTGAATTGCTTACGCCATGACAAACAGAGTGCATGCCTCAGCAAGAGACTGTGCAAACATTGTAATAAAAGGCATAATTCACTTTTGCACATGGAACATTTCGAAAAACGAAAACCTAATATAACTCAATCAGAGCAACCCCAAGTTAACCATGGCGATCATAACCAAAGCGTTCTCCTTGCCACAGCCATAATCATTGCTAAAAATAATAACGGGGAAAGCAGGCAAATAAGAGCCCTTATTGACCCAGGCTCACAAGCTACTTTGATCACAGAAGAAGTAGCTCAATCGCTTAGACTATCTAAAGAAAGAGTGTTTGTACCTGTTAGTGGTCTAGGAGCAACAGATGCAGGAACTGCGCGTAGTAAAGTAAATTTCTCCATATCATCAAGAGTAGCATCAAAATTCAAGATACACGTACAAGCCCTTGTTCTACCAAAACTAACAAGATTGCTGCCAGCCGAGAAAACAATAACTTTAAAAGCCAAACAGTTTCAAGATCTTACCCTTGCCGATCCAGGATACAACGCTCCAGGTACTATCGACATGATACTAGGTGCTGACATATATGGAGAAATAATCCTAGAAGAAGTACGAAAGGGCACAAAGGGTTTCCCAATAGCACAAAATTGTTATTTAGGGTGGCTCATAACAGGTCGAACATCTTCCCAGAAAGGCTATGGTGTCAGGGTAACTGGGATGGTAGTACAAACCTCGTTAGAAAAGCAGCTTCAAAAATTCTGGGAACTGGAAGAATTTCAAGACCGCAACTATCTAAAAGAGGAAGACCAGGAATGTGAGCAAATATACAGTGAAACTCACTACAGAGACGATAATGGTAGATATGTGGTGAATATACCATTCAACATAAAATTGATGCAAAACCATAAACTAGGAGATTCTAAAAATAAGGCAATAGCCAGGCTACATCAACTGGAACAGCAGTTTAGTAAAGATTTGAAATTAAAAGAAGAATACACAAAGTTTA
The DNA here is from genome assembly GCA_949129095.1 of Volucella bombylans. Lineage (NCBI taxonomy): Eukaryota > Metazoa > Arthropoda > Insecta > Diptera > Syrphidae > Volucella > Volucella bombylans. The sequence goes on from OX422140.1 coordinate 324,574,715, forward strand.
TGAAGGAGTTTTTAGACCTTGGACATATGGTCTAAGTGCCTCTAGCCAACAATACCATAAATGATGTCTACTACATGCCACACCACGCAGTTCATAAACCTGATAGCACGACAACAAAGCTACGGGTTGTGTTTGGTGCATCGGCTAAAACTACAACAGGCGTGAGTTTAAACCAACTCATGCTGGTGGGGCCCAAGTTGCAAGAAGATTTAACAACAATCTTTTTGCGATGGAGACGTCATAAGTACGTTTTCACAGCGGATATAAAGAAAATGTACCGCCAGATAAAGGTCAACAACTATCATCAGGATTATCAACGAATTTTGTGGCGAAACTCAGAAAGGGAACAGATAAAGGAATACAGACTCACCACTGTGACATATGGAACAGCATCGGCACCGTATCCAATTGGATCCGATATCCTTAAAAATGATTTTTATGTAGATGATCTGATGTCAAAGGCACAGCTCATTCAACTTTTGAAAGAAGCAGGATTCAATCTCCGGAAATGGGCAACGAACAATATTAAGCTACAAGACAGAGAAGTTGATAATCAGGGGCACCGAGAAATTGAAATTAATAAAGAAAACACAATCAAGGCACTAGGTATACACTGGAGTTTTTCGTCTGATACACTTCAATTTAAAGTCAAGGAAGAACCAAATCAACAAACCTTAACGAAGCGTGCCACACTTTTGGAAATAACTAAGTTGTACGACCCGTTGGGATGGTTGGCACCTGTCACTATTAGGGCAAAATTATTAATGCAAGAACTATGGAAGACCAACTTATCGTGGGATGAACCTTTAACTTCAGAGCTACAACAATCCTGGAATAGCCTCAGAAATAATTTGAACACTATTGAAGATATAAAAATCCCAAGATGGATGGGAACTAATAAGAAACATAAAATTGACTTACACGGGTTTTGTGACGCTTCAGAATCCGCTTACGCTGCAGTAGTGTACTCCAGAATATCTCTTCAAGATGGTTCATACCGAATAACATTATTGATGGCAAAGACAAAGGTCGCACCTATCAAAACAAAAATTACACTTCCAAAACTAGAATTGTGCGGAGCCCATTTGCTATCAAGGTTACTCTGGGAAACGCAACAGGTATTCCAGACACAATTGGGTGATGTTTTTGCCTGGACAGATTCGACGATAAACCCTAGCATGGATTAAGCGATGTCCTTCTACGTTAAAAACATTTGTAGCTAATAGGGTATCGCAAATTCATGAAAAAATTGCAACAAAGCACTGGAGACACATTACATCGTCTGAAAATCCCGCTGACTGTGCCTCGAGAGGAATTGCACCAAACCAACTGAAGGATCACTCGTTATGATGGACTGGCTCCGAATGGCTAAAGCTCCCTTCATCCCATTGGCCGGCAGAAGTAGCTGTTGACGTTACAGTTCCTGAGGTAAAGATAACTATGACATTGTCGGTGTTTGAGGCCGCATGCATGTTCACAAGATTTTCCTCATATAACAAACTTATAAGAGTTACTGCGTACTGTAAACGCTTCATTTCAAAGTGCAAAAGGACGAATACACACGTAGGGCCATTGACAACAAAGGAATTAGAAGCCAGTTGTAAGACCGTCATACGCGTCGTTCAACAAAGGAAATTCAAAGAAGAATGGGCCTGCCTGCAAGGTGGACGTTTCCTAGACAGGAAGAGTAAGCTGTTATCATTGAATCCTCTAATGAACAAGGACAACATTATCATAGTCGGAGGTCGACTGGAAAATGCATCTCTGACAGAATCCCAGAAACATCCAATTATACTACCATACCGTAGTATTTTTACAAGGTTGTTGGTGAAACACACTCACGAAAAAACATTGCATGGAGGTATCCAACTGACTTTAGCAACTTTAAGACAGTCCTATTGGATTTTGCAATCCAAACGAGTTGTCAGGAAAGCAATTCACGAATGCGTACGATGCCATCGCTTTAGAGCAATAAATAAAGCTCAAATAATGGGAATATTACTAACACCAAGAGTAACACCTTCGAGACCCTTTACTCATTCTGGTGTGGACTATGCTGGCCCACTAAAAATTCTTTTGTCCAAAGGAAGAGGTAATCGCACTACAAAGGGATACATAGCAGTTTTTGTGTGCTTAGCCACTAAGGCTATTCACATAGAACTAGTTAGCGACCTCACATCAGAGGCGTTTTTGGCTGCCGTCCGAAGATTTACATCAAGAAGAGGTGTATGTTCAGATATTTACTCTGATTGTGGTACGACATTTATAGGAGCAAACAAAGAGATACAGAGCTTAATCAAGTTGACTATAGCACAGTGGAGAGAAGAAATCACTGAGAAGTTGGCAGTTGATGGTATCATCAACATTTTCCATTTTATTTTATTTTTATTCCGCCTGCTGCCCCACACTTTGGCGGACTATGGGAAGCAGGTGTTAAGTCGGTGAAATACCATATGAAAAGAATAATTGGTGAAACAACGCTTACGTTGAGGAACTTTCAACGCTATTTACCCAAATAGAATCATGCCTAAACTCTCGACCCCTTACCGTTGTAAGCAACGATATTGAAGATAAGCTGATACTCACTCCAGGTCACTTTTTATTTGGATCTGCGCTCAACGCCTTACCTGAACCAGTAAATGGGAAGCAGGTGTTAAGTCGGTGAAATACCATATGAAAAGAATAATTGGTGAAACAACGCTTACGTTGAGGAACTTTCAACGCTATTTACCCAAATAGAATCATGCCTAAACTCTCGACCCCTTACCGTTGTAGGCAACGATATTGAAGATAAGCTGATACTCACTCCAGGTCACTTTTTATTTGGATCTGCGCTCAACGCCTTACCTGAACCAGTAATTGACCAAACACGTAGTTACGGCTCCCGGTGGATGTTAATCCAAAAAATGACTCACGACTTCTGGAAAGCTTGGTCGAATGACTATCTATCACAACTTCAGCAACGTTGAAGGGTGACGGAGGTACACCCAGGAAAAGATAAAAGGGTTCGAGCTGTAACAGTTCTGAGTAACGGCTCACACTACAAAAGACCGATTGCTAAACTATGCCCATTACCCAATAATGAACTAAATACAGCTGAAGAGAATGCAATACTTCAAACTCAAATTGCAACTAAAGATTTAACAAATTGCAATCAAATAAATACAGATACTCAAGGCCAGGGAAAGCGCTCTGGTAGACATAATATAACAGCATTTATCACCACAGCTATGTCTGATCAGAATATGAACCAAGTCCACGTCAATCAATTCGAAACTCAGCCTGGTATATTCTTTGAAGACGTTGGCCGCGCAAACATGATCGCCAGTACATGGAAAGCTATCGTGTTTTTTAATTTGACAAGCTACTGGTCCGAATTTTACACATACAAGGAATGCGTGAGGCGGATGAAAGACGTTTGCATTAGAAATATATCAGAAGGCTTTACAGTTCTTTGCGATAATACCTTGGCACAATTCGAACAACAATTGCAGCAAATAGAACTGAATAACGATGTGCTATTGCACGCAAACAACGTGCCATTAAAGAGTAAGCGATCACCATTCGACTTCATGGGAACTGTAGCAAATGAGCTCTTTGGAGTGCTGAATCAACGACTTTCTCAAAAAATACGAGCAAACAATTGAAATGGTGCAAGGAAATGAAGAACACATATTACAGTTAATGAAGAATCAAACTACCATCATCGATTCAACATTCAATATATTCAAGAAAGAACGAATCTCCAACCGAAAACAACAAGCCTTTCTGACTTCTCTTATAAATGACTTGAATAAACAACACGATAAGTTCAACTCATTTAAAATTTTGGTATCTACCGCAATGAATGCAATGTTAATGATGATCAACTACTAGAACACTCAAAACATAATGCTGGATATTGTACTATCAACACATCAGGGCAGAATGCATCCTCTTATACTTAGTGTAAACCAGCTGCAGAATGAATTGATAAGGATACATGACAACATCCCTCGCACATTAATGATACCGGGGGAACGACAACATGAACCGATTCTCCAACTCTATAAAGACCTTCATCCAAAGGGGAGAGTAACAGATGAAAACATTATTATTGAAATCACGATTCCCTTACTGTTCAACGAGGAATTCAAGGTTTTCAATGTGTTACCAGTACCAACTTGGCATAACGGGAATTTCACGTACTTAGTACCATAATCAGAGTACCTATTAGTTAGTCTACAATTGGATCGATACTACCCTATGACAAAGCAAGAAATCAATTCCTGCAAGCAGAGGTCAGCTGGCATGTACTGGTGCAATTTAGTCCATCCAATTTATACACCTGGCTCCACCATTAGTGCATGCGAGATGAGCATACTTCAACACAACAACTTACTCTCAACAGCCTGTACTACCCATACAGTTCCTGCCAGAGCATATTGGGTAGAGATGCATCATCCTAATACCTGGATATTTAGCATGGCCTTTAAAAGAAGTGTAGATATTATCTGTGAACAAGAAACGAAGCATATCTCATTATTTGGCAGCGGAACCATAAGTCTGCAAGAAACCTGTATGATACGTCAAGAAGGCATGATCATCATTGGGAAACGAATTCTGTCAAGTCGATTGCAAGCATCGTTTTTGCCAACAAGCAACATATCGCACCAGCTGACGAATTTCACGCACTTGAGGCAAGAAGCTCCAGTTCTACGCCCAGACATATTTAAGGATATTGGCAAGGTAGAGAATGCTCTTGAAGTCCAACAAGGTCAGGAAAAATTGCTGCTGTTACTGAGGACACACAAGATCCAACATTACACCACCATCGGCTCTGTTACGACACTGCTCTTTATAGCTGCATTTATTTTCATAGTTATAGACATAAGAACGCGATTCTTCAAGAACAAACCAGGTAAACCACAACCACGCAGCTACATAGCATTGAACCCTCTACAACCCGAAAACTTGATGAATCAGACTTCTGCGTGACGTCCATTTAAGCCGGCCCCAGCATGTTGTGAATAATCACAACAACAAGCATCGAACAACAAACGACTAACAACGCACAAATTAAAACTCTGCCTTTTTTTTATAACTAAGCAGTGCATTCCAAAGCGCACAGCTTATTAAGTTACTTGCACATGCCACGTAACTGAACACCTCGTACGATTTGTTTCTTAGCCTACTTAAGGTGTGTAAATAATGTAGAATAAGCAAAATTGTAGTATTTAAGGCAAAATTAATTTAAATAAAGTTCAGTTCGTTAAAATAGTTGTGTTGTTATTGACTTCCCCCCACCAGTGGTAAGGAGTCACAATATTCTCAACTAAACAGTCAGAAAAAACTACTATTCATCTTCTTCTTCCGTCAATTAAGCAACAATTTTTAAACTTGACAAGGAATTTTATAAAAATTGAGTTTTTAAGTTGTGAAGTGGATTACGAAAATCAGAACTTCCAGGTTTCTATTGAAACAATATTTTGTGGGATAGAATTTGAGAAAAATGAAAAAAATATTTCAAAAGGAAATATTTTGGAAATTAAACGAAATATTTTAAAATACTATATTACTCTTTGCAACCAAATCAAACTAAGATTTTCTTTTGACGATAACAAACTAAATTTAATACAGTATTTGAACCCTTAAAAAATGTAAGAAGGAGAATTACCTTCAATTTTAAAACTGGTTGAAACCTTTCCTTTCAACAAATGCTCAATTGAGGTCTTAAACGATGAATGGAGATCATTCCTTTTTTATAACATTAGCAATATATTTACATCAAAAAGTTTTGGTTAAATTTTGGTATTCTTTAATGGGAAAATGTAATCAAATGGAAGAGATTTTGTTCAAAAATTTGTCTGAATATATGTTAACTTTGGCTGTTTTACCCCACAGCAGCGCAGCAGCGGAAAGAAAATTCTCAGAAAAGAATTCGATAAAAAACAAATTTAGAAATCGTTTAAATATTAAATAAATAGCTTAATGTTTTCACGATCACTTATAAATAATATTGGGGAAATTTATGAACCACCAAATAATTTAATAAAGTATATTAAACAATATAAATTTGTTGATGGCAAATACATTCAAAAATAAAAAAGTTAATCGTAAATGTTCAATTTAGATCTCTAAATTATGAAAATATTTTAAGACTGAAGACTGAATTTTCAATTGATGCAATATTATATTTATGTTCGGTTTTTTTTTTGTTTTTATATCTTATCTTATATCATATTTTTAAATAATAAAATGTGTTAAAAATGAATTTTTATGAAAATAGCAAATAAAGAAAATTAAAAGAATTTTCCTATATTTACTTCGCAAATTTTGATTTTACTTCGCTTTTTTTCTGTACATACTTCGAAATTTTATATCAGAAGTCCGAACCCTGATGCTCACTTATTCATTATCATTCGTGAACTGTTGTTCAGTGAAGTAACACATTAATTCATCACAGTTGGTTCAGTGAAGTGACTCACCATTGACTCACATTCATTCACTATCATTTTTGCTTCAGCGAAATGACTTCACATAACAATATAAAATTACATTGCTTTTTTAATTTTGGCATTTTTTTTTTTTTCTTTTTTTTTCGCGATCTATTAAGTAGAAGTTACTCAACATTATTCCAGGTTGGCGACTAGTCACTGTTGAGACGACCTTAGCTTCTTTGGAAAGCACCATCAGAGTAATCCAGAAGGAACTCGGACCCAGCTTTGGGCACCATATCCGCGACATGGTCAGAAGATGAAAGCTCGTGTGAGTCTCCAGAACCCGGAAAAAAGCGTATTAAAAAATCCGCCTTCAACCAAACAAAACCAAAGAAGAAAAAGGACTCTAAACAAACTCCTGCCCCATCAGGTAACATTACGGCCCCCTCACTGACGCCAGCATGCCAAAAAGCCCCTACGGGTTCGTCAACAGCCCCACCTGTCCCCAAACCCCAACCATCACAGAAGGAATCAGGAATGCCTCCAATCTACTGTTTCTCCGCTAATATGGCAGAAATTAGCAGGTTTGCTAAGGGTGCAAACATCAAGTTCAACGTTAAGAACATCGGCACAACTAAGGCAGTCACACATACGGAGACTCGGGATGGCTTTGAGTCAATAACTTCCTAAAAACAAGGAAAATCCAAAGCCACATATATACGCCCCGAGGGGACAGGAAAGTACTGCTCTTATTAAAGGGCATACACTACTCCTACCCACCGGTGGAAGTGGCTGACGAACTAACCAGGAAGGAATACGCGTCGTAAAAGTTACAGCTTTTTCATCGAAAACGGCAAAGGGGAAAAATTTCAACTCCTTCGTAGTAGAAGTGGAGAGAACTAGCGATATCAGCAGCATAACCCTGCTGTTAAACCAAAGAGTTCATTGGGAGCGGCTAAAGAGCAATGAACTAACTCAATGCAGAAATTGCCAGCACTTTGGACACGTCGCTACCAACTGCGGAATGCGATATGTTTGCGTAAAGTGCAGCCAACATCACCAACCAGGAGAGTGCCAGAGGAAAGAAACCTCAAGTCCATCAGTCTACTGTGCAAATTGCAAGAAGGAAGGACATCCCGCAAAATACAGGGGTTGCGCATTCTACAAAATGGCAGAAAAGGAAAAAGCTGCTAAGGAGAGGAAAGCGCAGCAGGAATTTGCTTCGAAGTCCGCCTGTGTCTTCACTAAACCAGCAATTAGTTTTGCAACAATGGCCAAAGCAGGCACCCCAAACCCGTTAGTAAATTCCCCAGTAGGCAAAACATCGCTGCTCCAAAGAAGATGGAAAATCTGTCGCATTTGCGGAACATCCCAAAGCCAACAAACCTCAACAGCGAAGTACAACGTGTATTCGGTTCCAATCTTGCGGGTATTATGTAAAAGGCTCGTGCCGCAGTGCCATCGAACACTCCCAGATGGACGATAAAAGCAAGTCAGTGGCTCTAGCCACATTTATCTTTCAATTATGCAGTGCATAAACAGGCTACGTATAATTGCATATAACGTTAACTCGTTATATAGCAAATCTAAGCGGCTGCGTTGTCCCTGTTCCTGCAAACCAACAAACTGGGCATCATTCTTGCCAGTGAAACTATGCTCTATGATCGGAACAAACTGGAGTACAAAGGATACCTAGCGCACAGAATAAATAGGACGGAAGGAAAAAGAGGGACTGCCATCATCTATCGAGACTATCTGAATATAGTCAACATAGCAGGACTATCAACTTTAGAAGCTACCTGCGATGTTATAAAGATCAACATTGAAGAAACAATCCTACTTGTCAGCATATACAGCAAATGCAATGCAAGTAGTGGGAACATAAAGCATGACTTGCTAAAGATAAACAACCTAATAAACCAACACACATACGGATTTATCGGTGGAGATTTCAATGCAAGACACCCAATGTGGGGAGACTATTACACAATCCCTGAAGGCACAGCCATAGCTGATTGGATGGAACAAAACGGCGACCAACACTCGTTAGTAATTATCTCTCAGCCCCACCCAACTTTTCGCAGAACACCGTCGTTACTAGATTTCTTCATGGCCACCTTCAATCTAGTCAACATACTACCTGAGATAAGGAACGACGAGTGTACGATTTTACCTAATGACTCCGACCACGAAGCAGTGCAACTAAGCATAAAACTTCATCAACCTATTTTTACGACCAGAAAACCAAGCAATAGATACATAGATTTCGCTCAACTGGATAAAAATTAATTGCAGAGCAAAATAGAGGAAAATTTGATAATCATTCGAAGACACAATAAAGAGATCTGTAGATGACAGAGGCCCAGAACATCAAGAGATGCATACAATCATTTTCCGCTGCACATACAAGTACTCTATGCTCATAAACAAAGGCTAAGAAAACGCCTACAGCGGATCTATAGTCGTGAATGGAACAACAGAAGTGCAGATTATCGGACAGTTCAAAGTGAGCTCAACTGCACCAACACCATGTTTCGAAATGCCGTTCAGGACTACAACGACAAACAATTAGATAAAGTGCTCCGGAAGATAAAACCCGGTCCTAACACATTTAGGGAAATTAACCGCATCATCGGCAAAAAGCCGCACCTCCCGGAGAAATTAACCACCGATCAGGGGAAGCTATAACCCTTAAGAAAAGTGTTCTGCCTTCGCTAATTATTTTGAACAAAACTTTATACCATCTCCACCTAACAATATTTATTTTGATTCTTTCATTTCAGAAGTCAACGAGTCTGTACAAAGAACTATGGGTCAAGCAGATCAGCGTGTAACAAACAATCGATCGGACAACCCCCATACCAGTTGTGAACTTGCCAATGCGAATGAAATTGCTGAAATCATGCTGCCATCATCTACATAACAATCATAATGAACAACTGCTTAAACAACAGCTACTTTCCGATAAGATGGAAGACAGGGAAGATTGTAGCAGTCCCCAAGAATGGAAGGAATACCAGCATCGAGAGATACAGGCCAATCTCCATCCTAAGTAGCCTCAGCAAGGCACTAGAAGAGCTAATTCTCTGCCGAGTCAAGCGGCACTGCAACAGCCATCGCAACATCCCTGACATTTAGTTCGGGTTTCGAGAAAAACACTCAACGCTGCACCCGCTCTTAAGATTTCACCAGGACATCATAAGCGGACTCAACGCTCACAAAGTGACAGTGGCCTGTTTCTTGGACATACAGAAGGCCTTCGATACCATCTGGATCGATGGCCTAATACACAAACTAAGGCAATTCAACTTCCCGGAAGCCCTAATCAGAATACTTCACAGCTTCCTAAGCCACAGATCCTTCTATGTCCAAATTGACCAGACGAGATCAACCACGACGGACATCAAAGCAGGAGTCGCCCAGGGATCCAAACTGGGCCCAATACTCTACAACGTCTACACGCAGATCAACCCCTACTGGAGAATACAACAAGATGCCGTTTATTCGCAGACGATCCTCCAACATACGCTAACTCGCTGTCCCCCCTCATAGCCGCACAAAAAGTGGAGCGTCATATTGGAAAATTATGGAACTACTATGAGAAATGGGGAATCAAAATTAATGCTGCCAAGACTGAGCTCATGTGCATCAGGAGGCCAGTTAGAAAAAGTGAATCCAGATCAGCAGCCAAATGTCGAGCCATTAAAATAAAACTACCCGACGGCTCTGAGCTATTAACAAGAAGAACAGCCAAATACCTTGGAATCCACTTTTCAGAAAGACATAGGTTCAACCCCCATGCAACAACAGTAATTAAAAGGACCAATTACGCATTCCACCGAATATATCCGCTAATGAAAAAGCAAAATGAGCTAAACATGAAGACCAAACTACTCCTCTACAAACAACTAATAAGGCCAGTCATAACCTATGGATTTCCAATCTGGTTTAATGTCACCAAGACCTTTATGAAGAAATTGGCTGTCTTCGAAAGAAAAGTTCTCAGAATCTGCACAGGACTCCAGTATAACAGGATAACCAACAAAATGGCGAAGAACAACATATGAAGAAGCTCGTGTCACCCCGTTACCTAAATACATGGTTCAACTATCCAGAGCACTACTACATAAATCTGCCAACAACCCAAACTAGTTAATCCGGGAACTACTCCATCAAGAACACATCTTGGAACACAGGTGCCTGAGCACCCCGGCAATGCTCAATGAAGACATGTTCAACCTTGACAACGAAGAGGAACATCTCGAGTTCTACGAAGTCATTAACCGACTCTACCACAGAGGATAGACAATATACCTGGGCCACATAAACTCCCATCCGCCAAATAGGTTTGAACACCCTAAATTTAAACATACAATACCAAATCAACATATGTAAATAATTATATAATTATAACCATCACATGTAAAATAATAATAAAAAGAACCAATATTATATATCGTTGGGCCCCTATTGTTGAGCCAACAAACCTTTACAACTTACTTTTTACTTACGTAAAATTATTTATAAGGAAAACAAAAAAAAGAACACAATTGTACATATACAGTGTTGTGCATATCAATAGCAACTAATGTTACTTATTTGAATCCTTTAGCTTTTAACATACTTTTACTGCTTTATTTAAAATTTTGCTCATCCGTTTCATTTAGCAATGATCTCTGTTTAATACAACAATAGCGAAAATGATACACAAATTAAGGGTACTTTAGAATCGAGCAATACGATTAGAATGATTGTTTTTCAGTTGTGCATAACAAAAGCAACTTTATCGATTGTGATTTTGTTCACCTATTAACAGTAAATTACTGTTACATTTCATGTTTTGTGAGTTACTGATGGTGATTCAAACATTAGGAGCATTTGCAATTGTAGCTTGGAACAAAGAAGTGTGTTTATTTTTAAGTGCATCATGGCTCGCGATAAATATCCCGAAAGCTTAAAACAAAAAATAATTGATGAGTTTGAAAGTGGATTTTCTCAAATTTCTTTGGTAAAAAAGTATAATATCAATAAGTCGATCATCTCGCGCTTAATTAAAAAGTATAAGGCCACAAAATCTATTAAAACCATTCACTTGGGCGGACCGAAACGGAAGACGACAAAACGAATAGACAGAAAAATAATTTTGGCTATAAAAAAAGATCCATTTTTATCATCGCAATCAGTAGTTAAACAGTTAAATTTAGATGTAGACTCAAGTACCGTTCGCCGACGTGCTATAGAAGCAGGTTTCAAAAGTTATAGGCCGGCTAAAAAACCATTGCTGACCAGGAAGCATTTAGAGAAAAGGCATGATATTTGCGTTAAAATATTGCTGATTGAATTTATAAAATTTATTCATATTTCAGGTTGAGTTGTGCAAAAGCACACTTTCATTGGACTACTGACCAATGGAAATCAGTGCTATTTAGCGATGAATTGAAGTTTAACCTTTTTGCAAGCGATGGTATGACAACAGTTCGTCGGCGAAAGGGTGAACGACTAAAACCACAAAACTGCAAAGCCACAGTAAAACACGGAGGAGGTTCGGCAATGGTTTGGGACTGATTTTCTGGTTTTGGGCAAGGACCCTTACATGAGATTGAAGGGATAATGGATCGTTTTGCCTACAAGCACATTTTAGAGGCAGTCATGTTGCCTTTTGCTCAGCGGAAAATGCCACCGGACTGGGTATTCCAACATGACAATGACCCTAAACCCACGGTAAAGGTTGTAAAAGAGTGGCTGACAGCAAATAGGGTTCAGGTATTGGATAGGCCTGCCAATCACCTGACCTGAACCCAATCGAAAATCTGTTTGGCATCCTCAAGCGGCGAGTTGGTGGGCAGCGCTTTCCGAACAAAGCCGCCCTAGTTCAAGCACTAAAAGAAAACTGGAGAAGCATTCCATAAAGTACTATTGATAATTTAATAGCTTCAATGCCAAAAAGATATGCCTCTGTTATACAAAACAAAGGCTATTTTACAAAATACTAATAAAAAAGCCATTTATCTACTTTTAATTTTGTAGTTGCTTTAGTTATGCACAGTGCAATATTTTCATTATTATTTTTTTCTATTTATTGACTTGAAACACTTGAATTAAAAAGTTATTTTTCATTTTTTTTCACTAATCTGCATATTAATTTATATAAAAAAAAAATTAAATGAAACTTCTAGTAAATAAAAAAAAAGTTATAGCTAAAAAATGTTAAAGGGTGAAATGGTTGCTATTGATATGCACAACACTGTACATATTTTACGTTCAATAAAAACTAATTGAATTGAATTGACGCATGCTCACTCAGGTTTGGTATTTCGCTGGCACAGTCGGGTAATCCACTGCACAGAAAAATAACACACTTGAGCTGGGTCAGTACAACGGTCAGGTCATTTTCTATCGTCTGAACTACAATTTTGGGACTATATATACGAATTTTTGTATTAAATATAAAGTAATAAATTTTTGGATTAAATATAGAATGCTAAATTCTGTTTAAATTAAAGTTGGTTTTCTTTCTTCGGAATTTTTTTTTATAACAAGCTACCTTTGTAGGGTTGCCTGTTCAGCGATTGCTGCGGTTCTCGAACAGCACAATACGCGGCAGAGAATTCACCAAAGCTGCGAGCATTGGGTTTCCACCGAAATTGTTAGTGGTGGGAGTTACGTCACGGACCTCCGACCCCTCGTCCCGACAAGAGCAGTAGTCTCATCCTACAATACAACTAGCGAGAGCTCTCGCATTTGGACATCGGACGACTGTTAAAACTGATGCGTCAAAACGCAACGAACAATTGTCAAGTGAATCAAGTGCTAATCATAGGAAAAATAACCCGAAAAACTATAATTTGTGTAGCATTGTGCTTTTTAGCTAGAAAAAAATATATGAAAAGAAGAAAAAGGAGGAGATGGTGGGTAAGACCAATGTATGCAGAACACGTTTCAAACTCTGAAGAAAGACAGCGAAATGTTTGCTAAGGCCACCAGAATGTCAGTAGGCAATTTTGATGCTCTTCTGGCACTGATGAAGGACAATTTGGAAAAATATTCTGCAAGGAAGCCTATAGTTGCTGAATGCAGATTGGCACTAACACTTATGTAAGTAATACAACAACTTTGCTTTGAAAGTGATACATGATTCATGCTTAAATAATAATTAAATAAATAACCTTTAAAAAAGGTTTTTAGCACACTGTGGTTCCAGGTTTTTGTATTCGTTGAAATTTAAGATATCATTGCCAGCCGTTAGCGCAATAATAAACGAAACCTGTGAAGTATTGTGGAATGCGTTACATACCATACACATATATGGCACCATCGGGTATAGAGGAGTGGAAATGCATTTCGTTGAAATATGAGGAAAATTGGCAACTGCCAAATTGTCTCTGGGCTATAGATGGGAAACACGTTTCTATTGTCTGTCCACCAAATGCAGGATCGTAGTTTTTTAATTATAAAAATAGACACAGCATTGTCTTGTTGGCGGCTTGCGACGCAAACTACTGCTTCTCAATGGTGGACATAGGAGCTTATGGTAGTCAGAGCGATGGTGGTATCTTTGCACAAAGCTCCTTTGGTAGGCTTTTGAATCAAGGAAAATTGCAAATCCCACCCCCAAAACCGCTGCCAAAAACTAACGATGTATTTCCACATTATTATGTGGGAGATAATGCTTTTCACTTGAACCCTAATTTAATGCGGCCATTTCTAGGTAAGGTTAACCTTAAATAAAACACGAAAATATAAACTTTAAACAACAACTTCTTATCATATGCAAGTGTCAACATAGACGGAGACCAAACAAATTTTAACAAGCGATTGTCCCGCGCAAGGGTTACAATTGAAAATACCTTTGGCATCCTATCAGCCCGATGGAGAGTTCTCCGCAACGACATTAATGCCTTTCCGAATAATGTCGACAACATAATCAAAGCGTCTGTAATTTTGCACAACTATCTTATGTTGCAAAAATACAATGCATATTGTACTCCAAATTTTTTTAGATAATTGTACTATGAATACATGTATATTGTATACTATGTATGTACATCAAAATAACCTGTATGAAAAAATCAACACAAATTTCTTCATCAGTTGCTTTGCGTTTAAGTTCTTCCTTCTCGATTTTTTTTTCAAACGAGAATCACGCTTTCGTTGTTTGTCAGCTTCGCGTTTTTATTCATCGCCAACTTGACATAGGCGTGATTACCATTTTCGATCCGCGGCACTTTTTGACACCTTATTCATAGCACGAAATTCTAAAAACTTTTCAAACTTTTTTACTTCGGATGTATCGGAACTAAATGGCGTATTGCAAAGAAACTGAAAAAATTCATCACTGCAACGCAAATTGAGATCGCGCTTACGATTACGATATTCACGTTCTCCTTCTACCGCAGAGTTCGGAGCCATATAAAATCTAAAATCTTCACTGTTTGATAGTATTTTATATACTGGCAGTAAGTTAAAGGGTCCAAGCGACAAATACACTTAACCCTTTAACTTCTTACGCTATGCACTGACAACAAATCTACCACATCCTTTCTTACAATTATTTTTTTTTCTATTTACGATCAATCGAATAAAAGAAGAGAAGCAAAACAACTACATATGTATTGACTTTTATGAGTCAACTACACACAACCCTTAAACCACCTGCATTACACATATACAGCGCATCTTCTGGATGTTTGTTTCATTGCGAATAACTCATCGGCCTGAGCCATTGACGGTGCAGTACTATTTTCCGTCAAAATTGTATGTTCTTTTAAGAATTTGTTTGTGATTTTCAATCTATGCTTTTAGTCAATTACTGATATACCATATGTACATACATACAAACATATTATAATTCATTGGTAAACATTATTGCTTCGTTTAATTTGCACGCACTTTTATTTGCTTTCAGAATGTCTAAATGTTCATACAAAGATTGTGACAATAACAAAAGAAAATTGTCCTTGTCATTTTTTACAGTTCCTAAAGATCGTACAAGGGATGTTTGGTTAAAGCATGCTCAATGTAATACATTGAAAAAACTAATTTTCATTTGTGAAACCCATTTTTATAGCAAAGATGTAAAGCTGGAAGCACATAGAAAACTGTTATCTAAAAATGCCCTGCCAATGTCATCGATGTCAGTGTGCAGTTGCTCTGATGTATCTATCAACCAGTCTTCCTTTAGAATCATGGATAACATCAGGGATACAAAGCTTTCTTCAGCGGTTATTTCAGACAGTTCTAGTGAATCCAATGTACTAAATATCAGTACTTTATTGAAACTGACAATACTGCGATTTTTCCAACTACATTTTGTGTTAATAGAGTTCCCAACTCTATGACATATATTAGAGATTTATCTCTACCTACATAGCTTCGAAAATAATAGTTTGCAAATTTCTCCTTCACAGTTTCCTTCTCCCGAATCTCGTTTTCATAATGAGTAAATACCATACCTCGGTACATTTTCGATACGAAAAAGCGATTAAAGATTAATAAGAACTATAACTTGGAGAGAAACCTTGACATGCGATTACAAAATAAGCCACTCGACGTTGTTACTTATGTTATATTCACCACACAGCATAACATTCCACATTCAATCATTTATACTATGTAAGTTAACATAATACTTTATGCCACAAGTTTGTTTCCCATAATCATCACTAAATGATTTGGCAAGAGCACATGAGATGACCACATTCCATTGCGTACATCAAGCATTGTCATACAGCAACATGATACACCTGTACATCAAGCAGCCGCATGCAGCAACCTGAGATACCTGTGGAAGCACGGAGCGGTCGAAGGTAGCTGTGAGAACGTCTGGGAAGAAGAAGCTCTGTGTCAGCAAATTAATAGTGTTTAAGATGTAGTTAGTCATGTTAGTATTTTCATAGGCAGAATCGCTGCCGGTTTGTATTTTAAATAAATAATTTTTTTTTTTTAAACTTTAAGTTTAAAGCTTTTTAATTGGCGCCCGAGCAGGAACCGGCGGTTTTTTTTATGTGTTAAAAAGTGTATCACAATTTTTCTCCAGATAAACAAAACACGCGTTTTCCGTTCCCAGTACACGGTCCCGCCTACAACCTCAAGTAGCTTTCGCGCGGTAAAAAGACAGTGATTAACGGAGTGGTCCCGCAACAACCTCAAGTAGATTTCGCGCGGTAAAAATAAAACAGTGATTAACGGAGTGCGAAAAGAAACAAGCAAAAACATAAAACTGACCGTCGCGTCGGTCCAAAACCAAGTGCGTGAGAAACATTTAAAAGGGCCCCTGAGTAGCCGTAAAACAACGGAGGAAAAGGAAGAGTCAGCCGCTAGCCACTCACCACGAAGACAACAATGCTTTTCTACCTGATGTTGATAATGTAAGATAGTTAGGAAGAAATAGATAGAGTGCATAGATTTTTTTATTAAAAAAACAAATAACTAAGAAAAAATTTACAATTAATTAATGAATACTTTGAAATTTAACAATTACTTCAAAATAAGAAATTGAATAATTTTTTAATTACTAAACGAACCAACAATTCAGAAAATTTTACAATTGATTAACGAATACTTTGCAATATATCAAATACATAAAAATAAAAAGTGCATAACTTTTATTATTAAAAGAACTAATAAGTAAGGAAATTTTTACAAAATAATTAAATCAAATTACATAAATACATTTTAACAAACAAGTAAAAATAAGAAATGTCTACCACACAACGAAGTTTAAGATCAAACGCTACTGGTCAGCAGTAGCAGAATCAGCGTGAGTCGGCGACTACACCTCAAACTCCCGCTGTTCTCGAAGCGATTATTGAAAGCAATACTAATACCTCATTCCAGACCACCTTCTCAAATTCACACTCATTTCAAGACCCTCAGGCAACTCCGGAATTTGAATCGCTAATTACTTTAGCAGGTGATCAAGGGGGATTCAGCTCATGGAGAAAGAGTGTAGAGAGAATTTCGCAGGTATATGAACCACTTATTGGTACCCTGAAGTACTATGCAATTTTAAGCGTCATTAGAAATAAAATTGTAGGTAACGCCGACATGGCGTTAGAATCTTTTAATACTCCCTTGAATTAGAAGAGTATTTCGCGATGCCTCATCATGCATTATGCTGCCAAACGAGACATGGGTACGCTTGAGTACCAGATGTCCTCCCTTGTACAAGGAAACAGATCGGTGCAAGAATTTTACCAAAATGTCTTCTCGAATCTCTCTTTAATACTCGACAGATTGTCCTGTATGGACATTAGCGGCGAATCTATGTCTCTGCCGAAACAAACGTACCGCGATAAAGCGTTAGACGCCTTTATTAGGGGACTCAGTGGTGACCTGCCAAGGTTACTAGGCATTAGAGAGCCCATCAATTTGCCCCAGGCTCTCCATATTTGTCTAAAACTAGAGAACCAAAACTTCCGAAGAAATTACGCTAATAAACAGCAAATAAGCATGAAGTGAAATCAATATTCTTATCAACCACCTCCAAATAGACAAGCTTCTCAGGTACGACCATGTGTTCAATATTCCAATGTCAACAAATTTTCAAGCGGATGCAATCGCAACAACAAATTTCTAAACCAATGCAATCGCAAAAGCAAAATCATAACTCTAGAGTTACCCAACTTCCTCGTACGAATCAACCAAATTCTGGGTGCGATCGGAATAATACAAATAATCCTAATAGACAACTTCCACAAATAAAATCCGAACCCAAGGGAAGGGAATCTTTTCTGACCAGACCTCGATACGGTCCGAAACAATCTTTCCAAACCCAAAATCCATATGAGCAAAATAAATCCTTAAATCCGTTACCACGTTACCGAGCTCTAAACCTTTTAAAGAGCTAATCTAGCTGCTAGAAAATTACTATACACCAAAACACAATAAAAGAGCTGAACGGTTTAGATTCCACAAAGCCAGACAAGAAGAGGGAGAATCAATTAGTGAATTTATAGTTAAGTTAAGAAACCTGGCGGAGACGTGTAAGTTTGGAGACTTTATCAATAATCGAGTAGAAAATACACTCAACCTGTGTAATCTAGCCCTTGAGGATGCTCTCACCGACAGATTTATTGTCGGCCTTCGTAACGAAAGAATTCAACAAAACATTCTAACGGATGACGAAAGAACATTCGACAAGTGTTGCGAAATAGCTTTAAATATGGAAATGTCCGAGAAAGAACAGAGGTCAATGAACTGTTAATAAAAATGTTAATAATGTTAATAAAAACATGAAACAGAAGGGAACAGATTACACAAAGCGCAATTTCAATAACTATAAGTGTAGACATTGTGGAAAGTAACACAGCGATCATGAGTGTCAAGCAAAAAATTGGATTTGCTTTAAGTGCAGAAAAAAGGGGCATATAGCAAGTGTTTGCTGGTCCAAGCCTAAAGGAGACGACCACGGGGATCGGCAAAATGTGAGGTCAGTTCGAGTGGTGAATAATTTGCAAGCGGAAAGCGAGAGTGAAGGTGAATGTGAAGGTAAACGGAGTGTTGCTGCTGATGGAGGTGGATACAGGCGCCGGAGCATCAATCATGGAGTATACAGATTTTAGAGATAAGTTTCCTAATGCTAATATTATGAGTTGTGATTTAAAGCTGTGTACTATTTTAGATTGCAATGTAAAGATAGTAGGAAAGGTCATAGTACAGGTGGAGTTCCAAGAAGATTTAAAGGAATTAGAGCTGATTGTGGTGAAAAGTGCCTTATTTGTTCCATTATTTGGAAGAAGTTGGCTGGAGAACTTTGTTCCGAGTTGGAGAGAAAATTTGTTTAAAGCAAGTGTATTGCAGATAAAAAAGGTAAACGATATGAAGGTAGATTGTAGAATAATCAATTACGTACAACAGCATTTCCCGTACATCGTTTCGATGAACCCAAATCAAGTGATTATGGGCTATAAATTTAAAAGATGAAGCAAAGCCAATTTTTTGTAAGTCGTACGCGGTTCCATTTAGATTGCGCGAAGAAGTATTCATCGAAATCGATCGGTTGGTAAAAGATGGTATTTTAGTGCCGGTAAAAAATAGTTGCTGGGCTTCCCCAATTGTTTGTGTGCCTAAGCAAAAAGGGGGCATTAGATTATGTATTGACTGCAAGGTCACTATAAATAGATTCATAGAAATGAAACATTATCCGATCCCAAATATAGAATATATTTTTGCAAATCTTGCAAACTGTAATTGTTTTTGTGTTCTGGACTTAGCAGGGGCCTATCAACAGCTCGAGTTAACACCAAACTCGCGAAAACTGTTGACAATTAATATAAGTAAAGGGCTTTTTCAATATACCAGGTTGCCATTTGGAGTTTCCATTGCCGATCATTGCCGAAGTAAACTTGATGAGGTTCTAGACAGGTTAATAAACAAGCACAAAATAAAAATAAATTTCGAAAAGTGTTTTTTTTTTTTTACAACCCTCAGTAGAGTATTTAGGGCATATAGTTTGCCATAACGAAGTAAGACCAAACCCGAAAAAAGTCGAGGCAGTTTCCAGAGCACCAAGTGTTACTTAGGACTCATAAACTACTATCGACGGTTTATACCGAGACTCTCCGAAAATTTGAAGAACATGTATAGCCTCTTAAAAAAACATAGTGAGTATAATACGGATCATAATTGTCAAGCAGTATTTGAAAAATCAAAGCAACTCAAAGCAAAATAATGTGTTAGAATTATACGATAAAGACAAGCCTATTGTTATTAGCACGGATGCTAGTCCATCTGATGTTGCCGCATTGTTATTGCATGTTGTGCATGGCGAAGAAAAGCCAGTTTTGTTTGCGAGCAGTACTCTATCGCCCGCTGAGAAGAACTATTCGCAGTTACATAGGGAAGCGCTAGCGATAGTGTTCGCAGTTAAAAATTTTTTTAAGTACTCGTATGTATACGGCAAACATTTTGTTATATATACCGATAATCAAGCTGTAAGGGAAATTTTTAATCCGAGAAAGGGTACTTCTTCAGTTGATGTTGCCAGGCTTCAAAGATTTGCCATCTCCCTTTCAATGTTTGATTATACCATCAAACATAAACTAGCAAAAGATCTAACATACGTGGATGCTTTATCCAGGTTGCCATCAAGTGGCGAAACAGATATTGAAAGTACGAGGGCGGGTCAATAAGTCCGTGATTTTTTGAATTTCTGACCTCTTTACTGAAACAGCAACACTGCTCCTGTCAACAGGCATCTGTCAGTTGACTCCTGTCAAAATTTAAACTTGCTGCGTCAGTTAGTTTGTGTTTGACAGCTATTTTTATCAGACTACTCACTAATTTGAGGAGAAAATGGAAAAAAGTGAATTTCGTGTGCTTATTAAGCATTATTTCTTGCGAAAAAAAACCATTACCGAGAGCAAGGCTAAGCTTGATAAATGCTATGGGGACTCTGCACCATCGATTTCAATGGTAAAAAAGTGGTTTACTGAATTTCGTTGTGGCCGTACAAGCACTGAAGATGCCGAACGTCCTGGACGCCCAGTTGAGGTCTCTACACCCGAAACAATCGAAAAAATTCACGATATGGTGTTGGCCGACCGAAGATTGAAAGTGCGAGAGATTGTGGAAGCCGTAGGGATCTCGCATGGCTCAGTGGTTTCAATTTTGAATGATCACTTGGGCATGAGAAAGCTTTCCGCAAGATGGGTGCCGCGTTTGCTCACAGTCGACCACAAACGCAATCGTGTAACAACTTCACAGGAAGGTTTGGCGTTGTTTAATCGCAATATGGAGGAGTTTTTGCGCCGTTTTGTAACCGTGGACGAAACATGGATCCATCACAACACACCAGAGAACAAACAGTGGGTTTCTAAGGGTGAATCGGCGCCAAAGAAGGCCAAGGTGGGTTTGTCAGCCAATAAAGTTTTGGCGACTGTTTTTTGGGATGCACGCGGGATAATCCACATTGACTACCTTCAAAAGGGAAGAACAATTAATGGGGAATATTATGCCAACTTATTGGACCGATTCAATGACGATTTGAAAAAAAACCCACCTCATTTGGCCAAGGAAAAAGTTCTTTTCCACCAAGACAATGCAAGGGTGCACACATGTGCAGTTGCCATGGCAAAAATCCATGAATTGGGCTATGAATTGCTCCCTCATCCACCCTATTCTCCAGATTTGGCTCCGAGCGACTACTTCTTGTTCCCAAACCTGAAGAAATGGCTTGGTGGAAAAAGATTTGACTCCAATGATGAAGTCATCTCTCAAACAAAGGCCTATTTTGAGGACCTCGACAAATCATTTTTTTTTGGAAGGGATAAAAAAATTGGAGAAGCGTTGGACAAAGTGTATAGAGCTCAAGGGAGACTACGTTGAAAAATAAAATTATTTTTTTATCAAAAAATCTGTGTTTTATTCCAAAAGTCACGGACTTATTGACCCGCCCTCGTATATGCATAAATACGGTAAATTTATTTTAAAGAATCGCCAGTTGATATTAATTGATTGCAAATGAATTGTTTGTATTTATCAAAGACGGTTGGCCAAAACAGGTTCAACAACATCTTGTTAGGTTTTTTAAGGTGAGGAAGGAGCTAAGCCTGGATAAGGGTTGTATATTTTTTTTATACCAGCAATATTAAGGCAACAGGTGCTAGGAGTGGTGCACAGCAACCACAACGGGATTGTTATTATGAAAAAAATGTGTCGACCATATGTCTGGTGGCCACAAATTGACGCCGATATAGAAGCTTTCGTAAAAAACTGCGGAGTTTGTTTAGCTACCCCAGTTATACCAAAAGAAAAGGTTATTTCAAACTGGCCCAAAAGTTCGTATCCTTTTGAAAGGATACATCTTGATTTTTTCTTTTTTCCAGGGCAAATACTTCTTACTCGTATATCAGTTGATGTGTTTAGTAGATTCCTGCATGTGATTGTTATGAATAGTACTACATTAATCATTACATTATTTCAATATTCGGGTACCCATTTGAGATTGTAACGGATAATGGTCCCACATTTGCATCATTTGAATTCAGGAATTTTTGTTGTAAAAATAAAATCAAGTTAAGTCATAGCCCAGTTTATCACCCGCAATCAAATGGGGTAGCCGAACGACATGTACGTACGACGAAGGATGTTTTAAAGAAGTTTTTACTCAGCTCCAAATCAGGCTTACCGTTACAAGAAAAAGTAGATTTGTTTTTAATGAACCATCGCAACAATCTAAGTTCTACGTCTGACGGAACTCCATTTGAACTAATATTTGCATATAAGCCAAAAATCTTATTAGATATAATAAGTGATCGAAATCAGATGCAATTTAAATCATAAAAAATTAAAAGAAGCGAAAAATACAGATAATGCTACGCCTCACATTTATGCTTCAAAAGCTTTATATAAAGTAGGGGAGGGATGTCTATATAGGAATCATGTTAAACAGCTTAGAAAATGGTTACCGTGTAAAGTTGTAAAAGCTCTTAGCACTGTAAGATATATAATTAAGATTGGATTCCAAAATAAGGTAGTTCATGCAAACCAGCTAAAGAAAATTGTTATCAGACCTAAGTATAATCACTATTATTCTATTATTCCAAAATCAAACATAAAAGCAGAAAAACCCAAAAAAGATATTGAAGACAATGTAAATGTACAAGTACGTAGAAGTTGTTGAAAAATAAACACATGGACAACGAATTGACATTCATTTGCTTGTATTATTTTTGCATTTTTGTAACTTCTGTAACTTACACACACACATGTTAACTTTTCCTCCTAATTCATTTCTCTTGTCTAATAATGTCAGTTCTCTCTTTACTTTGAAATAATGCAGACGTGTTAGCCTGCTCCAATTCCAAAAATTGCTTTAAGCCCGACATGTTCCATACCATGGAATCATGAGATGATCCTGGGTACTTGGCATTAACGAACTTTATGACTTTTTTGTGGTTACATATCTAAAAATTGAGATATTTATCAAGTATAGGTACAACGAACAATTTAAATATACGTAATACTAACAATCATGGCATTGATGCTAAAAAAAACCTTTTCTATTATAATACAGATGTTGGAGATGCTTACCAGGTCTTCTTATTTATGCGTTCCATCGATGCAACCGATAATGCCTGGTAATCCAGTTTTCTCGTAAAAGAATAAATTTGCCTCCACTTCTTCTTCTCGGGAGTAGTGAAACTTAACCCACTTAGGACACACATGTTCGTCAACCACATTTATGAGTTCATTCAATGCAATAGAAACTGTTGACTGCCCAAGTGCAAGATTGTAGTCATTTCCAATACAATTTTGGTAGCTTCCTTGAGCGCAGAATCTCAATAGACAGGCCAGATTTACAATGTCGGGAATAGAGGTGGTCCTTTCACGCTTCCTCAATTTCGGCTGAATGTCTTGCAAAAGATTAACAAAGACTTCTTTTGTTAATCTAAAATTCTTTACGAACCTAAAAAGCAATTATGAGGAATGTCCTTTTAATCAAAAATTTATTTGCTTAAATATTTTCTTCCATATATAGAGGATTGGAGTGCATTCTTAAAATCCTTCTGTATTGAAGTGTGGATAACATTTCAGTTCGACGAACCTCTCCTATTTCATCTTCAAATACGAGTATATCAAACCATATGAAACTCATTTTTTTCCTTTATAACAACACTTCCTTCAAAACACTAACCGAAAATAACAGTGATTTGACATTTGCATCGAAAGTTTCTTTTGAGAGCTTTTTATTCGAAAATTACAGCTTTTTATTTCCTATTCTTGAAAGTCGATTCTATTTCCAAAAATCTGTTCCGCTACGCAATACAGGAAAAGGAAAAGTCAATTTAAATCTTCCGATCAATTGTTCACCAAAAGAAGAAAACAAACCTTATACGACAATGGAAAAGAACACAAGAATGAACACCTTACACAATCTCCCTGAGATGAGTATCGAGGATGTTGCAAAATTATCTATATACTCAGGCTCAATTCTAAGAAAAACCCCTCAAAAAATAGTTTGCAAGGGCATAGTCTGTGAACTATATGAGGGGAAAATATTGAAAGTACATTTAGAGGCCATACATGGAAGAGAGAAAAAAGCATTACCATATAGGAAGATTAGCTATAAATCTTGGAATGTTAACCAACTTCCGAGCTCCTATGATCATCTTGTCAATCACGCGGAAGGGTTCAAAAAGGATGTCGGACAAGATGGCATCAGTCAATACTCTCTTCCCAAACTGAAAATTGAGAACATGGGATTCTTGGTTAGCATATTTTGTATATATGATGACTTTGCCCCTCACTATACTAGGTACTTGATGGATCCTGATGAAAATGTGGAGCTTGTAGAAAAAATAGCATCTTGTACTGTCTCTAGATGTAATGAGGAACCTTCTGCAGATTCAATTAGAACTGCCGCACACTTGCTCTTGATATTGATGTCAAAGTCCTTTTCATCAGATGAGAAAATACGCGAAGAGCAAATAAAGAAATACCTTGAGAGAAGACAATCTGCAGTAAACGCTGCTATTAAAAGGCCTGGTACAGAATTTTGGATCGATCCTGAAGGAATTGAAC
Organism: Volucella bombylans; assembly: GCA_949129095.1. NCBI lineage: Eukaryota > Metazoa > Arthropoda > Insecta > Diptera > Syrphidae > Volucella > Volucella bombylans. The sequence continues at coordinate 324,599,659 of OX422140.1, forward strand.
CAATGACTGAGATTTGGAACGCTTATCCAAAATTAAAGAGAGCAGTTTTTTATTGGGCACTTGCTGCAAGATCTGATTATCCTGAAATAGGCGCGGCTATGCTACTATTAGTGGAAGCTTCTATGGTAACAGTAAAATGTATTTTTCATTTCATTCATGGATCACAGAGAGTACAAGCCCACATAATGAAAAAAGTTCTTCAAGAGGCTTTCATGTTAGCATACGAGGCTTTAAAGAAGGAGATGGGAGAGTTATGGGTTTACCTCAGAGTAATTAAACCTGATGAAAACACCCTCTCGGCGAGCCTTTTCCCAAATCTGGCCCTAGCATCTGTTGTTTATTGCAAGAAGTATATGGTGACTAATGCTTCATTCATTAACATTGCAAAACCAAAACATCCGGTTCAACCAGGGTTAAAAGATGCTGCAGTCATTCCTTATATGAGAGACATATTCTCTGATAAAGATGGAATGCCAGATTTAACGGAAGAAGAGAAACGGGGGTCTCTACGAATGGGGATTGATCTTGCCAAATGGTCAGCTACTCAAAAATCAGAAAGGGAACTACAGACAGGAACTGATTACGCGACTTTTGCAAGAGTAATAAAAGAATTGAAAGCATTAAATCTCAATTAAAATCCTTTTATGAAGTTGTTAAGAAGTTGAATTCAAGGTCATCCATTTTCTTATTATTTTTTATTTTTTATTGTGTTAATGAAGTCATTATTATTTTTTTATTGTGTTGATGAAGTTCTTATTATTTTACTAAAATCCTGAATACAGCCTTTAAGTTTATCGATTATCTTCGTTCTATTCTCAAGGTTACTGAATTTTCTTTCTCATTTTTTCTTTTCCTTTTTCTTAAAAAAAAAAAAAAAAAAAAAAAAAAAAAAAAAAAAAAAAAAAAAAATCGTTTAATAGAATAGAATAGACTCTCGCAATAAGCCATAGAGGCTTCACCATTGGTAATATTCTTACTGCTGTATTTCAAATTGTTGCAGAGGCAGAGTTATCGCATAACATCCAAAGGGAAAAACTATCACCAAAAATACTTCGTATAAATCAAATCCCGCTTTTTTAATACGCAAACGAGGGCGTTATCATTTAATGGCGGAGGATTTAACATAATACTTTATGCCACAAGTTTGTTTCCCATAATCGTCACTAAATGATTTGGCACGAGCACATGAGATGACCACATTCCATCACGTACATCAAGCATTGCCATACAGCAGCAACCTTAGATACCTGTGGAAGCACGGAGCGGTCGAAGGTAGCTGTGAGAACGTCTGGGAAGAAGAAGCTCTGTGTCAGCAAATTAATAGTATTTCAGATGTAGTTTTTAAGCAAATTTATGTTAGTATTTTCATAGGCAGAATCGCAGCTGGTTTGGATTTTAAAATAAATAAAATTTTTTTTAAAAACTTTAAGTTGAAATTTTTTTAATTTGTATACACACATACACAACACAATACACAACTAACTTGTTGTTACCAAACTCCAAACTTCTCTCACTTCAATATAGAAGACTTGCAGTGTAACATAGTGTTTTAATCTAACTATGGTTAAGGAAGCAAGTGATACATTTTTTTTCTAGAAGTGTTTTTCGGTATTGATTTATAATAAGACTTAGTGGACTTAATATAAAATCATGAGTGCGGCATTATATCAGATTGATAAGCTCGACGATGAAAACTATGACGGGTGGAAAATCCACATGCGGTCGCTTTTAATTCAAGTGGATTTTGGGACTTTGTGTCAGGTGTGAGACCAGAAGAACTGGCTAAAGATTATGGGACAATAAAGACCAGAGAGGTCTAGCGACTATTCTTTTGTGTGTAAAGTCTTCGCAATTGTTGCACATAAAGAATTGCCAAACTTCTAGAGAAGCATGGAAGAAATTGAAAGAGGTCCACCGCCCGACTGGTCACAATTTTTAAACAATTACTTAATTTAAAGATACATGAAACTTGTTCAATAGCTGAACATATAAATAAGTTCTTTGATTTGTTTGATAAATTGCATGAACTAGATATAAAATTACAGCAGGAATTTTTGGTGATACTTCTTCTTTCAAGTCTCCCGAAAAGTTACGAAAATTTCGTAATCGTAATTCAAGAATTATATCGTTTACATTTTTCAAACAAACTATACGTTTACATTTTACACTCAATCTCTGGTTGAAGATATTTCATCTGAAAGCAGACAAGAGGAAATAATAGTCGAAACTCATTCTAGGGCTCATCGCGGTCCGGATGAAAATAAAAAAAACAAATATTAGACAAATACTATTTTCCCAGTATGATGAAAAAAATCAAGCAATTTACAAAACAATGCTCGACTTGTAAGAAGAACAAATATGACCGATATCCAAATAATCCCTTGTTAGGTAAAACCCCGATACCAAATTACCCAGGTCACACAGTTCATATCGACATTTTTTCTACCGAAAAACAATTAGTTCTAACTGCAATAGATAAATTCACAAAATTCGTAATAGCCAAAATGATTAATTCTAAAGCAATAGAAGACGTTAGGCGACCACTTCGCGAAATCATTTTTCAATTTGGCGTTCCCCAATATTTAATAATTGATAACGAAGTCTTTAAATTCTGAAAAAAAAATACATTTCATGCTTATAGTACGTTTACACCGACCCGAAAAAATTCAGCATTTCGGACAAATTCAACATTTCACACGAAATGTTCCATACAATTTCCAGCATTTCGAAATGTTGAATTTCAGTGAAATGCTGCATTTCGTCTCTGCATTTAGAAGGTTGTCAAATCGAACAAACCTTTTTAATTATTCCGCACGTCATTCAGCGCTTACAAAAACAAATTTGAAAGAAGTCAGCTGTTCCAATACTTACAATCATTAATGTTGAGGCATTTATTTACAATCACTAACCAAATGGACCTATATTGTTGAAATGTGGGAAGAGAATATTGTTGGGCTCCAGGGGAACAAAAAAAAAACGGACATATACATAAAGAGATGTCCCTCTTGTTCAAAAATAGAGAAGTGCAGTCATTTCTCCGAATAAATCTCCAAACTAAGACTCTGGGAATTGTTTGCTTGTGATAACAGTATTCCAGCCAAGGCATGGAAGTGAATAACTATGGTGAAGTGGACACAGCTGAGTGGACAACTGTCATAAATAAATTAAAGCGAGCCGCCGTCGGATATCCGCCAAAGCCCAAAAAAACTAACTTATTTTACACATCTTCTTATAATCTTTCGATCAACCAATTCTTTCCATTGGCACCCCGCACTCAACATACAACAAACAGAAGAGCAGTCTCTTCATCATAATTCATCAGGGAATGAGAATGCTAAATCATTACAACGAGGTGTAAGTAAAGTATATTTTTGCCCTCATTGGAGCTAATTGTACACTTATAAGTGACCTAATAAAACTTGCAGCTACAGAAAGTAAGGTATCTGATTTAGTATATAAAGGGTCCGCCATCTAACGTTTTTTTTTCAACTAGTGCTTATTTCGTGAATGGTAACACTTAGCTCATGTCTGATTTGACAGATAATTAGTTTTATCCTTCCGCTAAACAAGTATGTTTGTGTATACGCTTGAACTATGCTTCGCTAAGTGGGCCTGCGATCGACTTAGAGAAGATGCCGATTTTGCCAAAAAAATCATCTTTTCAGATGAAGCTCATTTTGATCTTGGCGGGTATGTAAACAAGCAAAATTGTCGCATTTGGGGCACAGAAAACCCGCACGCATACAGTGAAAAGCCGATATACCCAAAACGAGTCACTGTTTGGTGCGGATTTTGGTCCAGAGGCATAATTGGGCCATTTTTCTTCGAAAATGAGCAAGGAGTGGCCGTTACAGTCAATGGCGATCGTTATCGTACAAACGCGCTATGTCTGACAGGATTGTTCTTTTCGTAGTTCGTTTTTGTTCCGGCAGAGTCAGTTTGAAAGAAAATGTATCCTTTCCAGGATGCCACTGGATCCCTAACGTTTTTATTTCCGTGCATTCGTCGAATGACAGCGGTACTTTTACTTCCCTATCAGCTTCTGGAACGGCTTCTAACAACGCCTGATTATTGCTAGCCCATTTTCTCAACGGAAACCCTCCATGCTTCAGCATGCTAATGAGTTGTCGTTGCATTTCCAGAGCTTCATTAACTGAGTCTGCACCATGAATGACGTCGTCGACGTAGAAGTTCTCTTTCGCGATTTTTGATGCAAGCGGATAATCGTCTCGTTCATCTGCAGCCAGTTGTTGCAAGGTGCGAATCGCTAAGTACGGTGCTGCAGCAGTGCCAAAGGTGACGGTATTTAGCCCATAAGCTTTAACATTTTCGTCTTCCTTGTCTCTCCACAAAATGAGCTGGTAAACAGAATCATCTGGAGTTACCCAAATCTGCCTATACATTTTGTTAATGTCAGCTATAAACACTACCTTATGCTTTCTGAATCGAGTAATGTGTTCAAATATTTCGTCTTGCAATCTAGGGCCAACGAGGAGATGGTCGTTTAGTGACGTACCATTTGAAGATTTGCATGACGCGTCAAATACAATTCGCAGCTTGGTGGTGGTGCTGGATTCCTTTACCACTGCATGGTGGGGAACGAAATAGTGAGCCGCCAGTGATGCAGGTTCTACTTCCGTCATGTGGTCCAACTCCTTGTATTCCTCCAAGACCCTTTTGTATTCCTGATGGAACAAAGTATTGGAATTGAATTTTTTCTCCAGTTAAAGATACCTTATCCTCGCCGAGTTATATGACAAACCCAATGACGGTCGTGTTCCCTCCTTGAATGGAAGCTGAACCACATATTTCCCATCTGCCTGACGTTGGTGAGTGCGACAAAAGTGCGTTTCACACTGTTCGTCTTCAGGAGACAGCATTTTTTTCCTTCCTATTTCCTCAAGCTCCCAAAATTTTAATAGAATTTTATCTATATCCCTACTTTCGGTAGTCATGTGGAGAGATGTCTTAATTTGATTGATATAGGAAACACCGCCAGACAGTGCCCATCTCAGCTCAGTCTTTTGGGTCATAGGGGAACCTGGTGCTCCCTTGATCACACCTTCAAGAATAATTGATGGATAGATGTCAGCGCCAAGTAAAACATCAATTTTGCTTCGTTTGTAAAATGTGGGATCAGCAAGTTGAAGATTTCGGATATGATTCCAGTTGGTGCACTGGATATTCTTCGTCGGCAGATCCGCTGTGACTTTGGGTAGGACCAAAGCATTAAGCTGAACTTTAAACTGCTCGTTTATGTTAGAGTATATTGTGAAGGAGACCTTGTGCTTGGAAACACCTGTGTTGTTTTCTCCAATCCCTAATATATGTACATTTCCCTTTTCTCTCTTAAGCTTTAATAACTGTGAAGCGGACTCTGATATTAAAGATGTCTCCGATCCAGGATCCAGAAGAGCTCTCAGCAACAATGGTTGGCCAACGGTTGTGAAAACCTTGATGAGCGCAGTAGCCAGAAGAACACTTTGTACCTTATGGTTTTCGGCAATGTACGCGTTATGAACTGATGTCATATTAGTGGAGCAAGTTGACTGCTCTGACGTTTCAGTCTGCGAATTCTTAGGTGAAAAGGCGGATTGTTGAGAAGGCGTCTGGAGCGTTCCTGTTGACCGTGAGTCATGAGCATGCATTGCGTTGGCTGGTTCATTAAGATGCAGCAGCGAATGAAGCTTTTGCTTACACTTAAAATACGTGAATGCGCTTGTGCAAGTTTGGGTAGAATGCGCGCTTGAGAGACAATTGACGCATAACTTATGTTTCTTTACGAACTCTTGTCTGCTCATAGGATTCAATGCTTTAAACTTAAAGCAGTTTCGAATTGCGTGAGAACCTTGGCACAATGAACACTTGGAAACTGTTGAGTTGTGCAATCGAACTGTGCGGACGGAACCTCTATTTGACTTCGACTGAGCGAGCGTTGGAGCGGAATGTCCAATCATCTCTAGAGTTCTTGCTCTCATTAACATAAAATCTTCTAACACCGTGTATGTTGGATAGTCTGCGTAAGATGATATATGTGATTCCCACAGACTGCGAGTAGTGAGTGGTAGTTTTTGTACAGTGTGGAAGATCAGTACATCCTCCCATGCTTCGACGGAAACGCCTAGATTTTCCAATGATTGTTTGGCTTCGTTTGTAGTATCTAAAAGTACCTTGATATCTTCAGATGATTCTTGAGACACCTTCGGTTGATTGAAGAGCAATTGAAATTGATTATCTTTTAACAGTCTCAGATTTTGATATCTTTTAACCAATGTTGCCCAAGCTGAGTCAAAATTACCGTCGGTAATAGCGGTGTTTCGCAGTAACCTTTCGGCTTCACCACTCAAATTGGCCTTTAAATAATGAAGCTTTTGCACATTGGACAAAGAAAGAAAGGTTCGCAGCTAGCAACGCTGTTACCGGCAAATGAGAATACCTACCTCACCATGAAACAGCAGTCGCCGTGATCAACCCAAACAGAACAGTCGTTTTTTCATTTTTCGCAAAATCCTTTAAATTCTCTTTGCCCATTTATTTTTTTTTTGAACAAATAAAAGAAAGAAAGAAATTCGCTGTGTTGTGCTTCGTGTTTTTTCTTTTCTTATCGGAAAGAAGGTAACGGGTAAGCATATTCCCCTACATGTATGTATATAAACTTAGGTATTGATATCGGTAAATTTGTAGAATATTGCGGTGTTTTGAATTTTTTCTTATTGCAGGCCAGTCAAAATAAAATGGATAATTTTTTGAGTAAAAAATTTCTCACTGATGAGGATATACTAAAAGCTGTACAAGAGTTAGAAGAGCTCCCATTGCATAATCAGTATAATACAGATGAAGAGAAGAGTGATGATTAGGGATCGGATTTCCATGCAAATGCATGTTTTTTTTGGATGCAAGGCAACTTATGATGTATACGTATCATGAAATTTTCTTTAAAATGGCATTTAACCGTTAGTGCATATTTTTGCATATTTTCCTATAAATGCATATTTTGCATATTTTACTACTCGTATAAATGCATATTTTGCATATTTTTTATAATATCATTGGTTGTTTTTTGCAAATCACTCCAACATCACTCTATGTTTTCCTTTGGTTTTTGTTTGCACCACAATAGCAATGTCAATGGCACAACCATCACCAAATGCACCAGCAGCCAATGCACTTTACACACCAACATCGGTCGCTCCCAAATAGCGGTGGTTGCGACCGAAATATACGAAGATTGTGCTTGCCCTACTAGCACAGAAGCCAACATCAACATCATCGACATCGGTCGCTCCCAATATGCGAAATATTGTTTGGACAACGAGATGCTTAGTGGTGCCCTTGACACATTTACTTTACTCGTATAAGTTAACACAGCATAAGTTCACACAAACTCAACATTCGATTCGTCAGCATAAACAGCATTACAAGTCAACGACAGAAGTTCGATACATGATACCTTCGTTTCACCGGCAACAGTCCAAACAACATCGTCAGCATAAACAACAAGCAGCAAGCAGCAAACAACACTGTATTCATCAGACGTCAGCATAAACAACAAACAACAAGCAGGAAGCAACACTGTATCCATTAAATGACAATATGACACCGTTTCAGATAATCACATCCGCTCCCACGACAGGTAGCTAGCTGGTCAGCATTATTTAGGTATCTAAGCTCTTAGTTTTAGAATTTTGTAATTCAGTTGTTAAGTAATTTTTGGTAAGGCAGTTACGCTGCCAAAATAAAGTTTTTTTTAAAATAATTTAATCTTAAATGATTTAATTGGCGCCCGAGCAGGGACCGGTATCGCGAATGTTTTGTAGTAGTGTTCGACCGAATAAGTTCGATATTGACCGCCAAAAGTCCTCAAGAAGTTCAAGTGCGTAACGAACTTATAAATCGCCAAACGACCTAAAGTAGTTCAAGTGCGTGTGCGGAAGAGTACATAAATCGCCAAAAGTCCTCAAGAAGTTCAAGTGCGTTCAGAACATTCGGTTACCGGTCCAAACGAAAGTCTCGTTAAGACGGTATTAAGAACACAGTTAGTGAGCCACACCCTTTAGTGCGTGAGTTTGAACCTGAGTCACCGGGGGATCCAAGCAAACCAACGGACAAAAAGGAGAATTCAACAGCGCCAGTGTGGAGATGCTTTCGATATTATTGTAAGTTAGATTAAGCTAAATTAAGTTGATATTGTTTAAGAAAAGTGAAAATTTAATATATACATAGTTTTAAGAAATTAAAACACATGCAAATCAAAATGAAAAGAAATCCATTCATATAAAATTAATATAATAATATATTTTAATACTAATTGAATCAACGAATAATATTAGATATTTATCGTTTTTGAAATTTAATTTTAAGAAATCATTCTTTATTATTTTGTGCCATTATTTGAATTCATCCTTTTCATATTTTTAACTCGTTATCACATTTTGAACTCGGTTTCTCCAATAATACAAGAATGTCTAACCCAGAACAAGCCCAACCTAATCCTTCCAGACCTACCCAAAACCTAACCCCAGAATTAGTTGTCCTCGTGACGGAAATAGTAAATAGAGTCTTTCAGAATGAAGGCAGACAAGTCATTAATTCTATCCTTAACCCAAATGCCGACATTGCAACAGGACGGGATCAGGAAATCCGACCCGAACTGCCAGGGAACCTATCCGATTTGGAAAGGATTCCCGACATAGTAAAAAGTCTGAGGGAATTCTCAGGGAACTCGATAGAGTTTTCTTAGTGGAAGAAAAGCGTGGATCGGATCCTTCGTATTTACGAACACCTCAGAGGGACCCCTAAATATTACGGGATACTATCGGTGATCCGTAATAAAATAACTGGCAGTGCAGATAATGCACTCGAATCATATAACACACCGCTAGAATGGAAAGCTATATCGCGTTGCTTGACCTTACATTACGCGGATAAGAGAGATCTAGGTACCTTGGAGTACCAAATGACTTCTCTTATACATGGGCATTCTACCATTCACGAATTTTATCAAGCCGTATACAATCATTTGACGTTAATCTTAAACAAAATTGCGTGTATGGAAGTCTCTCAAGAGTCTACGAACCTTCTCACAAAGCGCTAGACACATCTGTAAGAGGGCTCAAAGGCGATCTGCCTAGATTGTTGGGTATCCGTGAACCAGCAGACCTCCCTCAAGCTTTGCACTTGTGCCTTAAGCTTGAGAACCAAAACTTTCGTGCAGCATATGCTAACAACAATCAAAATTCGGTAAAGAAGCCTTATAACGGCTTACCACCTCAGCAGCTAAACCCAATCCACACACTCCTATCCAGCAATTTTATCCTCACTTGAAATATCTGCAATCACAATTTTACCAAGTTCCTCAACAAAGACCAACCTGGACAACTCAACCGCAGGGGGACCGAAAACAACAAAATGCACAGTTCCCCCGATACGATTATCAACCACACTTCCCTCAACCAAATGGAGTCACTCAAATCGTTACGAAACCTCAGCCGAAGCCGGAACCTATGGACGCTTCAACGATTAAAACAGCAGCTGCAAATCACCAAAGCAAACCTTCCGCACCATTTGGATTTGCCACAAAGAGACCTCCTGGACCTCACCCTCAACAGCATATACCAAATAAACACCAACGAAATTATCATATAGATACAGAGCAAATAAACCTTGAAAATTATTTCCAAGCTATGACAATGGAAGACGCAAATTACAACCAAACTCTTAACCAATATTCACCTACGGAAGAAATCCCTAGCTCTACGGAGAACCACACTAACAGCGCTATAGATACCTTGACCGTTACTAAATATACAGATCTGAATTTTTTAGGTTAACGTACTCTTCGTTACCTTACTTCCGGTGTAGAACGAAGAGTGGCGAGTTTTTAAATTTTCTAATAGACACTGGATCGAGTAAGAACTATATCCAGTCGAACCTGGTGGAAAAACCCATCTTGAATAATTCTTGCTTCTACGCTAAGTCTATTGCGGGAGACGTTAAAGTTAGTCAACACACATTTCTTAACCTCTTTAACAATAATATAAAACCTACCCTAAAGTCGTTCCATGGCATCCTCGGTAACGACAGCTTAAAAGCTCTATCTGCGGTAATTTACGCAAAGGATAGCTATATGGAAGTCCTTAACAACGTCAAAATCAAAATAAATCAACTCAAGTCCCCTTTAGTTAATTCTCTTGAAACCAAATTTAACCACATGACAGTTTTTTTTTAGTTTTATATGCATTTTATTTTCTTAATCACTAACTCTTACATACTAACAAAAAATGCTTAAATGCTAGCTTACAATTACTTAATAATCTTATACTAACTTACTGGCCCCACACAGGCACTCTAAGCTAATCTGAATTCTTATAACTATGTCTTTCGACTTTATTTACATTTTCTTAGAACTATTTATTTTGTATACTTAAAGCTAAGAGAAAAATTGTTAAGAAAACTTAGCATATGGACTTTTTTTTTTTAATAAAAACTTAGTATCTAACTTAAAATAAACCTTAGCCTACCTAAACTAAATGTACAATACACATATACACACATAGACGTTATACACAATCATATACATATATCAGTATACACCTTTGTATACACTGATATATGTATATGTTTCTTAAATGCTAACCTAAACCTATGCAAGCCGGCCATCGCTGTTTACAGAGAAAACAGATTGGTCAACTCTGCCTCATTAGTGAGGCTGGTCCGTAATTGACGGAAACGACGACGAAACATCTTCTCCATCATTCAACCACCAGAAATGCTGGTGCTGCCGAACGACATCCCTCTTATCGCGATTCCCCACCGCCCTTCTGAACCTGAGACGATCCACACTGCCGTGTGAGACGTCTCTGTTGTAGTTGAGTCGCCTGTCCCCAGCTGTCCGAGCGACATGGAAGATTAACGCGACCGCTGATCTATCCTGGATCAACCCTATCTGATCAAGGTAGAAGAATACTTCCGGTGAAACGAAGACGTCAGAGCGTACATTCTCGTGGTAAAGGTAATTGGTTTTTTTTTTGATTTTGCGGCCCGGGTCAATCCCGGACAGATTTATTGAGCTTATTGCAAGCAAACATATACTTAAAACTAACATTTTCACTTAAAAACTAAAGGGTGGGAGCGGTTAAAGAAAATAAGGACGTGAGGCATAGGTGGAAATAAGTATGTTCTTGAGGGAGAGTTTGCTGAGATGGTAGTCGAAGAGAGGCAGTACATCGTTAACTTCGCGAAGCATCCTAGACATTGGCTCCAGATGTCCGTAATTCGTTCTGTGAAGATTGAGCCGGAAAAGTGGCACAGACCTAAGATTGCGGGGATTGGTGTTAAAAGAAATAATTTGAAGTAAGGAAGGACAGTCGATATTACCTACTAAAATTTGATGAATAAAGAGAATGTCGGCAACTTTTCGGCGTATAGAAAGGGGTTGTAAATTAATAAGTTTCAGCCGGTCAGTGTAAGGTGGTAAGTTTTGGCTATCATCCCAGGCAAGACCACGTAAAGCAAAGCGTAAAAACCTGCGTTGAACAGCTTCTATCCGGAGGATGTGAGTTCTGTAGTAGGGTGACCAAACTTGGCTGGCATATTCCAGAAGAGGCCTAACAAAGGTTATGTAAAGAGATTTGGTAACATAAGGATTGGAAAACTCCTTTGACCAGCGCTTGATAAAACCAAGGGCAGAGTTGGCTTTTTTTATTATACTATCAATGTGAGAACGGAAATTGAGTTCCTTGTCGCAGATAACACCTAAATCACGCAACTCATTCACTAAGGGAACAGGCAGATTAAAGATTAGATAGCAACGAGGTGAAGTAGGGAGGCGTTTACGGGTATATGTTATAGCCTGACACTTATTGACGTTAAGCTCAAGAAAATTCTTCTGACACCAAGTACAAAACCTGTCTAGATCTTGCTGCAGAAGTAGGCTGTCTGAGGAAGATGATATATATCTAAATATTTTCATATCATCTGCGTAAACAGATATGTATGAATTTTTAATGATACAAGCTACATCATTAATGGTCAGAATAAATAATAAGGGACCAAGGTGGCTGCCTTGGGGGACACCAGAGGAGGCTTTAATTGGGTCAGAAACCATGGACCTAAATAGAACATAGTAAAGTCGTTCATTTAAATAGGATTGAACCCAAGTTATAAAGTTTATCTGGAAACCAAGAGCCTTTAATTTTAGAAGGGTAGTAAGCCCCAGATATCAGGTTATTCATCGAGGTTATTGCTCTTGCAATGTGCCTTAGAGTCAGCTTAATTACGAAGTTGTGCACTCGTATTAGGTTCGCCTTATTGTAAAGGACCTCATTAGGATACAATTTTTTGTATTCCCTGGTGTTCTGTATAAGCGAAGGCAAGCCCTCTCAAACACCCGAATATTTTCCATTAAGCTTGCTCGTACATTGAACCACACGGGACACCCAAATAACAGCATGGGCCTGATAAGAGCTATGTAACAAATTACCTTTACCCTCGCATCGAGTTGGCTGCTATAAAACAGTCTCTTGGTAAGGGCAAAAGCGCCTTTAGCTCTGGCCAGAGCAGCATCTACATTTTTGTCAAAATACAGAAACCGATCTAACCAGACCCCAAGGTATCTGACCACATTTCAACAGGCAAGAGGCTGCCCGTGTTGTCCAATGATCGAGAACTTTCGCCAATTTTTTCTGATGTCCCTAGAGGCTCTAGACAACGGCATTCTAGAGAATGGTTTCCGACTTCTGAAAGTTGATTTTCAACTTTCGCAATATTGTCTTATCTTATCGAAGTCATGCTGCAAGAGAGTATTAATACCCTCGATTTTTGGACCTGTTCTGGACGCTATCAAATCGTCTGCGTACGCAATAGAACCTATCAAGTCGCTGGTATAAATGTTGAACAGGATCGGCGAATTGACCGCGCCTTGCTGAAGACCATTTTTAATTTGAAATATTCCAACAGAAGTCACATCATCATTTTTCACGATGAACTGTCTACCGGAGAGCATATCAAAAAGAATATACAGCAGTGGTTTACTAATGCCCAACCTGTCCAGCTTGAAAAAGAGTCCCTCTAACCATATGGTATCGAAGGCTTTCTCCTAATCAATCAGGCAGGCACCAGTCAGAAACCAGTTTAGACGCAGCATGAATGATATCATGCCCCGCCTTGAACCCGAGTTGATTATCCGGAAATATATGTTTGTCCTCAACCCACTCTATTGCTCACCTTTTCGAACACCTTATGTTTGGAAGAAGACTGATCGAGCGGAGATTCGCCGGATTGGAAGTATCTTTACTTCTTTTGGGGATGGGATGTGCCACCGCAGTTTTCCAATGCGCTGGATAATGTGCATTATTCATTGCATTATTAAACAGGGTGGTATAAATGTTCACCGCTTCTAGTGGGAGATGTCGAAACACAATGTTCGGTATTTCATCGGTTCACACTGATTTCTTATCTCTAAGCGATTCGGAGATCGTTGGGATCTCTTCCTTCGAAATGAACGGTGGTAGAACCCTTTCGTTGGTGATAACATTAGGTGTTTTTTATTTTGTCCACGTGATCCGGATCAAATCATTGGTATAATAAAACAGCCTGGATCATCAATAATTTTAGTTTTGTGTTGTGGTAACAGACTATAAAAAAAATACGTATCTTTGAGACGAAAGAAAACAGTAACAAAGCTCAAATAATTAACACTGACCATGACGAATTCCTCATTTTAAAGAAGACAATTCAAAATGTAATCAAAAATAATAATAAACAAACAATTATAAATAAAGTTTCAATTGATAGATTAAATATGTTAAGTAATATTACAAATGATATTCTAATAAAACTAAAAAACAATAAATTAGATGAGAATGACCTGGTCTCAGTAGTCCAGTACAAAATGAAACTTCTAAAAGAATATAGAATATAGAATACGCCATGCATTTGGCGAAGAATAAAATTATAAATTCATTTTCATTATCAAAAACAGAATTAAAGATTATTAAAAACATAACAGAAAAGGGAAAATTTCCTTTTGAATCCGGAGACGAAATTTTAGAATTTGCAGACATTAAAGTCGCAACGAATCTAAGCATGTTAATCTATATTGTAAGTCTACCTACTGCAGATAATGAATCCTGTAAAAGATTATTGATTAAACCAATAAAAATTAAAAATTATGTAAACAAACTTAATTTTGAATATGCATTAATATGTCAAAATAAAATGTATGGCATTAATTTAGCTTGTAAGACCTATAACGATATATCCGTATGTAATAACGATAGATTAGTAGATTTAAGTGGAACATCTTGCATACCTAACCTTCTCAAAAGCATCCCATCCAACTGCACCAAGATCAATAACCAACACATTCCCACTATCGAAGAAATCCTTCCAAGTATGCTACTCCTAAATAACTTCAGTGGAACGATTCTCGCAAACAACGATGTGCTTAACTTAACTACGAAATTCCTAATTAGTATACAGAATTCCTCTGTGGTCATCGGAAACACAATATATCTATCAAATTTTGAGTCTCGATACAAACCTCTCCCCGCTATGGTACAGCCCCAATCTGCTGCAGAAACCTTCGAAGAGTTCCAAAGGAAGTCCACCTTAAAAACACTTATCTGAGAGTGTATGATGTGCACTCTGCCCTTTTATTCGATATTTGTTTTGAGGAACTGATTATTATTAGTAACGTTTTCCAGATTAATAATGCAATTTTCAAGAGAAAATTGAAATGATATTGATTTATGGAGAAAGTGGAAGGAACATCGATGGCGCTGTTGCTCTTTACGCCCAACGTTTCCAGACCAGATACGATAGCGCGCTTCCTTTTATCGGGTCATCCAACAATTCACTGGTGAAGGAAGTGTGCAACCAAAAAAAGGTCAGATAGGGTGGCTGTTGAGGACAATGAAATAGCAGTGTTAGCTGCCGTTGCACACGATCCTCACATTAGCACTCGCCAAATAAGTCGTGAATTAGGAATTTCTCAAACGACTGTCTGTAAGATATTACATCGGCATAAATACCATCCTTATCCATGTTTCAATGCATCAATAACTTTCTAGTGAGGATTTTCGCAACCGGGTTTCCTTTTGTCAATGGGCACTTCGGCAAATTGAACGTGACCCCCTTTTCTTCGCCAAGGTGTTATTCTCTGATGAGTCGACTTTCACCAATCACGGTACGGTCAATCGACATAATATGCATTACTGGGCTACCGAAAACCCTTTTTGGTTGCGACAAGTTGAACGCCAGCACCCTTGGAATGTTAATGTTTGGGCGGGAATTATTGGGTATAAATTAATAGGTCCATATTTTATTGAAGGCAAATTGAATGGCGAAAAGTATGCAAACTTTTTGCGGGACCATCTTCCAGTATTACTAGAAGAACTGCCATTGGAGTTGCGACAAACAATGTGGTTTCAACATGATGGTTGTCCAGTCCATTATTCACAAGTAGCCCGGGGCGTGTATTAAACAATGTTTACCATCAACGATGGATCGGACGAGGGGGTCCGAGGCAATGGCCTGTTAGATAACCTGATCTTACGTCACTTGATTTCTTCTTGTGGGGCTACTTAAAAAGTGAGGTTTACAGAAAAAAGACAACAACACGTGAGGAAAAGACGAATAACTGAATCTTGCCAGAGGATTACGTGATGAGAAATACTTCTCAGTTCTGTTGGTTCATTTAGAGCGCAGATAGACAAGTATATTGAAGTGAGTGGTAACATTTTCGAGCATTTTTTGAAATAGTCTCGGGAAATAAACGTCGAAATGGGAAGAATTCAATGATTCAACAGTGGGAGGCAAGGGGACCCACTCTAATTAATCACCCCGAAGGAAACAAAATACTGCTACGTCCACTTCGTTGTTTTTTCGGGGTTATGCTAAACGCAGTATGTAAAAACAAATGACAAGCCTACGAGCAATACGACTGAGCAATGAAAATCAGGAATTATCATTTGAAAAATCAAAAGTGACCTTCGTTTGATCTTGAAAATGGGTCTCAAGGTCAAACTCGTGGTCACCATCTTATGTCCCCTTCAGAACCTTGTGAATTTTGTCTGAAACATTTTTCGCGATATTTCGTAATTTTCGAGTAATTTCGATGTCTCAAGTTAAAAAAACTCACCCAGTATTATATTAGAAAATTAGCCTATATTGCTCTTTTAGACTTAGTAGAATTAGAAATGGAAGAACAGTTTAGAAGGAGAAAACGTCGTTTTTGGGTTATTTTTTACCAACAGATGGTATTTTTTTTTTTCACATTCGGAAGTCAAACTGACAAGCGCTACCAAACAAACTTCAGGGTTGATGTCTACAAAGATGTCTTGAATAAAAACCAGATATTTATTTATTGTCCGCAAACTAACCGTCTCCAGTGGACATTTTGATTTCATGAAAATTTTCTTAAGACCAGCGATGTCTCGTGTTAAGAAAACAACATTCATTCTTCCACCGAGAATTATATTTGTGCCTGTACACATTGATGTGAGCAGGAAAATTGTCTGAAAGAGAGGGAACGCTTTTTATATGAGTGGGAGAAAGAACATCACAGCATGACGTTTTTTCCCCATATTATTAGATTTTTGACATATTGTATTTTTTTCATTTTAGTTTTGATCGTTGTTGAGCAAGGAAGTGTAAGAAAGAGGAAAAAATGTGTGTTTCAAGCCAACTGCTCAAATTTAAAAATTAAAAATGGTCCAATTCAACTGTTCCACTTGTCTTTTATCCCCATGAAAATGTGAACACGACGTTCATTTGCAGGACTTTCATGCCCACGACAATGTGAACAGGCACAGTAGTTGGAATCAACTCCTCCCTTTTTGACTCACGTAAAATCTACCTGTCTCACGCGACACGACTTTGGCGCTGGCAGGAAGATTGTCCGAGAGAGAGAGAACGCTTTTTATTGAAGTGCAAAGAAGAAAGTGCTTGGCCACACAAGCGTGGGATTGAAAGGCATGCCATTGAACGAAGTGGCTACACAAAAAAAAAGGCGTCATAGGAATGAAAATTTTTTTGAAAGATAGAGGAACAGTGAAATCTGAAACGAACCATTTGAACATTTGTTTTGTGTTGCATTCACCTGATGAGAACTTTCCCGTATAGCCACGCTTGCAAAATGAAAATTTACGTCAAATACGATATGATTTGGAAACGAAACATTCATGCCAGGTAGAAAGTCATATTTGGAAATGATTTTCGGTGGATTTTTGGTGGAATCAACCTTTCTCTTCCCAACTTACTAAAAATCTACCTGTTTCGCCCGACATGCATTTAAATCCCACGCTTTTGTGGCCAGGCACAAAATCCATTTCTAAACTGGATTTTCGGGTGTAACACATCGTTTTTTTTTTCATATCGTTTCACTACTGGCATATTTCTTTAAAATAAAAGTTTTCTAACTAAAGTGCATAATTAAATACATAAATTAACGAAGAATCGCATTGTGAACTTGAGAATAAAAAAGAATTAAAAAAAAGGGCGTCCATAGCTGTCAGTCCCGTTAATTGCACTGTAACGCGTGTTGTGCGGTTACCTAGTGGAAATATAATTTAAAAGTTAAATACATTATACAAAAATATCAAGACTTAATTAACACAATGGAAAAAAGACAAAAAAAAACATTCAGTGTCTAAAAGTGTCTGTCCCGTTGGTTTGACCTTTAAATGAGTGTTGTGCAGCTAACTAGTGGGAAAAATTAAATACATTTTACAAAAGTATCAAGATATAAAAAAAAACTATCAGTGCCTAAAAGTGTGTCTCGTTGTTATCAAAAAAAAAAAAAAAACAAAGATATCGGCGTCCATAACTGTCAGTCCCGTTGGCTTGAACGGTTCATGCGTGTTGTGCAGTTATCTAGTAGAAAAATTAAATACATTATACAATAGTATCAAGACTTAATTAACACAAAGGGGAAAAAAAAAAAAAAAAAAACTATCAGTGCTCTGTCTCGTGGGTACAAACCGATGTGACAAATGGAAGATGAAAAGAAGAAAAAATAAGTGATCGTTAAAAAAAAAGCGGATAGCTGCTCATCAGGTGAGGATTCTCCACCGACAACAGGACAATACCTCGAAAACTAAAGCCGCTCCGGTTGTAGTATATAACAGCCCAAGAGCAGTAAAGGCGGATAAGCTATTAATTAGTTAAAAAAACAAAAACAATGTACTTCAACAAATAACGCCATCGCAAAAAATCTATGCCAACAAAAAAAAAAGATGGCGGATGACTCCATGGAACTTTCCAATAATTCACCCGACTGGCAAACAGTAAAGGGTAACGGTACGAAAACCGTTAAACCATCCTATACTGTAGAAACCAGAAACTGCACAAATAAATTTGCTTTACTTGGAGACTTATCCCTCCTAGAAACTCAGAACCAAGATAATAACTTAAAATCAAGACAGAATTCCAAGATAAATCCAACTATCAAATAGCAACAGGGTAGTCAACAACAACTCTATCAAAAGCATCCCTGGAAAAGCAGATGGTTCCAAATCGAATTCAAATAATACCAGCAATCAACAACAAGGAGATAGATCCAGCCAGCATTTAACAAGTAAGTTCTGCCCTCCAATTATCTTATTCAATGTTAATATTAAAGAGCTAGCATATAGTCTAAGCATATAGTCTAAGGAATTAATTGTGGTAAGGTTTTTAATGCTAACACTAATTCGTATACCCAAAAAACAAAAATATTTGTGGACAATCCGGGTGTCCACCGTGAGTTGTTACAGCTGGTTAAGGATAGTCAGATCCAGGGCTACTCGTTCACCCTGAAAGAGGACAAGGCGTCTAGTTTGATCCTTAGAGGTTTAATATCAGACTTCGGGGCTGATGAAGTGCAGGGCGAACTAGATAATATCATCCCAGGTTTAGTGGATAAGGTATCAAAATTCGAAACTCCTAAGTCAAAAAAATAATCCGTGGATCTAATATAATCTCTTCTTAGTTAAACTTTTGCCAGGTAAGCTGGTTAGAGAAATTGCCAACATCAAATTCATACTGAATACAAGAGTGGAATGGGAAACACCCAGACGAAACGGAACTGCTCTTTAATGCAAAAGATGCCAAAACTTCGGACACCTTGCCAATAACTGTGCCAACAAATTCAGATGCGTTAAGCGCCGGAATGACCACCCACCGGGCCAATGCGAAAACATCCAATCGGAAAAGTCTAAAGCCTATTGTGCTAATTGTGAAGGTGAACATCCTGCAAACTGGCGAGGCTGCCTAGCCTATCAAAAACACAACGAGGCTGTTAAAAAAAATGTTAAAAATGTTAAAAAAAATGTTAATAAAAAAAGCCAGTCGTCACCTTTTTTTATCTCGGTTCTCGAGTCCCTCTACATTTAAGATAATAATGTATATGTATGTAATCGAAAATAGTATATACGAACTATCATAAGGCAAAATAAATCAGTATGAACCAAATACTCACAGTGTTAATTTATTAACAGAAACCAAGATATTAAGTTTTTATAAAAAAACAAAAAAAAAAAGTCCATATGCTAAGTTTTTTCTTAACGAATATTTTTTCAAATATTAGTAAAACAAATGTAAATAAAGTCGAAAGACATAGCTATAAGAATTTATAGTAGCTTAGAGTGCCTGTGTGGGGCCAGTAAGTTAGTATAAGATTGTTAAGTAATTTTAAGCTAGCATTTAAGCATTTTTTGTTAGTATGTAAGAGTTAGTGATTAAGGAAATAAAATGCTTTAAAACTGAAACCAAGGAAAAGTGAAGTTCTTTCTTTATATTTAACTTTAATTTCATACTCTGTGCATTATTAGAAAATAATTTATTTTAAATTTGAAAAAAAAAAAGATATTTGAAGTTCCTATATGTACCAATGAAGTGATATAACATACAAATATGCGTTCGAAAAAGCAATATATGTTAATAGATAAAATAATATTACTTTTAATGTAATTAAAAATGAATTATGTATTAAATAAAGTTTATTTTCCTCATGAATAAATTAGTGCGTTCATTATATTATTTGTTATATTCGCTGTTCTAGCATTATCAGGATTATTCCCAGCGTTCGCTTCCATATTAGCATCAACAGAGGAGTTTGTTTGCAAATTTATATCTTCATATTGTTATATATTATTGTCAAACCAATTACACGAGTAATTTAGTTCATCGCTGCACTTGTCGTTTATTGATCAAACATAAAATGTGCAATTGAACTATCTTCTGAGAAGATAATATTGGAGAATTAGTTTTAGACCATTAAGTTACGATTACTGTTTGTAATGGTTGATGTTGCGTGCAAATCACGCCCCAAAAATCCTCCACTCCCTTTTTCATCTGTTGTTTGTTGACCTCTTCATTTCTCCTCCCCCTTCTTCTGCTGTCCCTTCTTTTCTTCCCTCCGTCATGCTCTGGATGCCACGGCACAGGTGGGATTCACTGGATCCTCTGAATTCAGTTCCCTCCCCCGGCCTACCGCTCCAGAGATGACCACATAGGTACCCCTGATAGAGACGGCCTGGAGGCTCTAGCGGACGGACGGTCCGCCCCCTGATGCCCCGAGAGGTCAACACCATCAACAATTTCCGCGAGCCCACCATATCCGATATTGTTTGCCCAACACTATAAATTTGTATAACCCCCTACCCACACAAAAGTTAAAAATTGTAAAGGAAAGCCCACAATTCCCCGCGGTCGTTCTACTTCTCCATATGTCTGCAAGAAGGTTTACTGACTCCCCATTCGACCCCTAATAAATTAAGTTTTTCTCCCTATCCGGCGGTCTCAATGGAAGCTCTCAACCATAGCTTCGGTTTCGGGTCAGAGGGTTGGCTTCGAACCAAAGCAATCACTTGGACGACAAAACAAACAGAACGAACGAACATGACCCACAAACATAGAACATCGACGTGTGTGATTGGCCGGGGATTCGTGAGAAGCTGTTGGAGCTCTGGATGTGATTCCCTTTGCTCTAACAGCTGAATTGACGAAACCCCGTGTGTGTGTGGACGAATGGCGGCGATAGCCAAAAATCGCGGTAAGCTCATTCGATAGCTTATCGTCTTGTTGGCCAGAGCCTCCAAAAAAAAAAGAGAAAAAAGGAAAAAAAAAACAACGACAAAGAAGAAAAAAAAGCGAAAAGGAAACGATCAAAATAACGAGAACGAGAACAAGAACAGGGACAACAAAATTTAAACGACCAAGGACGAGCAACACACCAAGGGACAAAGGAAAGGAAATTACAACACACAACGGACACGACCGGACAAAAGTCGGTGATTATGGCGGAGACGGTTTACCCTCCTCCACCAGCAGAGACCCAGCTAGAGAGCGACCCCGCCTAGGCAGGAAACCCATAAAAGAGCTAAGTACCCCTTTTTTTTCAAATAACACATATTTGTGCAGTAAACCCGCGTCCGTAAGCCTTCTTACCGTTTTACGTTGAAACCGTTCGTAAGACAGTTAGATTTATTTAATTGCGCGACCCGCTAGCTTTAACGGTACGACAACGCGGAACTGTGGGCCTTCCGTTAGCCGACCCATTAAATTAAAATTAATTGAAATTTTTTAAAAACTTTGTTTGGCAAAAATTCGACATACCCTGTGATTCCCCAAACCAAAAAAGCAAATATATATATATAAATTCCCCATCAGGGAAAACACAATTTGTGTGTTTTTTCTCATCCATTTTCCCAATTTCGCATTAAAAATTGGGTGACGCCTACCTGTTGTGTTTGTTTCAGCTTTTGTGTCGATCGACCATCCCGAACCCCTCCCCCCACCCATTCCAGTCAGTTCTCCACAGACCTCCACTCAATTCAGTCGTATTCAATATTCATTTAATAAAGTTAAATATTGTTATGAGAATGAAACAAGTGTTATTATTTTAAAATAAAAAAAGTTAAAATTAAAGTGTGATACTCGTAACTGCCGTAAATAAACATTATAATAAAATTATATGCTTTGTAAAAAATAGTGAAACACAGGTAGATCCCCGCCCATATGAGTACATCTTAGATCACTCTGATCTGAAGCTACCTGCCTACGAACTAGTGCCATTATTCTTCTCTCACCGCGGTCTCGCCATTTACGTGCGTAGTGATCTAGCTTACCAAACTCCACCACAATGTCATCAATGTTCCAATCAGGAATTCAACTTCATGTGGTTAAAATTCCATCTCCGTAAGAAAATTATCCACTGCTGCTTTATTTACAGAAGCCCCAAACTGGACAGCAATTCGACCTGTATCCTTGTATCCTCATACTGAAATCGTTATTACGGGCGATTTCAATATACAAAATTCTGGGGGGCCTCGACATTCTGGACAGACAACAGCCGAAGGACGGTGTGTTGAGAGCTCCGCTGAGAAAAATAACTTGACTCAGCTTGTAAATTATCCAACACGAATACCAGACGTTGATAGTCATACCGCCAACGCCCTGGGATTGTTTTTAACTTTCCACCCTGATAAGTACACTGTTTATGTGCTTTCCCCTCTAGGCTTGTCGGATCATTGTATCATACCAGCTAATTCCTCGTACAACCACCACACAATTAGAGAAAAAATACCTAAAAGAACCGTATGGCAATACGATAAGCCAATAGGAGCAGAAATTAGGAATTTTACTGTTCGTTATGTTTCCTCGATAACGATGTGGATGCCGCTGCTGATATGATCACAGACACTATTCTCTTTCGAATGAGATCCTTCTAACCAATAGAAAATCAGTATCAAACCATTAGAAAATGCATGGTACGACTCGAGCTGTAAAGAAGTTATCGGGTTTAGAAAAATATTTTCTCGGTCCTTGAAGACAAACTCGACAGAGAACCGAAAAAAGTTTAAACGAGCCAGGAATGACTGCAACGTCTTTCTTAAGCGTGTGAAATTTCAATACGAACAAAAACTGAGCCAAAAATAATACAATACAACGTAAGAAAGGCTGTACAAATTTTTGGTAGTTCGTCAAAAATATTAGAAATTCTGCCTCATCCGTTATCCCAACGCTCATTTATAATGACATTCCAGCTGTCAGCTCCTTGGACATGGCCAATATGCTTGCTGCACACTTTGCGGCTAGTTCAACACTTCCAGATTGTGCTTTATCTCCGCATAAAAACTCGATAAAAACTATATCAACTGAGAGATTAAAACCTTCCAGATTTTGCCTCCTATAATAGAACCAAATATAACTTTGAACAAGATGCAATTATGTAGGAACGCTAGCGTGGTAAAATCGAATAAAAACTTAATAGACGCAAACCCACCACACACCAGATACACCTCAGACAGTTTCTCCCTTTGTGAGTCAGACGTAATAATATCCTCAAAAGCGTAAGTCCAACAGAGTAAAACCCTGCTCATATTATTTTTAAATAAAGTGTATAATTTCTAAAACAAGGTTTTTTATGCTTTCATTTCCCTACAAATTGGGGGCTCAACCGGGATAGATTAATTAAAATTTAATCGTTGCGAAATCATCGTTAATCAAATAAACGCATAAAGAATACTAGTGACAAAATTAATACCCTTATAAAGACACAAAAAAGAAAAGAAAATTTATTTAAACTAAAGTTGGAGAATGGAAACCGTTAGTTTTGAAAAACACAAACTCACGAAGGGGAAATACCCCACACGAAGCTAAACACGACACGATACACCACGCTGCAACTCTTTGAAGAGGAAGACAACAAACGCACGAAGGGGAAACACCCCATACGAACCCAAACACGATACACCACGCTGCAACTCTTTGAAGGGGAAGACAACAAACACACGAAACTTAAATCTCACACACACAATACACCATGCTGCTACTTGGTAAAGGTAAAGAAGGAAGAGAAACTTAAATCTCACACACACGATACATCACGCTACAAGGTAAAGAGGAAAAGATCAGTCGTTAATTTTTGAAATAAGTAAAACATAAGAAGTCAAATATAACAGTAGAGATAAAAAAAAACATAACGTAACAGCTAAAAGCAATTTCGATTTTGTAATATCTAGATACGTTTATATTACTCGTAGCATTAAGTTGAACGCAATAAAGCTACTTTTGTCTCCAGAAAAAATATTTTTTCAAACTTCCATATAAGTATGTAAAGTCGTTTACTGTCCTCGTCGTCATTCTTTACGTACCGACGAGAATGTGTCTAAAAAACCCATAAATGCGACGACGACCGAATAACATAAACAAAGAAAGTAAACCAATGCATTTGGTTAACCTATTGAGAAATATTGTGGATAAATGAACCTAATGCATTCGATTGACCTCTTGAACAATGTAAATGAAAATTGGAGATTGTGTCGTAATACTCGGCAATATTTAACATTCTTCTGGCATTTCACTATCTTCAAGCTTTTAGTTTTGTTTTAGATTAAGCGTATTGAAACGGCGACCGTAGTACTATACTTCTATATATAATATTATTTTAACCTTAAAGACGTAAATAAGAATAGGTGAGGAATAAAATAAAACCTTCTTAAGCAAAAATTTTCACGAAGTGTTTACATTTATTTCGTGCGGCACTTGGAAAACCTGCTCCAGGTCAATATGTTTCGAAATACAACAGATACCAGATGGAGTTATTTAATATTAAGAAGGAATCAGGGCCTATCAGTCAATTATTTGGATTCCAGTAAGCACCAATTTTCCTTACTGAATTCCTTAAATCTACCAGCTCCAATCGCAACTCAAGTTGAATTCAAACAACAATTTGAAGTAGATTATGAGTCAAGCAAATTTAATATCCAGGTACTGCAGCTAATTGGTCAAATTCCCCCGCACAGCTCCTCTCGGACGTTCAACAAAATCGACAAAGATTATCTCTTTCAATAATTCACCCCGAGTCTCTGGTGGTCAAAGTCAAGATTAGTAGTCTCGTCCACCATAATCGGTCGGAGGTCAAGCTGTACGCCACAGCAAATTTGTTCCTAATTCAATTGGATGATGGGACCGCCTTACTTTCAAGCGACCTTGCTCCACAAAGATAAGAGAAAGAGAGAGAAGTAAAAGTGGATGCCCGTTGTTTGTTTGTTTGTTCATTGTTCACACAGAAGCTCTTTTTGCAGAGCCACATTATCCCATTGTTTCCTGAGAAAACAATGACAGATGATGAAATCGCTCTAGATAAGGAAAGATTTAAATTAAATCAGAAAACAAATCGCTTTGGAAGTTTATTCACTAGCCTAGACTTCTCAAAGTGCAACTCAAACATGCGAGAGCAAGAGACTCTTCAAATATTCCAAACATTTGATAAGTTATTTGAATTTATTGCAGTGTTTTCTCGAACTCACGAGATGTTCAAAACCTTATTAATGTACCTGAATTAGAGTGTTAAAATTTCAGACCGATGTATAATCTTGGTATGCCTGCAGTGTTGACAGAACACGCTTATCAACCTAATCGAATATATGTAAAACTAGCTTTATTACCTGGTCCATTGGGATGATTTCCTATCTTAAACCTGTTACAGGTTCTTTTAAGAGGATTTCCGGACAAAGTCTCGTTAGCTATTATATATCAACCCTTAAACTAATTTACAGCGTAGCTACTCCTTACATGGCAAATTTCATCCAACAGATTCTCAATCAACCTTTATCTTCTGCCATAAATTACCAAATGTTGTTTGAGCATCCTACAGCGCTTAACCTTGCAATCCCTCCGGCTCCTGGTGGATCAAGATGAAATCTAGTCAGCAGTTTCTTAAAGGAAGCAAGAGTGAATACTTTCGAGTGTTTTTAAAATTATTACATGACCCGGAAGACAATGTCATACATGATTATTTGCGACAGCTGAGCCGTTCAACCCTCGAATGATAGGTTTAATCACAGCCTCTACAGTCGGAGCCCGAGCAAGACATGTGGCTGAAAGATTGCAAAAAAAAAAAAAAAAAAAAAAAAAAAAAAAAAAAAAAAAAAAAAAAAAAAACAATTCTGGAGTTGGGACGGATGGAAGGGAAGCGAGATTTGTACTCCACCGTTGCCGCCGCAGAACTCACAAATGCAACAGGAAATGTTATTTAGACTCCCTCTAAATGTTCAGTCCAACACTCCATGGATCTCAAGAATGTAGGATGGAACAACATAGTTATAGGGCTCGATTGTGTACATCCGTATGAATTCATGTTCATAGAAGGTATGGAGTTGGATAAAGGTTATATATTAATGAAATCCCACTGAACCCCTTACCATTGGTCGATTCCAACCCTATCGAGGTTCAGTGACTAGACAAAGGGTCTCCACATATGGTCATAAATTAGTAGTCCAGGCGGATCCTCTTCCCTGTAAGGTCTTTAAGCTTTATAGCCTTGTATTCTGGGCTACTCCTCTTCATGGAAATATCTCCAAGGTTATATTGTAGATACATAGGCTATTGAGATCGCGTACCGATTTAGTCTACTTCTTCCATATACAGAAGAATTACCTGGCTCAATTCATCACAGATTGCAAGATGAGCGAACCCGTCATGGAGGGGCAGTCAGGATATTGCCGAATTTTGGAACAAAGTTTAGCTTTGACAGCCTATAGTAAGGGATGAAAATGTGAAAATAATGTTTCAATCAGTTATGAGCCTAGCAACAGTAATGAGATCTTGGGGATTTCTGCTGACAAATGTCCCCATATTCCACGTACACGTAAAATCTTCTTGTTGCATCAGGGAGATTAATGAGACTCTAGTCGATTGTCCTAACCCTCCGATATTATCATTGAAAACTGTTGTACATATCCATATATATATGTAGGATGGTAACTATTGGCAACGCCACACCATCACCAACTGGAAGTGGAACATGCCAGATCGAAGACGTAGACAATGAGGACAACGACGACGAAGAAGAAGACGGAACAAGAGAAGTTGGTACAGATGAAAGAAGAACGACGTAAAGACGACAACAAAGACGGGCGCGAGTTTTTAACATTAAATTAATTACCCTACATATCACCATTGTATTCGTAAACTTTAACTGAATTAAAAACTTTATTGTGTTCGAAAGGAATAATTCTTTTTAATTATTTTCTGCCTCTCCAGGATCCCTACATATCTATGGTATTTATAGTTGAATCCCAAAACATGATAATATATGGCCATATGCAAAAGCCTCTGTAGTGTATTGATATCATCTTAATAACATAAATATGCATGCTCACCGACATATTCAAATACGAGTACATGTGTAAATAGTTTGTACAGGTGCACACTGCACAGTCTGCACTAATTAGCATAGATCTCTTATCTATGACATCAGAGAGGAGTCAGGCATAATCGGACCGCAGAGGAGATCGTGCGTGCATTGGCGAGCCAATACCATTCAGTACATTTGGCAACGAGTAAAAAAAAAAAAAAATTGTGAAAGGTTATATAAATTAACACAATATTCCACAAATTAGAAACAAATAACTTCAAACAACATAAGTACAGCGCATGTCTGCTGTGCTAAGCATATTTCCACACATCTCCATCCAAATGACCAGCGCGTAAATACGATTACTCAGGTGTCGGGTTACCGACAAATTCGCGCGCTCATCCAGACGCTGACGCTGCAACAAATTCCGAAGCAATGCATGTCCGCCAAGGTATAAAAGTAAACCTGTACTCTAGAATTACAAGCCTTCGCAAACATAAAGAATGCCTTGATATCAAAAGAAGTCATACTTGCCTATCCCAATTTAGAAGACGATTTTGAACTTACGATCGACTCGTCACAGTACACAATAGGTGCAGTCCTCTCCCAAAAGAACCAACCCAAAACATTTCTTTCGCGCACACTTAGCGCACCGAAGAAGACTACGCAGCTAACGAGAAAGAAATGCTTGCCATAATATGGGCACTCGTTGAGAAATTTCTTATATATTAAGATTTATACAGACCACCAACCACTAACCTATGCCATAAGTAATAAGAACAACAACTCGAAAATGAAGAGATGGAAAACGATTCTAGAAGAATATAATCACGATCTATTTTACAAACCCGGAAAAGCTAACATTGTTGATGATGCATTATCTAGGCCACCACAAAAAACAGCTATTAATTCAGTGATTATTACACAGCACAGCGACGAAAGCTCCTCTCACCATTTATTTCCCTCTGTTGAAACTCCCCTAAATGTATTTAAAACACAAATTATACTTAACATTGGCGATGAAACTGAAGATCAACTCCAAAAACCTTTTCCCTCTTACTGGAAACACGAATTCACAGAACCATGCTATACAAAAAAAAATATTTTGGCATTTTCAAGAGATTTCTAAACCCAAATGTAATTAATGGTATAAAAACTAAAGAAGACGTCATGGGACTAATCCAACAAATATACCCTCTCTATTTCAATAGTTACAAGATACGGTTCACTCAAATCGAAGTTGCGGACATACCAAATGAATCTGACCAAGAAAATGTTATAACAGAATATCACAAGAAAGCCCATAGAAACGCAGAAGAAAACAGGCTTCAAATTCTTGAGAAGTACTATTTTCCAAAGATGAATTCTAAAATAAAAACAATAGTTAGACAGTATAAAACGTGCAAAGAAAATAAATATGAAAGGCACCCAAATAACCCATCCTAAAACCCACTCCTATTACAGAATATCCCGGTCATACATTACATACATATATTCCTTTATAAAAGCCATAGTGGCGAATGTTCAAATTACCGACTACACCAATTCAAAAATGATAGCCCTTAATACCGGAACATCGAGAATACAAAACCGAACTTTCAGTCTGATTCACGTAATAGACATAAATCCCTATGAAAATTTTGTCACTGAAACACAATCCCTATTAACTCAACATATCCCAACCAGTCCACATCTCCCACTCTTTCAACACGAGTTGTCACAAATAAGAAACCAAATAGATAACATTAAAACGCATAGAGCAAGAAGGTCTTTAAACTTCATTGGCTCTGCAATGAAATGGATCGCAGGAAATCCCGATTATTATGAATTAGAAGTTAGAATTAATGGAAGGTAAAATGAATAGTTTACTAGAAAATAACAACAATAAAGTTTTAATAAATAAATCATACAAAAAAAGAATAAACGAAATCACAAATGCAACAAACGAAATTTTGAACTTAACCCATTAGAGCCTAGCGTGGCCATATGGCAACGTGAGGAGCCGGTTTATTTATCAGAGCATATGTCAACAGCTGGTAGCCGCAGCTGTCCTTTGTTACTGACAGTTTGTAATTACATGCATTAGTCATTGATAAGAAACAACTCGTGGTGAGTGGTGCTTAAAGTTTGAGTGTAGTTGTGATTTGATTTGTTGGCTATCATACATTTTGCAGAAATGGTGAATATAAAAAAGTAAGTTTCAATTATTTTTGTTTCGTGGATTTATTTTGGTTTCTTTACATAATATTATATTCATGTGTGCCCTAAGTTTATTATAAGCATGTAGAGATAAAAGTTTGATATGTACATATACATATTTGAAGTTATGAAGGCTTTTTTGCCGCAACAGAATATTAATCTCCACGATCGCGTTGTCGAAGGTGGTTATCCTCGTGTGTTTGTGTTTTATGCATAGGTAAGTAATTTTTATTTTATTTTTTTATTTTTGATCTTATTAAAAAAGTGTGTATTGTAACATCATTTGAGTTTGATATTTGTACTTTTGCTCATATAGACTTAATAATTTTTGTCAATTTGTTTACTCTGGTGAACTATCTTATAAATTATTAACATGTTTTTGTCAAATGACAACAGTGTACACAACACAGTGAATCAGTTGTAAGTGAATCATTGATTCACTGTGTACCTATATCTTATCTTGTTTTCTTATTTGGATGCTTACATTTTTGTAGATGAAATGGGACGTACAAAAGCAGACCGAAAAGTGGGTTCGCATTCTTCAGAGCAAATGCAAGCTGCTCCCAATATGATAAAAAGTGGTAAAAGCATCAGACAAGCTGCTAAATGCAAAAATTTACCATTCGCCACTCTTTATCGGTATTATAAGAAAACTCAAAATAAGAGAGAACAGACGAACATCAGACTTGTTTCAAATTATGAAATTAATAGAGTTTTTACCGACACTCAAGAGCAGATGCTCATAACATACCTGAAACAATTCGCATATCTGTTCTACGGGCTATCCAATATTGACTGCCGAAAATTTGCGTATGAAACAGCTGCTTTCAATAAAATTAAAGTTCCCCAGAGCTGGACACGGAATAAAATGGCAGGCATTGACTGGCTAAAAGGTTTTCACGACACCCAGATTTATCTTTGAGAATCTGGGTTCAACAAATATAATGTTGATAAATACTTCGAAAATCTGGAAATTGTTATGAAAAGACATCCTAATTTTTCAGACGGGACTAGAGTATACAATTTGGACGAAACCGCAACGACAACCGTTCAAAAAGCATGCAAGATTCTAGCCCCGAAAGGTATAAGGTGCATATCCAAAGTAACCACCGGGGAAAGAGGCACTTTGTCAACGACTTGTGCCAGTGGAATAGCGCTTCCACCCGTAATAGTTTTTCCCAGAAAAAACTTCAAAAACCATATGCTACATGGTAAGAAATAAATAATTATATACCACCCTTAAATTTTTTTACACGGCTATTTATTTTAATTTATTCCTAGGCACACCTCCAGGTACTTTGGGTTTGGCTACACCGAGTGAGTGGATGAACTCCGAAATTTTTCCAGAAGTGATGAGGCATTTTATAAAGCATAGTTGTTCCTCTAAGGAAAATCCTTCGCTCTTATTGGTGGACAATCATGAATCTCATCTCTCAATTGAATCCTTAGAATTGGCAAAAACAAACTATGTTAACTCTACCACCTCATTCATCGCATAAATCTCAACCTCTCGATGTGGGACTTTTTAAGCCATTTAAAAGCGTTTACAACGCCAGCATGGACTCTTGGATGATGAGGCATCCAGGTCAGCCTGTTACGATATATGACGTGGGCGCTTTAATTGGTGAGGCATACCAAAAGGCTATAACACCTACATCAATCACCAATGCCTTTAAAAAAAAACAGGCATATACCCGTTGATTTTTTACCCAGTTCAGTCACTGATCGTCCTAAACAGCTTGATGCTGATCAATCAGAAGTTGAAAATCTTGATCAGACCGAGATTACTATCCGATTACTATCCATCAGCCAGAAGAGCTTGAAAATGTAATTCCAACGACAAAATGACGAAATTGCGATCTCAAATGAATAGGCGGCTTAAACAAAAGTTTCTTGATCACATTCCTATTAAACAAAATCTTAATTATGATGAAAGTATGATTGAATACTTTGGAAAACATGGGTGCAAGCAATGTATTCGTAATAAACCTATTTGGTTTGGTTACAAATGTTGGTGCTTAAATAATAGTAGTGGATATTAGGCAAATTTTGAAGTTTACCAAGGTTCTATCCCAGGAGCGAATATTGAAAATCAGCAAAAATTTGGAAAAGCAACACCCATGATGCTTTCTATGATTAGTTAATTACCAGAAGCCATGAAAAACCAGAAACTTCAGTTTTATTTTGACAACCTATTTACGGGTATTCCACTTCTGATTCACTTAAAAAGTTTGGGTTATGGAGGAACCGGCACACTTCGCCAGAACAGATTGAGAAAAGAATGTCCAATTACGAATGTTGAAACCATGAAAAAAAGAGAAAGAGAGTCATACGAATATGCCTGTCAAGATGACGTCATTGTCGCCCGATGGATGGATAACTCTGTTGTAATTGTTGCTTCTACAAATCACAAAGTAAATCCAATCGGATTGGCCGACCGGTATTCTAAGTCTAGCCAACAAAAAGTAAAAGTACCGAGACCCAATCTTATAGCTGTATATAATCAATACATGGGATGTACAGACCTCATGGATGCCCATGTTAACAATTATAGGATTGGGATTCGAGGCAAAAAATGGTGGTGGCCTATTTTTGCATGGTTGTTGTTTATTTCGAATGTGTTTTAGTCCATTAAATTGGTTAAAAAATAGGTACATAATACATATTCCATTCGATTGGAAAAGAAAGTAAACTTCAAATGAGGTTTAGAAAAAAACAAAATAATGTTATTTTATATGTATATGTACCATATATACATACATATGTATGTATGATATCACAACTACAAATTCTATTATTAGTGATAATAATCGATTGCATTTCTTCATGGAAAAATTCTACTACCGTCGCGTCGGAGAGTTTAGTTATTGAGAGCGTGACCACGTCAGTTGGTTTGAGATGGGAAAAGTGGAAGAGAGCCTTAGACATATTCCTGGAAGCTGCCAGCATTTTGGAGGTTTTGGGCATACAAGAGATTTTTTACAGCTTGCCGGGAGCAAACACCGATGCAACTAAAGAGAACGATGTATTTAGTATAGCTATTAAAAAATTAGATGAATATTTTCTTCCTAAGCAAAGCAAAGTTTTTGTCTTATGTTAATAAAATATAGTACAATTGCACAAGAGGTGCTCTTAAATATTTTATTTTATTATACAGCGCACCAACAATGGCAGATGAATTCAAATGGACTAAAGAGCTAACAAGTGAACTAATTTTGCATTACGAAAAGCACCCGATTTTGTATAATCGTCGCCATCTTCATTATCTAAATAGAATAATAAAAAGTAGATGCATTTGAAAGCCTTTTAGATTCCCTTAAGTATTTGCAGCCAAAAATAAGAGTAGACTTAGTAAAAACAGCTGCACACTCTGCGGACTCAGTTTTTAAAGGAGTTCCGCGAAATTGAACAGTCCAAGAAAAGTGGAGCTGGTGCCGATGATGTGTATGAGTCTAAGCTCTGGTGCTTTGATCAATTAGTTTTTTTAAAAACTCACTGCAGGTCAAGAACATCCAGTTCAAACATTGAAGAGGTAAGTTTAAGAATTGTAAATTCTAGTACCTATATTAAAATATCTTGTTTTTTTTTTTTTTCAATATTTGTTTTTAGAACAAGGAAGACCTTTTGGACCGGACAACATCCATCCGCTAAAATGTTCAAGATGGCTCGGATTTTGAAAGTGCGAACACCTCAAAAAGACAAATAAATATAATATTTTATTTAAATCTGTTTATTTTGCCATTCAACTTTCCCTTCGTTACAAAAATATTCAGCAAAAGTATGGCGTACTGCATCCGCTACTCCTTTACGGGAATTATCAACTGTTTCACCTTGTATGTATGAGCTTGTTGTGACAGCAGAAGATGAAATTAATGAATTCATTTCATTAGAGTTGTGCTTCATTAAAAAATTATGCAAGACCCAACAAGCTTTCGTGACAATTTCAACGTGTTCGACTCGTAGACTCATAGTAGATTGTAGAATTTTGAATCTGTTGGATAGTATTCCACAGGCATGCTCAACCACATGCCTTGCTCTGCTTAATCTTACGTTGAAAATCCTTTTTGTTTAACATTTTGTTTTAAATGGATAAGGTTTCATTATATGTTTTTGAAGAGGATAAGCATCATCTCCAACTATTACCTATGGAAGCACTCTTCCCTCTCCCAAAATCGTCTTTCAAACTTCTGAAAGCATGCGCTTGCCGGCGAGAGCACCAAGGCAATTTGGAAACATTCAAAACGAAGGAATAAGACGCAAAACATCTTGGGCTATGGCCCAATATATATATGGCCCTCAGTAATAATACTTCACGTTCAAGTCAAACTATGTAAACACCAGGAGGACCATTAGAGTCGTTAACCTCACTTCCATACTCACATCGAGTAGTTTTCCAAAAATTAAAATTTTAAGTGCGGAAGAGTTAAGGCAACCATTTTCACAATCGGAGGCTGCTAGGAGTCCCGTAAGTCCAATACAAAATACAATTCAAATTTTATACCAACCTTTAAATATGTGTTTTTCAAGTTCTTTCAAATTGCTTTACAAACTTCTGGAATGGCTTTACAAAGAAAATATGGTGATAGTCTGGTTTGACTCACCCGTCGCTAAGAATCTAAGAGTAGCTGTCAATTTTTCTGCTGGTGAAATTGCGTCTATCATCATGGTATTTTGTTTTTTTTATGTCAATTTCAATAAGTGACAATAGCAAGTCAATAAGCAAGCATATAAGTCTATTATGTAAAAAATAAAGAAAAAATTAAGATTGAGAAATCGAGTCCAGTTGAAAGTGAATCACGAAACGAGTAACATCTTTCAATCTCTGTATAGATTAGAATAAACTATGTTAAACTTAACTCCGTGTTTTATTGGAATAATCTATACTAAACTTAACTCGCATGCATGTTTACGATCACGGAAGCGAAGTGAAGCAAACGAAATACATATACATGCAGCAGACGTGGCAGATTTTTGTGTGTAAAGCTGATAAAGAGAATAAACACAGAATAGCAGAAATAAAATGGATATAAAAGCAATATAAAGCCAGTTGACGGGGATAAATATTCTTTCTGGAAGTTTCAAATTAGAGCACTTTTAGAAGAAAATGATTTACTAGATTTATTTACAAAGAACCCACGGAAGCGACAGATCAGTGGAAATATGGAAATGCGAAAAGTATTTTAATCGAGTATTAAAGCGACTCTTTTCTTGTCTTTGCTAGTTCTGACAATTTTAATGATTTTAACTTGTTTGATGATTTAATAACGGAGCTTATAGCATCACGTGCTAAAATAGACGAAATGGACAAAGTATCTCATTTACTTTTGACTCTTCCTTCGACCTATGACGGAGTAACAACAGCCATTGAGACTTCGTCGGAATGCAACTCATTAGCGTTTGTAAAAAAAACCCCGTCTTCTTGACCACGAAATCAAATTAAAAAGTGTCAGTAAGGATACAAGTGTCAAGGTGTTGCAGGCTGTTCGTTAAAAAGAGCAAAAGGAAAATAAAATGAAAGTCCATTACAAAAATAACAAAAAGCCTTCCAAAAATAAGTTTAAACCAAAACCAAAATACTATCATTGTGGCAAGCAAGGTCATTTAAAGAAAGACTGCTTTATTTTTAAAAGAAGTGTAGGTAACGCAGAAAACCAAAATTTAGGAAACAAACAGGCTAAAGTAGCTTCTACTCAGTCAGAGCGTGGGTTTGCATTTATTATGAGGCAGGTGGTGGATGCAGCAAAAGAAAGCGAAGTTTTGTTTATCTTAGATTCAGGAGCTTCTGATTATATTGTTAAAGATACCGGTTCATTTTCTGAATTCGTTAATTTGGAAACACCTGTGGAAATTTCGATTGCCACAAGAATAGTCCAACTCAGCAGCTCTGGCAATCAAATTACACTGGAGGATGTGTTGTACAGCAAGGATATTCGTCATAAACTTTTATCGGTAAAGAAGATGCAGGATGCTGGTATAAAAGGTGTAAAAGTTACCAAAAATGTTTGTTTGGTATTAGATGGCAACTGTGAGTATAACGTTCCAATTATTAAATTTGAAATGAATCATAAAGCGTATGTATCTAAAATGTCCAATAATGTAGAGTATCGTTTGTGGCATGAAAGGGTAGGACATATTTTTTTTAGAATTTTATTTGAATTAAACTCAAACATATGTTCGATAACATTAATTTGTTAAAGCAGAACAAAAAATTTTGTGAAGCTTACATAAATGGAAATACCTTTATTTTTAGTCCATTCTGATGTTTGTGGTCCAATAATACCTTCTATAATTGATAACAAGAATTATTCACTGTATTCCGATCGGAACGGAATTTTCTGCAATTTCTCCGAAATCGTTCGAACGCACTCATCGGAAAAAATTCCGAAAGGAAATAATGCAGATCATCATTTTGCAGAAGTGTCCGAAACGTTTTTAAAGATGTCAGTTTTATTTAAGAAGGATTGCAATTTTAATTGTGTTATTCTTTTATTAAGGAAAAAAAGAAAGCAGAAATAGAGCACAATATAAGCGGGTGGTGTCACGATTGCAGGTGAAACCGTGCAGAACTCAGAAACGTAAACAGATGTTTAATCTGTCAATTACGTCAGTCATACCGGAGCTTTCGCCTAAGCAGGTCATTTAACTTGTCTCTCGCCCTGATTTATCTGGACTTAAAACAAAGTGTATAGAAAAAGACGCAAAAAACAAAAAAAAGTAGATAAATAAAAAAAAAAAATAAAAAATTCCCAAACGCGTAAGATCCCCTGACAAAGGGGACAATCCTTTTTCCTCGGATAAAAGATATCGTGTTGCAATGAAAACTGCAAATGCTCGTAAGGACTCCAGAACGAATTACTGGAGTCGACTACAATGCCATTCCGACGGTGATGTTGATGATATGGATGATGTTATCGTGTCCAGTGTGTCATCCAAAAAAAGTGTTTATTCCCCCATTAAACTATTGAAGAAGTCAGGTGATTACGTGCATAATATGTCTAAGGCCTTGAAGATGACTGACTATTGTATTACAAAAATATCAATCGGTGTTAAATTCGTGTGTGACTCCATTTTGACCTATAATGCAATAATCCGCCAATTGAAGGCGGAAAAATGTAAATTTTTTTCACATGACATTAAAGGTAGTAGTGTTTTTAAAGTAATTCTCCACGGCTTGCACGATATGGAAACATAATTACTTAAAGACGAACTTATAAAACTTAGTTTTAAATGTACTGATGTAAAAAAAGTAAAAAGAAATTTCGAACAATACTGTGACACTATTTACATTGTTTCGTTTAAAAATGGCTCGGTAAAGTTGGCTGATTTAAAAAAAACGCTATCGTGCTATATTTCGTACACAGGTATTTTGGAGTTACCAGAAAAAATTCAAAGGTAAGCTTACTCAGTGCCGTAACTGCCAAATGTTTGGCCATGGGGAGAGAAATTGCCACATTAGGACTTACTGCGCCATCTGCACCGGTTTACATAAGACTGCTGAGTGTGAAAATACTGCCCCACATAAATGCGCAAATTGCGGAGGATCTCACAAGTCTACAGATCCAACATGTGGTAGCAGAACTAAATATATGGAGCTAAAAGAAAAATCTACGAAGCTTAAAAGCTCTTTGCAACCAAAAGCTTTTCATGCATCACGTGTTTCTGCACAACCCGCGCCAACACAAGTCTCATTCGCGTCCTATGACAGATTTTCCTGCACTCTCGCGGCGAAGTAATGAAATCAGCAACAAAATTCAGGCTGAATACCAACAAACAAGTACGAGGGAAAGCTACGTGAGCGCATGCAAAAACATATACCGTGGTCATACCGATATACCTAGCAACCTTCCAAGCAACATCTGTGGCAACACTTTAGACAACAATTCCAATACATTGTTTACGGCAGAAGAGATAAATTCCCTTTGTATGGAGATGATAACGAAATTATCAGCATGCAAAAATAAAATTGACCAATTCAATGTTATCGCACATTTAGCGAATAAGTTTTTATACTCTAATGATAGATAATATGCTAAGTAGAAATCTAAGAATTATAAATTGGAATGCAAGAGGTATACGCGGGAAAGTTGTCGAATTTATTTATTTTTTTAAACAGTAGCAACATTGACATTGCCTTGGTCACTGAAACCATGTTACAAAATGATCTCAAACTATCCACACCTAACTATAAATGCTATCGATACGATAGAATAAATAGACGAGGTGGTGGTGTTGCCATTTTAATTAAGAGATCAATCCAACATTCGCTTTTATCTGCAGTGAGAACGCGCTACGTAGAAAACATTGGTATTGAAATAAATTTAATTAACCAGCAGCAGTTAAAAGTATTTTGTGTACGAGGGGCGTTCAAATGCGAATTCAATTTAAATTGTTTTTATTTTTCAATATAATCTCCCCTAACATCAATGCATTTGTTATATCTTGAGATAAGCTTTTTTAAACCCTCAAAAAAATAAATTTCCTCTTTCTCTGCAAAATACCCATTTATTGCCGACTTGAGTTCTTCATCATCCGAAAATCTTTTTCCACGAAGACATTTTTTCAAATCCGGGAATCCGGAAATCCGGACTATAGGGTGGGTGTTGGATTTCTTCGAAATCACAATCTCGCGCAGCAGCCTTGGAAACTCGCGCCGTGTGAACAGGAGCGTTGTCATGAAGAAGCAAAACACCCGCTGCGAGTTTACCCCGTCTTTTCTTTCTAATTACCTCCCGCAAATTATGCAAAGTGGAAGCGTAGGATGTGGCGTTGATCGTTTCACCTTTTTTTGTACTCAATGAGCAAGATTCCCTTTGAGTCCCAAAAAACTGTGGCCATGAGCTTCCCGGCAGACGGAGTGACTTTGAACTTCTTCGGGGGGTCTGTTCCTTTTTTATGCCACTGCATGGACTCTTGTTTGCTTTCAGGGTCATAGTGGTGGACCCATGTTTCGTCCCCAGTAACAATTCGATCCATAACACCGTCCGCGTTCTCACTACACATCTCCAAAAGCTCTCTACAGCATGCGATTCTCACTTTTTTCTGAGGCGCTGTGAGCATTCGTGGCACCCACCTTGCACTGACCTTTAAAAGGTTAAGTTGGTCATGAAGAATGGTGTGAATGGTACCAATTGAAAGCTTGGTGATCTCTGCCATCATTTTCACCTTTATTCGGGCATCCTCAAGAACAAGTTTTTCGACTTCTTTGATGCTTTCTCCCGTACAAGCAGTAGCCGGGGCGCCGGAGCGGGGATCGTCTTCAATGCTCTCTCTGCCTCTCCTGAACTCACTTGACCACTTTTGCACAGTTGATAATGAAGGTGCGGAACCCTGGTAAACAGCCACCATCTCTTCATGAATAGTTTTTTGACTTTTTCCTTGCTTAGTGAGAAATTTAATTACAGCGCGATGCTCAATTTTCACCATCCTCGTCTCAGTTGCCATTATGATTCTGTTTAACTAGAGACAAAACGCGAATTAATAATCACATTTATATGAAATTTTACATGAGTGCACTAAGATAATAGTATTACTTGATAAATAAGTCAATTCATATATACAACCACAGCTTCACCCCGATACCGAGAGTATGTTGAACGCCCCTCGTATATTTCCCTGGCGGCCGCGTTTCGCTTGGATTTTGGCTCAAGGTAAAAATCGTGATGTTTTCGAAATCTATATTCACGATAAATATCGCTCAAAGGCTGTACAAAAAGTTACCCTAATAGGTTTGTTTAGGATTCAGAAATATGCATGTTCGTTTAATAGAATTATTTGTTTGTAACATTTAACCTTTATAAGATCTAACTTGAATAACTTTCCCTCTGTTTTGAATTCTTTGTTAAATTTTGCTTTGACTCACTGCATTGTTAAATAATCACCAATCTGTATCTCATTGTTATATGTAATTCTATAAATCCAATCTACAACAGTGCGCATAGATCACACCACCGATCACACCACCGATCGTACTACCATCGATCACACCACAGATCGGACCACCATCGATCGTACCATCGACCATCATCATCCAACTATGCACAAAGAAGAAGTCGCAAAATTTTGTTGTTGCAGTTACCACACACAATTTATAGCACTGCGTGGGTGCAAGGTTAGATGGGTTGAACAAGTTTAGACATTGTCACAAGTTGTTTAAATCTCAAGGAATAAAGACATGAAATAGTTCGAATTGTTTGCTTTTGTTTTGGTTTAATTTCTTTACTTTTCGATTGTGGTACAAGGTACTTCTTGTTCGGTATTATCGGTTGCTTCGCAAATACAAGTTGAATCCAATACAAGGTTCTTGTGGGTCAAATTGACACACTAGCTTGTTTTGACATTCCTTCTGTATCGTTTACTATGGAAAGACGTGTCGTTTGTTCGTTTGTTGTTTCGATCTAAACATAAATAAATAAAAATGGATTTGTCTTTTTTGATGAGTACGGGAGTGATGTTAGTCGTGATTACGATTCTTCTTCGACGATGACTTCGCAATAAGTGACAACGAATGCAATAGCGAAGATAATTATGACAGCGATGATTCCGATGTCGAATATATCATACAAGAGAAGCTGCCGCTATAGAGCCAAATATACGAGTAGTGTTGCTGTCGAAAAACTTTAATATTTGAAAGAAGCAATTCCATTATCCCGTTCGAATTCATTTATTCGACCACATCATTCGGGAGCAGACAAGGACCAACGGTATTTGCTACTGGTCAGTGTACGGATATTCTGACATCATTTTTAATGTTTATTCAACCGTTTGAAAAAAATGTTCTCCAAAGGATGAATTTTTATGGCGTTCGTCGATACAAGAATGACTGGATAGACATAGAAATAATTGAAATGCATGCTTTTGTTGGTTTACTTTTATTGGCTGGAGTTTATCGTTCAAAGGAGAGTGTGCTACCGAACTTTGGGACGATAAGCATGGCAGACCAATTTTCGTATCAACAATGCCGCTAAAACGTTTCAAACTAATAAACAGTTGCTTGCGTTTTGGTGATAAGGAGACAAGATTGAGACAAAGAGATAAACTAGCCCCAATACGTACAGTTTTTGATAAATGGGTGCAACGGTTAAAAATATCGTATTGCGTTGGTAATTTTATTACTGCTGATGAACAACTTTTACCATTTCGTGGTAGATCACCATTTACACAGTACATACCATGGAAACCAGCCAAATATGGTTTGAAATTGTGGATCGTTGTTGATGCTGAAACGTGGTATGCATACAATGTGCACATATATAGTGATATATAGTCTACCCCAATTTCTCCAACAAAAATAGTGGATTGACGACCACTACCCCACATGCCACCTGCAACCACATTCCATCACGTCGTGAAGTCATCTTTTCCCACAGCAGGAATAAGATGACACCTCAACATGATCTCTCCTTCATGGCATGGTTAGATCATGCTGCAACATCAACGGACGCTCGTGTGCACCCGCGCAACGTAAGCACATTCCATCACGTCCGAATACTTATTACTAGTGATCTGCAAGAGGTTGTTTCGTTGGGATATCAGTTTGTGGAGTACTTCAGTTCAGTTCGGTAGTTGTTCTTAAAAATATTACATTGCTAATTAATTTACTATTTTCAATAAACTCAAAAGAAATTTACACAACCACCTGTTTTACTATAAGTTAACGAAATATTATACAAAAGTCAGCAACACGCGCACACAATTTCGTATCACGCGCAGTTCTCATGATGTCACCAGATTCCTGCACATCAAACACCTTCAGCCAGTGCAGACGATAATCCCAACACGCGCAGTCTATTTCCCGTTAATGTCACCAGATACCTGCATACCAAGCACCTGCAACCAATGCACAAAACACCTTTGTTGTGGGAACCAACAACTTGCAGAATCAGCTAATTGTTACTATTTAAGGTATTACTGTTTGTTAGGAAAATTCAGTTGTATTTTGAATGGACAGAATCGCTGTCCGAAAAATAAAGTTTTTTTTTTATGAATTAAAAATATAAATCTTTAATTGGCGCCCGAGCAGGGACCGCGGTCCAGTAGCTGGTATAACAATAAGCCCTAAAGTAGTGCAAGTTTGTGACTTTAAATCTGTAAAAAAGCCCTTAAGTAGTGCATACAGTGAAACCCGGTGTAAGGTGCAAACCTACCAGTGAAAACCGTGGTCCCAAAAGACCCTGTAAAGCCCTCAAGTAGTGCCCAGAGAAGGTCGAAAAAATAACGAAGTCCCTCAAGTAGTGACAAATAAAATAAAGCCCTCAAGTAGTGCTAAAGTGCCCTCAAGTAGTGCCCAGAAAAGGTCGAAAAAATAACGACAAATAAAATAAAGCCCTCAAGTAGTGCTAAAAGTGCCCTCAAGTAGTGCCTGAATAAAACATAAAGTAGTGCCAGGGAAAAGAGGCCCCTAAGTAGCTTGCGACAAAAGCAAAAAGGAGACACATCAGTCAGCCGCCCTGCATCCAGAATGAAGATTCTGATTTTTATGTAAGCATAGTAATAAGATTTTAATAAAAAAAGAGGAAAAAATCAATTAAGTGTGAACAGAAATTATATCTAATATTTTGAAAATTTATAATCTTACGAATTAGAATAAGATTTTAATAAAAAAAACGAATTATAAATCAATTAAGTGTGAACAGAAACATTTTGACAATCTATAATTGAACATATTTACGAATTACAAAATACTTTAGAATACGAGTGTATAAAAATTATTTCTAATTGGAAAGTAAATAATTTATAATTAAGAATTTTTTTCCTCATAACTCTTATAATATCCTACTTCCAACACAATTAAAAAAAACACACAAAATACAGTTTAAACTTATATCTTTATTCATATACATATATTACCTGTAACCTGTTAAACAATTACTTAGCATTATTATACCTTAGTCTTTGATCTTGGAACAAAAAACTAAAGATGGCTAACAATATCTTACGACCATCCGTGCTTAATCCTTCTGCCGAATCTAACCCTTCCCAAGATAACCCAAGTACCTCTCATCAAAGGACAAGAATTGATGCAACCCCACTATCAACTCCTGCCCTTCAGACCCTTATCGCTACGATGATCTATGATGTTCTACGGACCGAAGGTAGATCAATAATTCACTCGATCATGAATCCGCACGCGGATCAGTTTACTGGAAATGATCAATCTATGCTATCTGAACAAATTAATAACATTAACGAACTGGAAAAAATTCCCGACGTAGTGCGTAGCTTACGTGAATTCTCCGGGCAATCGGGCGAATTCAGCTCTTGGCGTAAGAGCGTGGAAAGAATTTTGAAAATTTACGATCTAATGAAAGGATCACCCAAATACTTTGGCATTTTGAATGTCATCAGAAACAAGATAGTAGGAAACGCGGACCATGTCCTTGAGTCGTACAACACTCCTCTGGACTGGGACTGCATTTCTCGATGCTTGACGCTGCATTACGCAGACAAGCGAGATCTAGGTACCTGAGAGTACCAAATGACCTCGGCCAAATGACTATACAAGAGTTCTACCAAGCGGTTTACGCTCATTTATCTTTGATACTAAATAAAATATCCTGTATGGACGTGACTAACGAGTCCCTTAGCTTGCTAATGCAAACCTATCGAGATAAGGCTCTCGATACGTTTATAAGAGGCCTTAAAGGTGATCTCCCCAGACTCCTCGGGATCCGAGAGCCTGTGGACTTACCTCAAGCTCTTCACTTGCGCCTAAAGCTAGAAAATAAAAGCTATAGATCAGAATATGCAATGGCTAATAACAACTCGAGTAAGAGACTGCACCATCCAGAGCCACCGCAACTTCCACAAAGACGAGTAAGTCACAATAATCACTCCGCACCAAATCGTCAACCATTTTACCCCGGATTAACTCACCTTCAGAGAACAGCCCATCAGCAATACGCCAATCAGAGGTCAGAACCACATCAAGGAACTCAAAGAGAACCGAACAACCAAAACCAATTCCAGCAATAGCAGAAAGAAAGCATTCCGCAAAATCAGCATTTTTCTACAACTCAAGCTCCACGACAACCTCCTCCAGAGCCAATGGATGCGTCGACAATCCGAACAAATGTAAACCAACCACAGCGTGGCAACTGGCCACCAGCTCCCAAAAGGCCATCGATGCCGCCATCACAACAGGTGCATCCCTCAAAACTACAAAGAAATTACCACGTTGATATCCAGTCGGTATCACCAGAAGAAGAAGTACAATATGAAATGGAACAATACGCGCAAACTATAGCAAATGACGCCCAAGGAAACGGCGAGACGCTTCAAGAATACGTTGAGCAGTCACAACAACGCTATGACGAGACGGAACAGTTAGCTGAACTGAGCGATATACATTTTTTAGACTAACCGACTCCTCGCTGCCATACTTCGAGTGTGCAACGAAGGAGGGAAAAATCTTAAAAATTCTTATTGATACGGGTTCCAATAAGAATTACATTCAATTTTCTCTCATTAAAAATTCTTTTCCCAATGAAACCCCTTTTTACGCCAATTCCGTTGGTGGTAATATCCTGATATGCCACCACACCTTTGTTAACCTATTCGGATTGAAAGAT
This sequence comes from Volucella bombylans, assembly GCA_949129095.1. Lineage (NCBI taxonomy): Eukaryota > Metazoa > Arthropoda > Insecta > Diptera > Syrphidae > Volucella > Volucella bombylans. The sequence goes on from OX422140.1 coordinate 324,643,549, forward strand.
GTAAAACTTAAGTTTTTTCTCGTGCCTCAACTCAAATCGTTTCACGCCATACTGGGAAATGATAGCCTGAAAAGCCTGTCTGCAGTAATCCATACACAGAAAAACTATATGGTCATCGGAGACAAAGCCAAAATACGCATTAAACAACTAATCTCCCAATCCGTCAATGCGATCAATATTCGAACTGGTCACATGTTTCCAACGCAAAAATCCTCAATAGACAAAATCATCCACGATTTCCCGAACCTTTTTGACGATCCGGATGAAAAACTAACTTATTCAACCATCGTCAAAGGAGAAATAAAAACAACGGTCGATTCACCGGTATACTCCAAATTTTACCCTTACTCCATGTCCCTCAAAGACGAAGTTGAAAATCAAGTAAAAACGCTTCTGAACAACGGCATCATTAGACCTTCATGGTCCCCATACAATTCACCCGTGTGGATTGTTCCTAAAAAAGCCGATGCTTCCGGCGAAAAAAAATATAGGCTTGTAATTGACTATAGGAAGTTAAATAGTATAACTGTGGCCGATCGATATCCGATCCCACAAATAAATGAGGTCCTCTCACAGCTTGGCCAGAATAAATGGTTCACTGTCATCGACCTAAAAAGCGGTTTTCATCAGATCCCCTTGAAAGAATCTGATATTAGAAAAACGGCCTTCTCGGTCAATAATGGCAAGTACGAGTTCACGAGATTGCCATTCGGACTCAAGACTGCTCCATCAATATTTCAGAGAGCACTCGACGACATCCTTCGCGAGCATATTGGCAAGATATGCTACGTTTATATAGATGACATTATCATCTTTAGTCGAGATGAAGCAACACACGAGCAAAACGTCCGCACAATTTTCCGCACTTTGCAAAGCGCAAATATGAAGGTACAACTTGATAAGTGCGAGTTCTACAAACGAGATGTAGAATTTTTGGGATTTGTTATCTCATCTCAGGGAATAAAGACCAACCCGGAGAAAGTAAAGGCGATACAAAATGTACCATATCCACAAACCCTGAAAGAACTTCGCTCCTTTCTCGGACTATCAGGGATTATCGCCGATTCATTAGGGATTATGCCAAACTGGCGAAACCCTTAACAACACTTCTAAGAGGAGAAGATGGACGTTTGTCCAAAAACCTCTCGAGTAAAAAACCCATTCATCTTAACGATGAAGCCAAGGAAGCATTCCAAAAACTCAAGAACTATCTAACTTCAGAAGACACCATACTAATGTACCCAGATTTCAGAAAAGACTTCGAATTGGTGACAGACGCCTCAAATTATGCCATAGGCGCTGTTTTAGCCCAGGACAACAAGCCGATAATGTTCATTTCAAGAACATTAAACAAAACTGAAGAAGGTTACGCGGCGAACGAGAAAGAAATGCTCGCCATCGTTTGGGCTCTTAACACGCTGAGGAATTACCTTTACGGTTCAGCGAAAGTCATCATATAAACTGATCACCAACCCCTTACCTACTCCTTAAGCAACAAGAATAGCAATACAAGATTAAAAAGGTGGAAAGCGCTTTTGGAAGAATACAATCATGAGATTAGGTATAAACCAGGCAAAATGAATATCGTTGCCGATGCACTTTCCAGACCTCCAATACGTTCAGGAATAAATAGTCTTACACCAACAATACACAGTGATGAAAGTTCATCTGAGAACTTAATATTCAGTGTGGATTGTCCCATAAACGTTTTCAAGAACCAAATTATCCTTAACACCGGAGATAACCCTAGCCAACAATTTCAAATAGTATTCCCTTCCTACCACCGCCATATAATTACAGAACGTTTCTACACTAATAATAACTTGATTGAAATTTTAAAGGCACGTCTAAACCCAGCAGTAACTAACTGTATTAAAACAGAAGAACGAGTAATGGGTTTGATTCAGGAAATCTATAAAGAATATTTCACTAAATATCGCATAAGATTTTCCCGAACTTTAGTTGAAGACATTGTAGATGACCAGAAATAATAATAAATACCCACCAACGTGCTCCTAGAAATGAGCGTGAAAATAAAATGCAGATTCTCGAATCAGCCATGTCACGTAAAATCAAAAGAATAGCAAAACTTTGCTCGATCTGTAAAGAGAACAAATATAACCGTCATCCAGACAAGATTGAGATTCAGGCCACGCCAATACCAGAGTATCCAGGCCAAATAATACATGTGGACATTTTCTCCACTGAAGGCAACCTAACGTTGACTTCAGTAGACAAATTTTCTAAATACGCTCAGGTAAAGAGAATCCAATCAAAAGCTGTTGATGATATTAGACAACCGCTTAGAGACATAATTTTCGCATATGGTATTCCGAAAACCATAGTATTTGACAATGAAAAATCGTTTAATTCTATCCCGATATCTTTTATGCTTGAAAATGAGTTTGGTATACAGATACACAAAACACCTCGAGTTCATCAAATGGCCAAGTAGAGCTATTTCACTCGACTCTTGCTGAGATCATACGATGCTTGAAAAAAGAACAGGTACACAAATCCTTCACGGAATTATTAGAAGCAGGCGTAAATGCATATAACTTTTCGGTTCACTCCGTCACAAAAAGGAGACCAGCTGATCTATTCTTTAGCAGAATCATCGGTTCCGACCATTCCCAAACAGAAAAATCCCGCTCAGAGAACAAAAAAAGATTTAAGGTAAAGCAAGAAAAAGACTTGGCTTATCATAACAAAGGTAAACCTCCAATTAGAACCTACTCACCTGGCGACATAATCTATGTCAAGAAAAACAAAAGGTTAGGTTCTAAACTCACCCCCCAGTATACCCGAGAAACCGTAAAGGTAAATAAGAAGACAACAGTGCTCACCGAATCGGGTAGAGAAGTCCATAAATCGCATATAAAGGTCTAACATACACTCCATTCTTTCCTCTCTCTTCCAGATACCGTATACCTGTCTACCTAGCTAACGTACAAATACTGGACTATACTAACTCTCGACTACTGACAATAAATACTGGAACAATCCGACTACAGACAGGAACGTTCAAACTAGTACACGAGATCGATCTTTCCAAATACATACAAGTCATAGACGCCATAGAATCACCTGTGAAAGCGAATTTCCAAACATCGAATTCCAATTTCTACCTCCTTTCCGAAGAAATATCCTTTATCAGATCCCACATAAAACGGCTTATTCCCGATCATCCAAAAAGTAAAAGATCAATAGATTTTATAGGAAGTGCCTGGAAGTGGATATCTGGAAACCCAGATAGCCATGACTTCCAGATTATACAAGAAAAAATGAATAATGTGTTAGAAAACAATAACAGGCAAGTCATTATAAATAAATTAATAATAGATAAAATAAATGAGGAACAAAGCAAACAAATGAGATAAACAAACATATAAAAACCAATGAAAAAATATTAGAAAAATTATTATTTAGTATCAAATATAAACTAGACCTAATAAAAGATGAAATTACAAATATTGGATATGCTTTGCACTGGGCAAAGGCCAATATAATTAATTCCTACATTCTATCAAATATGGAAACAAATAAAATTAAAGAAATCATAGAAAATAAGCAAATACCTTTTAAAAATATAGAAGAAGCAATAGAATTTTCGGAAGTTAAAATCGCATTCAATAACTATACATTAATTTATATTGTAAGTCTACCGATTGTAAATGAGGAAATTTGTCAGTGTTGCCTGTAGGCAACATTGGTCTTGAGTGGTACAAACATTTTCAAATATTTTTCTTAGAGTAGATATGCGTCCCAAAGGTTTAACGCAATTGGAAATTGAAAGAATTTGCCAATTTGATTGGGATAACTCAGAAGATGAGAACGATAGAGGAATGGAGGAGGAAAATAATTCCCTTGAGACTTTGGAAAGTTTTATCGAAGATACAATCCAGAATTGCATTTCAAAAGGCGAAACAATTGAACATGAGTTGCTAAAGGAGTTTAATGGCGAGCGCAATGAAGACGAGCTAAGTGATAAAACGGTGCAGACAATTTTTGAAAAAGTAAAACTAGACACTTTGAGATGGAGAAAAAAAGAGTTTGATGAAAAAGAAGCAGACAATTCATGGAAAAGTTGTGTCAATGGTTCAATAACTAAGGAGCCAATAACATATTTTTCTATGTACTTCGATGAAGAAATATTGCAGAAAATCTGTAGCGAAACTCTATGTTGGTGGAGGGACCTGTGATACTTTTGGATTAGGCATATCGTCAGATATTGTCCTTCATTTGACTTCTCATATACCAGAAAATCAAAACTTTAAATTTTTTTTTGATAATTGGTAAGTTTGATGATTGCCTTAAAAGAAAAAGGCATCCCCGCAGTCGGGACTATTCGCAACAACCGCTTAAAAAATTGTTTATTCAAATCGGAAAAAAACTTGGCTAAAGAAGGGCGCGGATCTTATGACTTGAAAGTTGAGACCTCACACAAATTGGTTGCTTGCCGCTGGTTTGACAATAAAAGTGTCACATTGATTTCAAATTACATTGCAGATCAACCCGTCACTCAATGCACTCGATGGTGCCGAAATGAAAAAAAAAATATACAAATTACACGTCCGGCTATAGTTGAATCCTATAATAAGCACATGGGCGGTGTTGATTTGTCGGATATGCTATTAGAACTATATAGAATAAACCACCGTACAAATAAGTGGTATACGCGAATTGTGTTTTGGTGCATGAATTTGGCAGTGGTTAATAGTTGGATACTATATCGCAGGTATCTAAAGTGCTCTATCAATAATGAAAAACATATAGCCCTTATAAATTTTAAATTAGATATTGCCAATGAACTCCTTCAGTCTAATATTGAAATTCCCTCAAGAAAAAGAGGTCATCCAGCCCAGTTAACTTTTAATTTTGATTCACTTGATTCGTCGCCAAGCTCATCAGCTCCAAATTCACCACCTGTATCCGAGTCTTCTACTCCAAAGAGGATTTTCACTCCGGATCCTGTAAACGCAATAAGATACGACAAAATGGAGCATTGGATTCAATGGGGTTCAAAAGGTGGGTGTAGACTATGCAAGACGGGGTTTCCACGTTCGAAATGTTCTAAGTATCAAGTTTATCTTTACTCAAATCCACAAAAAAACTGTTTTGTATCTTACCACACTTAAACATGTATTAAAATAATACTTAATATTTGATTAAAAAATTTCAATTTTAAAATAAATACATTGAATTAAAAAATAAAATGAATTAAAAAACAAAACATATTGCGTATACTCATTCTAACAAATGTACCATTTAAGACCAATGTTGCCTATAGGCAACATTTCAGTAAGGACGAACTGGGATACTCAGGACATTGAAATGTATACCAGTTACCCTTTGAGGCCATATTAACATATATATGAACTCAAATATTTTTTAAGGTCTTCCCCTTTAATTCGGTCCTGAAAGGGTTAACAAACTGTCTATTTGTTCATATTCTAACATTGTTAACATAAGCAACACAAAATGTATTCCTAACTTAGTAAGAAACCTTCAAGCAAGCTGTAATGTCATCAATAGCCAGCACATACAACCAGTTGAAGAAATATCAGCCGACATTCTATTCCTCAACCAATACCATGGGCTTATAACAATCAATGGAGATCAGGTGTCATTAAACGGAACATTTCTTATAAAGTATCATAACGCTAGCATTAAAATTGGGAAAACAACGTTCAAATCAGTTGATTTGACAAAAGCGCGCGAGTTACATATGTGCAAACACCAGCACCATTGCCAGCACCAGGCGATGAATTTGACACGTTTATCCGGTCGATTACAAAAAATAATTAATTATTTCACAATTTCCTGGAAACACCTCAATTCGGTCGGTGTATTCCCAGAAAATATGTGCAATTGCAAAATCGCTGACATTACGTCTGCCGATTAACAACCCAGAAAATTGAATGTAATAAATAGAGGCGAACTACACGAAATGTGTGTAGTATCCCGTGTTAAGTCTTACAATAAGTTTTTTTTTTGATAATAAACGTTCCTAGTTACCAGTGATTTTGTTGTTTTTTTTTTATCCGCTCTAACCCCGTTTATGTTATTGGCGCAGTCGGTAGGATTCTTATAAAATAAGAGTCCAGCGAAACGAATTTACGTCGTGTGAAATTAATTAAATATAAGTGTTCCTAAATGAAACATTTCAATTAATAAACACGTTACCCAGTGAAAATTCGAATTAAAATTTGCAATACATACCATAAAATCGACAAAGATTAGTGTGTGTACCTAAAAGCAAAAGAAAAATCACAAGTGAAGTGCAAAAACAGAAGTCTATGAAAAGACATCAAATACACGATAACAACAGGAACATGGAAAATCAAAATCAACTTATTGCTGAATTAGAGCTAAGAACTCAGCAGCTAGAGCAAGTAAGGTCAGCGTACGTACAACTCCAACAACGAGAAAACCGAGAGGAAAGGGAAAGGATTTTAAAAGATGTCCGTTACATGTCAATATTCACCGGACAAGGAGATGTTACGATCAACTCATTCTTCAGTTGCGTAGAATACTACCTCAATCAAGTAGAAGATCCAGAACTAAGGAAGATTGTAGTGAGAGCTGTTTTCCACGAGAAGATTCAAGGTGAAGCGAAGAACGCCGTGATCAACACACCAGAGACTGACAATTGGACTACCATCAAGGAAACATTGAAGCTTAGATACAAACCGGACACAGAGCCGCACGAAATATACAAAAGAATTACAAATTTAAAGGTCAATACGGTAAGCGAATTAGCAGTAGAATTGCAAAGTATTAAATATAAAACTGACGAACTTATTGTATATTATAAAGAAGAAAACTATATAGACTTAAGCAATATTGGTGTAATATTAATAAATACCGCTAAAGAAATAGCGCAAGGCACATTATTAGACAGGATATATGAAGAAAACGATTTAAGCAAAATAATCTCAGTAATGAGAAAGAGAAGATTCGAGGATTCCTGCATTAGGCCGGAATTTAGAAGAGTAGTTAGGCCAAAGACAATTGTTCCACCAGAAAAGCAAAGAAGACCAAATTATGCTGATGAGTATCATAATAGATCAGGACAGCATCGACAAAATAATCAGGGCCAACAAAGACATTTTTCAGGACAGTTCAGGCAGAATAACTATCAGGGACAGCAACGAAACCACTCGGGTCAGTATAGGCAAAATAATTATCAGGGACAACAAAGGAACTTGTCAGGGCAGCATAGGCAGCCTGATAGACAAAATCCACCAGCAGAAAACATGGAGGTTGATAATATTCAGGGAAACAACGATAGGAGACAGATAAATAACTCCCAAGGTCAAAACCCAAATTCAGGACACTTCAGATCATCTCCGGGCCAAAATAGCCATCAACAGGAGAGATCTGGACAAAGAATGGTAATGCCTCAGGAAATAAGTAACGAAAATGTAAGAAATCAAAACGAACAATGTCCCGCGTTTTTTATGAACTAGCCTCGGACGAATTACCACAAATTAGGATAACTATTTGCTCAAAAAACTTTATAGCATTAGTAGATACGGGCTCAACCCTAAGTATAGCAGACGATAGGTTGAATGAATTTGAAAAATTCCGTATTGAGCCAATTCACTTTACTACAGTAACAGGTAGGGACACAATATCGTATGAAATACATACACCTGTACCAGAAGAATTCAAAGCGTCACCCAACACCCTTATTAGATGGAAAGTCAAAAGACTTTGCAATAGAGGATATCAGTTTATAATTGGTATGGATTTACTAAACAAATTAAACACTTTAATAAACTTCGAAGAAGGAAATATTTATCTAAACAATCAGTGCTTAAAGTTCACTAACCCCCCATATGTATTAAATCAAATATGTTCCCTAGAAACTACTGATACTAGCATCAATCATATAAAATTAGATCATCTTAACAAAGAAGAACGCCAAGAAGTAGATAACCTGTTAAACAGATTTGGTAATCTATTCTTCAAAGAAGGTGACAAATTATCAAGTACCCCAGAAATTGAGCATGAAATTGTTACAACCACTGATCAACAAGTGAACGCTAAATTATACAGATACCCCCCTATGCATGACGAAGAAGTAAAACGTCAAATTACAGAAATGGAATCTCAGGGAATTATTCGAAAGAGTAATTCTAAATACTCGAGTCCACTTATAGTTGTTCCAAAGAAAATGGACAACTCAGGGAAAAAGAAATTTCGTATCGTAATCGATTATCGAAAGTTGAACGAAATCACAGTTGACGACAAATTCCCTTTGCCAAATATTGATTCAATATTAGACAAACTTGGGAAATCACAATACTTCACCACAATAGATCTTGCCAAAGGATATCACCAGATATTAATCAAAGAAGAAGATCGCAAAAAGACAGCTTTTGTCACCCCCCACGGATTATATGAGTTTATAAGAATGCCATTCGGTTTGAAGAATGCACCTGCGACATTCCAAAGGCTGATGAATGATATTCTTAGAGACCATATAAATAAGACCTGCGTAGTTTATCTGGATGACATACTTATCTTTAGTACGTCATTGAAAGAACACGTCAGAGCTATAACAAACATTTTTAAAATATTAGAATCTAAACGACTTAAGATACAGGTAGATAAGTGTAATTTTATGAAGCGAGAGACCGAATTCTTAGGTCATATTCTCACTAAAGACGGTTTAAAACCTAATCCGGATAAGATAGCTTGTATTGAAAAATTAGAACTTCCAAAGTCCCAGAAACAAATAAAGAGCTTTTTAGGAATAACCGGATACTATAGGAAATTTATCCGAGATTATGCTAAAGTAGCACAACCTATTACCAAATACTTGAAGAAAAATGCCAAAATAAATGCAAACGATCCAAACTACATAGAAGCATTTGAAAAATTGAAAGGACTAATAAGTAGTCACCCAATATTAAGATACCCCAACTTTAAAAAACAATTTACACTGACAACTGACGCATCCAATTATGCGATTGGAGCGGTAATCTCTCAAGAAGGACACCCGATATGCTATGCATCACGTACTCTCAACAAGCACGAACTTAATTACTCCGCTACAGACAAAGAATTCCTAGCGATAATGTGGTCAATAAATTATTTTAGACCTTACCTTTACGGTAATAAGTTTAAGATCTTTACAGATCACCAGCCAATTAAGTATCTTCATGCAAAATATAGAGGAAAAGATCTTTCACCTAGACATCAACGATGGCTTCTTAAACTAGGAGAATATCAGTTTGAAATAGAGTACCTTAAAGGTAAAGAAAACAGGGTAGCAGATTTTCTTAGCAGAATAGAGGTTAACGAGGACGTTAAATCTAAGGAGGGAGAGAATCCCACACTAACAGAAAATTTTTCGCTTAAAGGTAATCAAAGTGATTCAGAACTTGTATTTAATGTAGAAGAAGACGAGGACAATGAAACTGTACATTCGGCAGAGGAAGAACTAATGGATCACATTCCAATTGTCGAAGACATCGTCAATAAGTTCAAAACTCAGCTAATACTAACAAATAACAAAATTAGGGAAATTGAGATCCTGCACAGTAAAAGAATTATCTACATAGCAGAGTATGACTTTGACAGGTTAGGAGACATACTAAGGAGATTTATAAAAAAAGGAAAAGTAGGCATATTCTCAGAACTAGCGGATAACGTATACAATATTCTCCAAGAAAAAATAAGAGAGATGTATTCGAATGACAACTCGGTAAGATTCGTCAAGTGTTCATTTAGGGCACAAGACATCGAAACAGAGGTAGAAGTTGTGAAGCAAATAGCTCTGTACCATATTAAGGAAAGCCAACATTCTGGTATACAGGAAACATATAACCAAATTAAGTATAAAATATACTATCCCAAGCTAATGGAATTTATCCATATTGTTATAAACCAATGCGACGTATGCCAAGCAGTCAAATATGACCGCAATCCCATAAAAGCTAAATTTAAGAAAACGGAAACACCTACAGATATCAATCAAATAATCCATATTGATACATACGTAATAAGAAAAATAAGTTTTCTAACCATAATAGATAAATTTTCTAAATTCGGTTCAGCGTACCATTTAACAGACAGAAACCACTCTACAATAATTGAGCAACTAGAAGAGCATTTTACAAAAATAGGAAAACCAAATAAAATAATAGCAGATAACGAATTCAAAGCTGTTCAGATAAAGGAATTCTTAGAAGAAGAGGGAATTTCTCTACATTTAACAAAGCCAAATAGTCATACCGGCAATGCAGACATTGAACGTTTCCATAACACTATAGCAGAAAAATTTAGAATTATTTCATTCAATAAAAATAAACTTTCAGTAAAAAGAATTATACAAAAAGCTGTAAGAAATTATAATCATAGATTCCACTCTACCATTAAATGCAATCCTTTTGACGCACATACTCATAAGATTGATCTAGAAAGAATTCGCCAGAATATAGAGAAAGTAAAAGAAAGAAAATTAGGAAAATTAAATAAGACTAGAGAAGATTATGAAGAACAGAGGTCAACGGGTTTTATTAAAAATTACAAGGCAGTTAGACACAAGCATGAGCCAAAATATAAGAAAGCAAATTTGAAAAATATCCATTATACAAATATTAAGCGACCATTAAAATTTACAGGTAATAGCATGGATAGTACTTCTGACACTGACTACTCAGATTAATTGCCAACACCTCCTTGACGTACAGACGATAAACGAACAGAACGGATACGTTAAACTTCAATTGACTGACATAAGCATTACAAATGAGACAGACATTATACTACATATTATAAACCCAGCTGAAATAATAGCATTAGTAAAAAACATTTCTATTAATCTAGCCCCATTACAACTCGAACAAAGACAAATGTTAAACGAAGAAATTTCAAATATCATATACAAGATTAGGACTTTAGTACCCTTACAACATAGACAAAGACGAGGTCTAATTAACATTATAGGTACGACACAAAAATGGCTATTCGGAACCATGGACGACGACGACAGACAGACTATAGAAGAACACCTAGATACAGTAGCAAAGAACAGTCATAATGCAATCGTAGCATCCAATAATCAAATTAAAATTAACGAATATTTTAACAGTACTTTTAACATGCTTAGAGATACCATTAGTAACGATAGAGTAACAATTTTAAAACAAGTTAACACTATACAGAGAGTAGAAAGAGAATTAGTAATGAAGCAAATTTATTTTGATCAATTATTTAAACTTAAGTATATCGAGTCAAAAATAGAACATATTCAGGATAATATTGTATCAGCAAGAAGTAACATTTTACACCCCAATATCCTTACAAATGATGAAATCGAAGCATATAAAATAGATTTTTTCAAATTAAAACAAATAAGACTTGGAGTTGCAAAATACAAAGAAAACATGTTAATGTTCGCCATTAAAATTCCAAAAAATTATGTAACTATGCCCCTTAAACTTTTAACTCCAGTTCCTAATACAAATTTTCTAGAAATTGATGCCGAAAAAGAATTCATTATAGAATATAGGAATAAAACGTACAAATATGAAGAAGACAAAAATCTAAACGAATTAATCGAAAGTAAACATTGTGTAATAAAACAAAATTGTAAACTAATCAAAAATGATCAAACCGAAATTGAATCTTTAGATGACGAAACACTATTCATTAAAAATGTAAACTTAAAGATAAACCAAACATGTGATGATAGAGATATAAAACTCACAGGAAATTATTTAATCAATTTCGTCAATTGCACCTTGTATTTCTTAGATCTAAAATATTCTAATGTAAAACATATACAAAAGCAACGATTTTATTATCCGAATTATAAAGAAAAATTTAATTTTACTGAAACAATAAAGTTTGACAAAATTATCTTAAAAAACTTTGAAAATATCAAAGCAATAGAAGAAATAGAATTTAAGAAAGATGTATCCTATAAAATAAATGTAACTTGCATTGTAATATTGTTACAATAATTATGTTTTTAATATTATCATGTTTATGTATACAACAAAAAAGGATACAAATGAACTTTAGTAATAAAATTCAGGAGAATTTCACTCTTAAGGAGGGAGAAGTTACATATGTGCAAACACCAGCACCATTGCCAGCACCAGGCGATGAATTTGACACGTTTATCCGGTCGATTACAAAAAATAATTAATTATTTCACAATTTCCTGGAAACACCTCAATTCGGTCGGTGTATTCCCAGAAAATATGTGCAATTGCAAAATCGCTGACATTACGTCTGCCGATTAACAACCCAGAAAATTGAATGTAATAAATAGAGGCGAACTACACGAAATGTGTGTAGTATCCCGTGTTAAGTCTTACAATAAGTTTTTTTTTTGATAATAAACGTTCCTAGTTACCAGTGATTTTGTTGTTTTTTTTTTATCCGCTCTAACCCCGTTTATGTTATTCGCGCGTGCAAAAAAAAAAAAAAAAATATATACAAAAACAAAAAAAAAGTGCAGTGACAGTGAATATCACACAGTGCGGGTATCCCACCTCACCCGCTCCTTGTCGAAGTACTGTTGCTTGCACTCAGTCACTGCCGTTACTGTATTTACCATACGGTACGGGCAGTGGCTGAGTGTATGTAACAACTGATGGATAGCGGGGTTGTGAGTGAAAATTTTGTTGGTGCACTGTTTCATATTGTTGTAAGGGCATAACACCTACAACAATTTGATTCGGTAAACCAACGTCAGAATTTCCACTTCGCAGCCTTGCTTAGTATCGTCGGTGTTTGTGTTTTCTGTGTTTGTCTGTGATTATGACTAGGGAATTCAGGGTAGACGTAGCCAATATACGCGGGCTAAAAAGTAATCACTTTTCTGCGTACGTCCACGTCTGTAAGTACAGACCAGCTGTTTTGGCACTTAGTGAAACACAGGTAGATCCCCGCCCACACCTCTCAGATCATTCTGATCTGAAGCTACCTGGCTACGAACTAGTGCCATTATTCTTCTCTCACCGCGGTCTCGCCATTTATGTGCGTAGTGATGTAGCTTACCAAACTCCACCACAATGTGATCCATGTTCCAATCCGGAATTCAACTTCATGTGGTTAAAATTCCATCTCCGTAAGCTAATTATACACTACTGCTTTATTTATAGAAGCCCCAAACTGGACAGCAATTCAACCTTTAACGAGTTTGATGCGCTGTCTGACTCCATTCAAAGAATTGTATCCCTGTATCCTCATACTGAAATCGTTATTACGGGCGACTTCAATATACACAATTCTGGGTGGCTTCGACATTCTGGACAGACAACACCCGAAGGACGGTGTGTTGAGATCTTCGCTGCGGAAAACAACCTAACGCAGCTTGTAAATGAGCCCACGCGAATACCAGACGTTGATAGTCATACCGCCAACACCCTGGACTTGTTTTTAACTTCTCACCCTGATAAGTACACCATTGATGTGCTCTCCCCTCTAGGCTCGTCGGACCATTGTGTCATATCAGCTAATTTCTCGTACACCGACCACACAGTTAGAGAAAAAATTCCTAAAAAAACCGTATGGCAATACGAGAAAGCCAACTGGAGCGGTCTTAACAGCTTTTTTAGGAATTTTAACTGGTCGTTATGCTTCCTCGATAACGACGTGGATGCCGCTGCTGATATGATTACAGACACCATTCTCTTTGGAATGAGATCCTTTATTCCTCATCGGATGAAGAGTATCAAGCCAAAAAAAAAGGCATGGTACGACTCGAGCTGTAAAGAGGCCGTCAGGGTTAGAGAAATGTTTTTTCGGTCCTACAAGACCAACCCGACAGAGGAAAACCGAAAAAAGTTCAAACGAGCCAGAAATGACTGCAACGCCTTTCTTAATCGTGTGAAATTCCTATACGACCAAAAACTGAGGCAAAAAATACTGCAATGTCCCAAAGGCAGTAAAAATTTTTGGTCGTTCGTCAAAAACATTAGAAATTCCGCCTCATCCTCCATCCCAACGCTCATTTACAATGACATTCCAGCTGTCAGCTCTTTGGATAAGGCCAATCTGCTTGCTGCACACTTTGCGGCCAGCTCAACACTCCCAGATTGTGCTTTGTCTCCGCCTACACTTGAGTGCGTCGAATCTTCAATGGGACGAATCTACTTTCGCACTCGTGTAGTAGCAAGAGTACTTAAGAATCTCAACATACATAAATCCGCTGGTCCAGATGGTATATCTCCCCTTCTTCTGAAGAGGTGTTCTTCCTCGCTGGCAAAACCACTGCGTAAGCTTTTTCATCAATCCTACACTTTAGGACTCTTCCCGAGCAGATGGAAAACAGCATTTGTCCAGCCCGTCCCTAAAAAAGGCGAATCATCTTCTCTCTCCTCCTACAGACCCATTGCACTTACGTCCCTTCTTTCCAAGGTCATGGAAACACTGATAAATCGTCAGCTCATGAAATATCTCGAAACACGAAAACTTCTCAATGACCGGCAGTACGGTTTTCGTAGCAACAGGTCCACTGGTGATTTGATGGCATGTCTCACCGAAAAGTGGAACCAAAGCGTACATCAATCTGGCGAAAGCAAGATAGTTGCACTTGATATTTCTAAGGCATTTGACAGAGTTTGGCATCAGGCTCTTTTGTCGAAAATGCGTGCATTTGGGATCGACGACTCTCTTCTTCAATGGATTAGAAATTACCTTTCGGAACGTTCAATTCAAGTTGTCTTGGACGGTTTCAAGTCTGATATTCACAAAATAAATGCTGGTGTGCCCCAGGGCTCTGTTCTGTCACCGACACTCTTTTTAATTTTCATTAACGATCTCTTGTCTGCTACTTCTAATCCAATATATTCCTTTGCTGATGACAGTACTCTCTGCTTTTCATATTCGTTCCCGGACTCACGGCCCTGCTCTTCGGCTGTAGTACGAGAACGGCAGCGTATGCTAAGCTCATTAAATTCCGATATCAACAGCATAACCAATTGGGGAACTATCAATAGAGTGGAATTTAATGCTTCCAAAACACAATGCTGTCTGCTGTCTTTAAAGCGAAATTTAAACACCCAGCCATTATCTATGAATGGCACTTGCATCGTCGAAACCGAAAAACTTTCCATTCTCGGTATGTGTGTTAATGACAACTTACGTTGGAATGACCACATATTTGATGTCGCCAAAAATGCTGCGAAATGTCTAGGTTTCCTCAAGCGATGTAAGAAATATTTTACCCCCTCTGATCTGGCCTCAATATATAAGGCATTCATCCGCCCAAAATTGGAGTACAACTCCCACATCTGGTCAGGTGCTCCTAAAACATCTCTGCACCTGCTAGATAGGATTCAAAACCGTGCGATAAAACTTATTGACGATACTAATATCAGTCAATCAATGGACACCCTCGAACACCGACGAAATGTCTCGTGTCTCACTTTGTTTTATCGCTACTTCCACCACCAGTGCTCCACTGAAATCGCCAGTAGCATTCCGCCCATTCAAACTTTCAACCGTAACACCCGTCTCGCTATGAATGCTCATCAGTATACCCTCAAGCCCATTTTCGGACGTACTCTAAAATATCGTGATTCGTTCCTAAGCCGTACATCTCGCTTATGGAATGCCCTGCCGATCTCTGTATTTCCTGGTCGTTATAACTTGCAAACATTTAAAAACAATGTACATCGGTACCTCTCTTTTCTTCCTCCCTAAATTTCCCTTGCCCGCGCTGTGTACAATCACCTTAAGGGTACTCAAACCCCTTGAGCGCGCGCTCATTATAAAAAAAAAAAAAAAAAAAAAGTTACAGACTTTGCTCCACAACCGGCAATCCACCAACCTACCTCAATAAACCCCGAAATGGAAGAACTGCTCTCATTAGAGATGCAAGCAGTTGCACACTCATAACACCTAAGGAGAAACATCAAAACCAGCACGATGATATTTTTAGGCTCGGCTTAGCTTTGCAGTTATCATATTGGTCATTCTCAAGAAAACAATGAGTAAAATGAGTCCAGTGAGCAATAATAACATAAAAGACGAAAAGGTTACAGAACCAATAGAAGCAGTCAAAAGCTCTCCATCGCAACCAAGGCCAGCAACATCCCGCATAAACCAGATTCCATTTTTCTAAGTGAACGAGGACGTTCACATTTAAGGGTGGAGGAGTTAACGAAATATTATACAAAAGTCAGCAACACGCGCACACAATTTCGTATCACGCGCAGTTCTCATGATGTCACCAGATTCCTGCACATCAAACACCTTCAGCCAGTGCAGACGATAATCCCAACACGCGCAGTCTATTTCCCGTTAATGTCACCAGATACCTGCATACCAAGCACCTGCAACCAATGCACAAAACACCTTTGTTGTGGGAACCAACAACTTGCAGAATCAGCTAATTGTTACTATTTAAGGTATTACTGTTTGTTAGGAAAATTCAGTTGTATTTTGAATGGACAGAATCGCTGTCCGAAAAATAAAGTTTTTTTTTATGAATTAAAAATATAAATCTTTAATTTATATACTGGACGTAATCGCAACTGCGCACTAGAAGTGAATCAAGGAGAACGAGTGGTATTGGATATGACTGAAGGTATTTCATTTATTTGTTTTGTTTACTATTCCAGTTTCATATTTTCCTATTCTCCTCCATTTCTTCTAAGGTTTGAATGGAAGAAATGTTACGTGAAACAATTTTTTCACTTCTCATCAGCTCGCTACAAAGCTCAAACAACGACAAATGTGTTTGACCATAATCTATGTGATTGCATGCTGTATCCGAAATCCTTTACATTTATAAAAGACAAATTCGATTTGATGTATGTACTCGTACATACATATGTACATTTGTTTGTGACACGAAATCTCCGAAGCTACCATACGAATTTGAATACGGTTTCCTCCTACAGATTCAAGAGGTTCCAAGGCAGTTTTTTCTACATCACAAATTAAGTTGTTTTAAACGAAAAACTATTAAAAAAGCAAAATAAATATTTTCGTTTGTTTTTTTTTCCGTTTTTCGGTCACTTATCCTAATTTTTCTTAACTACCACCAAACAGATCTAAATTAAATTTATATACGTATTTAGAGTTTTTATTAACAAAGCCATTAATGTATGTATATGGTATATCATCTTAGTACGTTTTCTTAGAGAAAAGTTATAACATAAAACAATTATTATTTGCATGCTATTGGGAACACGAGCAATGTTGAGTGTGGACCATTGCCATTGACAGGGCTCAAGCGTCTTTCCTGTTTCTGCGTGTTCGTTCAGTAGCTGAGTACATAATGTATGTATGAATGGGTGTTCAACTGCACGCATCTCCCTTCAAATGTTTTATAGTTCTTTGTTGTGATTAAGGTACAATAGTGTATTAACTCTAAGAAAATAATTTGTTATTAATGTAATAATAATTAAATCATTTACGAATTTAATTCATTTGATTTATATCCAAAAATTTTTAACTCATGAATTCACTGAAAGACTTCAACTTTAAAATGTGAAATCATCATTCATTTTGAGGTCATTGATTGGTAGTTCGTTTCAGTGAATTCAATGATTGCATTCAAATGAATGCAATCATCTGTGATATCAGTGAAGTCATTGAAGTCTTTTTGAAGTCATTGAAGTCATTTTGAAGTCATTGCAGTCAGTTTGATGTCTTTGGATCTTTTTATAAAATAAGAAAAGTACATTAATACTTTGAATAAGTTTATTTTAATTTATTTTCATAAAAAATCAACATTGCACGGTAAAAGAAAACAATTAAACAATCGTAACTCTACTGGAAAAAAGACGAAAAAAATTGTCATTTATCATTTTCTTTATTTTTCATTAACAAATATGTAAGAAAATATGTAAACAAACATTTCATTCATAATACACAAAACAAATTTTCGTGTTTTACATTGTAAACATACAAAAAAAAAAACAACTAGTTATGCGAAATTAGTCAAAACTCAACGGATATAACTTACTGTCGCATGGTCATTATATCATATTCATTGTCAGTATCGTAATCGTCTTTATATTCTTCAAATATAAGGACAATTTGTTCGCATTCTGATATACCACACAACGGTCACAAGTAGTTAATTGATTTAAATTAAATCGCAAATCTACATGTTCTGCTAAGCAGTAAATATCTTTTATTATTTCGGCCAAACTAATCAAAAAGGTTTCAAATATTTCGTGGTATCGCCAGCTATCTATTCTGTAAATGAACTCAGGGCAGGTCTTTTCGATAATTATTTCTATGCTATTAAGATTTCTTAAGATATTCAACAGAGACGCGATCATTGTTTACGCTTTAGTTAAGAGGCAGACAGCAATTGTCGGTTCAGTAAAGTAAAGGAAAACTGAAACTTTAGTTGCCTGGCTGTTGCGTGAGAAGAAGTTCCAAATTGTAGTGAAGTGGAGTGTAAAAACTATGAGTAAAGGTAGTGATTTTTCTTCCGACGACCAGGATGTTGATCCAACGTATTCTCCCAATTTATCTATTGGGAAGAGATCTTTACCGGCTTGTGATATTGGCATTCATATGAAACGACAAAGACGTGTTTCCACATTATCGTTTACACCTGATGGAGTTGTGGACTCAGGTACATTGAGCAACAATACCCCCTCACCTTCTCTATTGTTAATGACACCAGGCCAGGCAAAGGGGCTTACTAATACCGAAAATCTAATATTTTCGGGGAAGTTTTTTAAAATCATTAAGGAGATATGTTTTATGAATTTCTGAACAATTAAAATAATTAACACCAAAAAGCATTTGCGGCTAATTATTTGTACGAGATTGCTTTGAACTTATTTTTTACCTCATACAGTCGTGTCTGGGAATACATAGAATGGTGTGTGCATTTATGTAAACTATGTACATTCATAATACATATATATGGAAATGGACCACCAAGTGTATTGGAAAAAACAATAAAAATCACCATCAGCAGTACAACAAACAAAATCAACACACAGAAAGGAAACTGAAAAGAAAACACGAAAATATGTTATTGCCGAATCATATAATATTGCGTACATATGTACAAATCTTTGCTTTTCCTCATGTCTGATGCGGACGTACTAATACAATTTTTTTTCCTGAGTTTGTTTTTTCTTCAATTTTACATCTAAATTGTTCTAAAATTTATGCATTCAAATACTTAAATGTGTATTTGAACAAAAAAATGTCAACATTGATATGGTGAACAACCTGGCCACTGTGAACATACCTTGAAGACATTAGTTCTTAAAATCCAGACACGACTATATATGTAATATGTATATACTCGTATATATGAATATATGGAACTTCAAGTCTATATAAAATTATCCGGATCGGGGTTTGACCTTGAATGCTCGTACACAAGTAGGGTGTTTTCCCAAATTTTATTTGGGTCAGACAAAAGTACCAACACTATAAGGTTTCACTCCAAAAGCTCCGGAATGAATGAAAACGCGTGTACAGTTTAAATAATTCTAAACGAAAAAATCGAAATTTAAAACTTCATTGTTAAATTAAAAATAATTGTTTTCATTAGCTAAATAGTACTGATTTCCATCGAAAAAGGAGTGGAGTCCTAGCTCGATGTTGCTTTTGCCCGTCAAAATTACAAGGCTCAATGCAAGTGACATCTAACTTCATTAGACATTTAAAAACAAAACATCCTGCACAGTTTAAAAAATTTACCCGTATCTATTGTAGAGGATGAATCGTTTAAAAATCTTATACACTTTGCGAATCCTACGCTGCAAGTCATGAGCAGACCAACAGCTATAAAAGTATTAGATGAGTCGTTTCTAACAATCACCGAAAATATGAAAAACATTATTGCAGAAAACAAATATTTTTGTACTACTGCAGACGTGTGGTCGACCAAACATAAAAGTTTTATTTGGGTACACTTGTCATTGGTTGGATGAATCATTGGGAAGAAAATCAATGGTTTTGGCATGCAGACGTTTTTCAGGGGCACATACATACGATCGTATAAGTGATTTCATCCTGAATATTCATGTCAGATTCGGATTAAACTGTGATAATGTTGTAGCAACTGTAACAGATAATGGCTCGAATTTCCTAAAGGTATTTAGAGAATTTGGAATAACCAAATCATATATATGTGACAATGACTATGCTGAAAGTGATGAAACCAATGAGATTGAATTTAATAACGAGAGCTTTGAATATGCTTTGCCGAAGCATATAAAGTGTGTAACACATACACTCAATTTGTTGGCAACAACGGACTTCAACCGCATACTTCAGCAAAGCAATCCAAACCTTAAAAAACATAAACATGTAAGTACTGATTTTTTGTATAATGCTACTCGTACTAAAATAATTTTAATTAATTTGAATAAAGATAATGCAGAAATGTTCACATCTTTGGAGTAAGATCAATAGGCCGAAGAATTCTGAACAAATTGTCACGGCTTTGGGGTCACAATTAAAATACCCAGTAGTGACACGATAGAATTCTCTCTATGATTCCCTTAAGGATATCATTAAGCATAAGAGTGAGATAAATGAAGTCTGCAAGATGTTAGAGATACAAGCATTTCTCCAAACTGATTTCAATTATTTGGAGGAATATTTAATGTTGCTGAAGCCTATTTCGGAAGCGTTGGATTTCCTCCAACGCGAGAGGGCATCTATGGATATCTTCTTCCAACTTAGCAACGATAAGGACGAAGTATAGGAAGATGCTTTTAAATAGTTCTCTAAAAGCGTTTCCTTGGCAAACAGTCTATTTGTTAGAAGAATCTCTTGTGAAGCGATTTCCCCATCATTTCAATCTTACAAGAGAAGTCAATGATGCCATCGTCGCTTCTGTTCTTTGTCCATCTGTCAAGCTTAGGTGGATTTCAACGATTAATCCTTCTTTCAATGACTCCAAAATATCGGAGATAAGCAGGTTGGTGCGAAGAAAAATTCAAGCGGAGGAGGACAAAACATTAGATACACCTGCACAAAATTCTCAGCAAAAAAGTCATGAAACTTCGTTTTTCGATTTTTCCGTTAAAGATGTTATAGTACCTATGTATATTAACATACTTCATATTTTTAATATATTTTTAAATCGTTTGTCAGATCCAGATGAGCCATTAGAATCAACTAATGCTGCAAACACCTCTGGCGAAAGCGAATATTAAGCTACGTCCCCAGTATTGGAAATGTTGGACCAGTTTCCAACAATAAAAAATAATACACCTCTCCCCTCATCCGCAGCAGTGGAGCGCTTGTTTTCATTCGCAGGGTTAATTGCCATCCCTAGACGTGGAGCACTGTCGGATGCGAATTTTGAAAAATTGCTGCTTCTAAGAGCTAATAACTTTTAAGATGTGAAACTAAGAGTAATTGTGAAAAAGTGAGTTACATATATACATACATATATGTATATAACATAAGGAGACTAAATATTAATCCATTTCATACCTTTTAAACATTACAGGGATCCGAAATTCCTTGGAAGGAAACAAAACGTACATACGAGCATGTATTTTATTAATTTGTTCGAATTTCTTGGATTCGTTGATGGTCAACCGGTATATTTTGTTTGTGTATATTTGTATGTTATAATGTTATAATGTTATTTTTTATATTTTTAAATGTTGTTTGTTTATGAAAAACAAAGTATTATTAAGTATTTGATTGTTTTCTTTTATCGTGCAATATGAAAAAAAACTTAAAATAAACTTATTCAAAGTACTAATGTCCTTTTTTTATTTTATAAAAAGATCTAAAGACATCAAAATGACTTCAATGACTTCACTGATATCACAGATGATTGCATTCAATTTCAAGCGATTGAAGATGACAATGAACAAATATGGTAATAGAGAAGTTGCATTTTAAAGAACAGTAAATTGCGGTAGATTATTTGTTTAACGTTTGTGGTTCGCTGTGACGGACTTAGGTTTGAGTTGATAGGCACATTCTGCCTATATGTATGTTATTGGAAATAAAGGAATTACACAATTTGGAGGAACATTTGTTGAAAGACATTTAGTGGGAAATTGACGAGTATCTCAGCTTTTGCAGAATGACTATTGATAAGTTCGAGGATATTCTCGCATTTGTACGATTACATTTTTAGTTTGCTTGTAGTTACTACATTTTCATTTCTCTACAGGTCGACTTCAAAATAAAAAAAAAACGATACAGTGATGCGTTTTGCGATCACTTCAAGAGTAAGGCTGGTTTTAACTTTAGGATACATTGCTACCCTTCTACCGTGAGCATCGAACTTGTCGAGTTGTAGAGGCTGAGTAGGGTCAATGACTCTCGAGAAGAAATTCTCCAGACGAGTCCTGAAACCAAAGGATGCTCCCCCCCCCCTCCCCAACTCCCAAAGCACTCCATCATTCCCCTGGGCTGGATCAAGGTGTTATACGACCCGTGCCGAAGATCAACCTGGCTGAGGGCCCAGTATCTCCAAAAATAGCTCAGTCGCAAACGGAGTATCCGGATACCTGGCGACCTCCGGATTAGCTAGCCTTATCTGTATATGGCGGATCTCTGTACAGATGGACATCCCTTTCTCCGCTACTCGTGGGACTATTATGGACAATAACCAGATAACAAAAACCGAGGCCGGTACTCCTCCATTACCGGGCGGTGGAACGGTGACTACACCGACTACCGGCAAGGCTCCTGCATTGCCGAGAGGAGGCAAAACTGTGGCAGGCCATGGTGCGCCATCCTCTAAAGGCAAAAGGAACAAGCCAAATAAAAAGAATTCAGGAAGTGTTAAGACTGTGGCAGGCCATGGTCCTATCACCTCCTCCACCCCTAGCAGCAGCAAGTTTGTGGCAGGCCACGGACTTGTAGCGGCTACCAAAACTCCTTCAGGGAGTGTTAAGACTGTGGCAAGCCATGGTCCTATCACTTCCTCCGCCCCTAGCAGCAGCAAGTTTGTGGCAGGCCACGGACTTGTCGCTGCTACCAAAACTCCTTCGGGGAGTGTTAAGACTGTGGCAAGCCATGGTCCTATCACTTCCCCCGCCCCCAGCAGCAGCAAGTTTGTGGCAGGCCACGGACTTGTTGCTGCTACCAAAACTCCTCCCTCCAAAGAGGAATCTGGAGCTCAGCCGCATCGGCAAGCTCCATCTAAGGCGCTATACATAAGACGCCGAAATGCTTCACGCATTATCAAAACCTTCGGATCCATTCCGGAGGTGGAGAGAAGTGCGGAAATAAAGAGCAAGGTTGAGTGGGCTAAAAACATCCTAAAAGACGGATTTCCCACTGCTTCCATTGCTCACAAAACGTCAAAAGACTCCTCTAAGCGTCAGAGATCGTTGGAGGAAACCGTACCGGTTTCCAAGAGGCCCAAAATACACAGTTCCACAACCCCTGGGCCATCCAACAGCAGATCTCTGAAGTCTTATAATGAAGTCCTAAAGGACGCATTGGTGATCGCGGTGATCGATAGAAGCGATACCGACGGTTCCATTACACCGGAACGGTGGCAATTGGTCAAGTTGAAGCTCTCCAGCAACTTCTTGGCCATCATGCGGGAGAACCCAGGACCACCTCCTATCACAAGCGACGCTGGCTGGCACCAAGGCCATGTCAAGCTCATCGCTTGCTCCGACCAGAGATCTCTCGATCTCTTCACCAAGGCCATCGATGGTTTAGGAGAGGTTTGGCCAGGTGCAAAACTCGAGGTCGTATCTAAGGAAGACATTCCTAGTAGACCTCGAACTCGTACCTGGATTCCAGCCGAACCCTCCTCTCCAGAAAATATCCTGGAAATCATCCGGCTCAGCAACCCGACTCTTCCGACTCATGACTGGAAAGTCGCGAAACTGGAGGAACTAAGGGGTTCTTATAGATGCGCGTTAATTGTGATCAATAAGGAATCCCTTAATCCTCTGGCGCAGACGAAAGGCATGATTCGGTTTGGATTCGAGTCCATTCACTTAAGGGTGTACAAAAAGGATGAGTTGGATGCTGATAAGCAACCTCCTCCTCCTTTAACACCTGACATCACAACCGTGGATCTTAGAGCATCGATATCCTTTCCAGAATTGGATAGCGACGACTCCAATCTGTCCGAGGTGACTACAAAGCCGTCGGTCTCCTCTTCTGACACATTGTCGGAAATGGAAACCGATGGCGAAGCAAATAGAGGTTCTACACGATCAGAGATTGAAGATGAGCTCTTGGGCACATCTTCAGAATCGGAGGACCTCAACAACACCGTGGTGGAGGCGACTCTGGAAGACTGTAGCAATGATACGGTTTCTCCAGATTAATCTCCACCACTCAAAAAAGGCTTCGGCCACACTCATTCTGCGTCTTTCCAAAAGCGCAGAAGACATTATTCTAATCCAGGAACCATGGATTGCAGAAGGCGTGGTTCGTGGACTTAGGACACCCTCATACGTTCCGCTCTATACAAGAGACAAAGGTAAGATTAGAACTTGTATATTAGTGAAACGTAGCCTTAATGTATTTCTACTTCCCAACCTCAGTGACCCCGACCTAACCGTTGCCAGATTAGAAACTGCCAAAGGCTCATACTGGCTGGCATCGGCTTACCTTGGCCACGACCAAGTGGGCCCTCTCCCTGGTGATAACCTAGAAAGGGTGGTACTGGAAGCGGGAAGGCAAAAAACTGGCCTCATAATCGGATGCGACGCCAACGCACATCATACGGTATGGGGCAGTACCGACATCAATGATAGAGGTGAGTCACTTTTAGACTATATTTTAAGTACTAACCTCTTAATTTGCAATATTGGCAATGAGCCCACTTTCATAACAAAAAACCGACAAGAAGTTTTAGATATTACTCTTGTCTCCGACAGCATCACCCAAAGGCTAACAAACTGGATGGTATCGTCTGAACACTCCTTTTCGGACCATAGGTACATCCAATTCAGTCTGAGTGATGCTCCCCCTCGCCAACCAACTTTCCGGAACTACCGGAAAACTGATTGGACAAAATATAGAGGAATCCTGTCGGAAACGATATCCTCCAAACTATCAAGTCCCCCGCGTGACACCAATGAGCTCGACATGAAAGTCAGGGAATTTACTCTGACTCTCAATAAGGCTATGGCCGCTTCCTGCCCTCTTATTCAACCAAGAGGCAAGAAAAAGCCACACTGGTGGACATCGGCACTAGGACTGCTCAGAAACACATGCAGAAAACTTTTCAACGCAGCAAAAAGCACAAGAAAAGTGACCGACTGGGACTCATATAAAGAATCCCTCAAATTATACAAAAAAGAACTGAGGAAGGCAAAGCGACAATCCTGGAGGTCATTCTGTGACAAAATTACAGAAACCTCTGAGGCTTCGCGGCTAAGAAAAATCCTCTCCACAAATCCTATGATGCCCAGCTGTTTGAAAAAAACCGATGGCTCTTGGACAACCTCAAGTGATGAATCACTCAACCTGCTTCTGGACACCCACTTTCCAGGTAGCTCCCAACTCGCGGCCAGTAGCAGCCCAAACAAGCCTACTGCAACCGTGAACAAAATTCATAGTCTGATTACGAGAGACAAACTGCTCTGGGCGCTACATAGCTTCAAACCATACAAGTCTGCTGGTCCGGACGGTATTATACCTGCCGAGCTACAGAGATCCTCAGATATTATTCTACCAGTGTTGGAAAATATTATGAGGAGCTGTGTAGAACTTATCCACATTCCACTGTTATGGAGAGAAGTCAATGTAGTATTCATTCCCAAAGCTGGAAAATGTTCTCATGTGGTCCCAAAGGACCTCAGACCTATAAGTCTATCGTCATTCCTTCTGAAAACTTTAGAACGACTGATTGATATCCATATTCGAGCTAAAGTTGATCCAAGACTTCTGTCTACGGCTCAACATGCCTACTGTAAAGGAAAGTCGGTGGAAACGGCTTTGCACTCTCTGACTAGCCACATCGAACGATCCCTACAATATAAGGAGTACACAATGGTTGCTTTCCTGGACATAGAGGGCGCCTTTAACAACGTCAACACATCCGCAATCACGACTGCGTTGTCAACTCTGCAGGTAGACGGCTCACTTGGGGAGCTGATTAATCTAATGCTAACAAGCAGGATAATCAACTCAAAACTGGGTGAGACTTCTGCTAAAAGATATGTCAGTAGGGGTACGCCGCAAGGCGGTGTCCTCTCCCCCCTTCTTTGGAACTTAGTGGTTAACGAACTACTGATATACCTGGAAGCGGGTGGTAGCAGAGTGATTGCCTATGCGGATGACGTTGCCATAGCCGTCTCAGGAAAACATTTAAATACCATTAAAGAACTCCTCCAAATAAATCTTAACAGATTAACCTGCTGGGCAGATCGCTGTGGATTGGGAATAAACCCCCATAAAACTGATCTTGTCCTCTTTTCTAGGAAATATAAAATTCCAATCATAGACCCTCCTTCAATAAACGGTACCAGTTTAGCTTTCTCCGATACAGCAAAATATCTGGGTCTGATTTTTGACAGGAAACTAAACTGGAAACCTAACATTCAAGAAAGAGTCAATAAAGCTACAATAGCTTTATTCTCCTGCAAGAAAGCCATTGGGAACAAATGGGGCCTTCAACCTCGCATAACCCACTGGCTATACATCTCGGTCATAAGACCGATACTCACTTACGGGGTGGTTGTCTGGTGGACGGCCTTGGAAAATGCAGTCAACTGCATTAAATTAAGCAGAGTCCAAAGAACAGCATGTCTATGCACAAGCGGAGCCTTGCGGTCTACCCCCTCTGCGGCATTAGATATTCTGCTTCACTTGACACCCCTCGACATTTTTAGCAAGCAAGTAGCTGCGACTGCAGCTATTCGCCTTAAAGCGACTAAACAGTGGACAAATAATTCATTTGGCCACGCCAACATTCTTAATACATTAGGAATCCTCACAGAGAACACCGATTACACCATACCTGAACTTTGGTTTGACAAAAACTTCCATGTAAGCTTCCCCTCTAGATCATTCTGGGAGGAGGATGCTTTCATGGAGGACAAGTCAATCCATCTCTACACAGATGGATCTAAAACCGACAGCGGAGTTGGTGGCGGTGTTTTCTCAGATAAGCTTAATCTAAGCCTCTCTTTCCGCCTTCCAAATCACTGTAGCGTGTTCCAGGCGGAAATTTTGGCGATTAAAGAAGCTCTGTCCTGGCTGAAGAAAAACGTGATATCTGCAAAGGATATCCGCATATTTTCGGATAGTCAGGCCGCCATCAAGTCCCTGGACTCGGTCTCATTGTGTTCTAAATCTGCCCTTGAATGCCGATCATCTCTCATGGAGATGGCAGAGCAGTTCAACATTCACCTCTGTTGGGTGCCGGGCCACAGAGACATTCCAGGGAACTGCAGAGCCGATGAACTCGCCAAAATTGGAACCACTCTACCTATCCTACCAGACAAAGGTAGTATAGGTATACCAATCGTTACGTGCAAACTAACACTAAAGCTAGATGCCAATAAAAGAACGGACCTTAGGTGGACTGCTGGACAAACATGTCTAGCGACAAAACAGATCTGGCCAAAGCTGGATCTGAGTCGATCTAAGTGTCTGATCCTCTTAGAAAGGAAACATCTCAGCGCCATAATAGGTGTCATTACCGGACACTGCCTCATAGGCAAGCACGCAAGAAGGCTTGGCGCTTTTACTAACGATTTTTGTAGAAGCTGCATGGACGAGGAAGAGGAGGA
This sequence comes from Volucella bombylans, assembly GCA_949129095.1. Classification (NCBI taxonomy): domain Eukaryota; kingdom Metazoa; phylum Arthropoda; class Insecta; order Diptera; family Syrphidae; genus Volucella; species Volucella bombylans. The sequence goes on from OX422140.1 coordinate 324,671,199, forward strand.
GACAATCCCCCACCTACTCTGCACATGCCCAGCTCTCTCTCAGAGAAGGAAGCTTCACCTAGGAGCTTTCTTCTACAACGACCTAAACGATCTAGAAAAAATAGACGTTAACAGTCTCCTACGCTTTATTGAAAGCTCAAACTGGTTCCAGTAGTAAGAAGATCATAGATCCACGTGGCATCACAATGGGCCAATAGGCCTAAGTGGGTTGGTATTTCCAACAGCCACTCTTACCTAACCTAACCTACATTGCTACCGGCAACTCAAACAGGTCTCTTGAGTTTTTATCTCATATTTCGAGAAAAACAATATCAAAATTTGTACCAGATCTACTGAATGACATTAACCAGGCAATGCGATGGCAATATTTAAAGGTACTTTGTTGTCCTTTTAATTATATTCATTGTATTGTGTATTTCGATGTGGGCGGTAACGGAAAGGCATCCGATGTTCTTGTCCTGAAAAATTGCAGCTTGTACAATGGACTTACAACCGGAAATTTAAACATCCCCGCTCCAAAACCATTAAAGGGTCAACACGTTAAAACACCATTTTATTTTATAGGTGATGATGTTTTTGGCTTTGATCAGAAGACCTATAGTAGAAATTCAAATTTAAACACATCTCAGGAAGTGTTCAACTATCGCTTCGGAGGGAGGCTAGCATCTCGTTTCAGAATTTGCCATCGTCCTGCAGAAATTGATGTTGAGAGTTGCATTGATTTGGTGACAGCATGTTGTGATAAACACCCCCATATAAGGCACCATATAACGTCGATCAAGTTTAGAACGCTATTGAATTGCCTGAAACCATAACACCTTTGTCTACCCAAGATCACAATAAGTATAAACATGCATGCGAAGTAAAAGACAGCATAACGAAATATTGTGTGACAGGCGGTGATGTTCCATATCAATGGGCTTTTAGCCCATAAACGATATCCTAATTTTCTATTAATTTAATTTTTTATGTTTATTAGTAACTAATTATGTAATAATGGCAACGCCGCGCCGTCTTATGTCATTTGCTAGTAAGACCGTCAAATGGCGTGTATAACGATAACAAGAAAATGTAATTCTCTGTAAACGAATAAGAAGAAAGTGAACTGTCAGTTTTGAGCGCATTGTAAAAAAGTAACCTAGAACATGCAGACGTGTATCGAGGAAAATTTTGAATTAAAGAAACAAAAGACAATTTAGAAAAGAAAGAATCCATAAAAGAGTTTGATTATTACAGTTCAGATGTGGGGTAAAAAACCAACTCGAAAAACCCCAACGAAAAATACGAAGACATAGATATTTTCCGTACGAAACATTCCGCAAATCAGTGAAGTATGCAGTAGACGCACGTGGCGAGTCAGAAGATCAACGGAATTCCGAGCCATCCGTGCACAAAATAGTTATAGGTGCTACGAAATTGCTCCGAGACAAGTTATGACAGTAAGATTTCCGAAAAAATAGAATTTTTTGTTTTTATGTGTGATGGCCGACATTCGTCGTTGAACATGCCAACAAATGGCTGATTTGTGTACGGAGAAGGGGACCGTTTCCGTCTAGTACCACGCTAAAGCAATTGCGTGCCTTATACGTTTGACATGAGTCTGGTGATGACCCCCTTCCGCCCGTTGAAGAGGCATCCGAAAATTCAGAATAATCAGCATCACCAGTTGGGCCGTCGAGGGATGACGCTTCTGGTTTGCTGCAGATGGGAAGCCCTATTACGGTGAACAGCGTTACCGAACTGGCACAGGCTAGTGACCACGCCCTAGCTCAAGTGAAGGATATTATCCTTGTTGCTCTAGTCATTGTCGAACCAGAGCCACACAGTGAGGACCTTGAAGACGCACTATTGGAAAGACAGCTGGCTCGCCTAGAGCGCCGCCGAAAAATTGCGTTGCTGGAGAGAGAACTAGCCGAACTAGGGGAACGAAACCCGGAAAGTTAGAACCGGTGGCACGCCTTTGCTGACATCGAGCACACAATTGCTCCGTTCACCGGTGAGGACACGTATCCGATACGGAAATGGATTTCGGACTACGAGTGCATCGTTGCATCGATCAATGAGGGTGACAGTTTCGCTTTTATTAATGCACACCGCTTAATGAAGGAAACAACTGCTATCTATTAAATGTCATCAGTACCACGGAGTTGGAGCGAGCTGAAGGCGGAGCTGATCCGGGAGTTTGACCTGGTGTATACGCAGCAAGAAGTTTTCCGCCAACTAGCTAACCGAAAAAAACAACTGAACGAGAAGCTCAGCACATACGTAATCACCATGCAGGAAATGGCCCGATCTAACAGCGTGTCGGAATCAGATTTGCTGGAGTTCATAATTAGTGGACTGTAAGATTCATCATCGGCTGCATCAGTGTTATATACGGCCACAACTGTCCGACAGTTCAAGGGTCTAATACCGAGCTACGAGAGCCTTAAAGCAATGCGCTCAACATCGAGAGCGCCATCACTCAGCAGCCGAGTAACTTCTGGCACTAACACCAATAAGAAAACCCCGCCAGCAACCTCCGAGGTAAGGTCGAAGGTGGGCCATATTTCACGGGACTACACTGCACCACGGCGGGCCATTGGATCAGGTATCCGTTGTGGGTCAATACAGCACATCATTCGAAACTGTCCAATTAGAAGCAGCCAGGTGGCGTTCATCAGCAGCTCAGTTCAGTCATCGGACAGCACCGAGCGGGAATTGGTCCAGGAATTAAACGAGGTTCAATTGGTAAGTTTTGTTTGTTTTTGGAAAGGGTGTCGAAGTGCAAAATTTAAAACTGTCTATTCTCTTCTCGATACTGGCAGTCCGGTTAGGTTTGTGCATCGGTCGCTCGTTTCTGACGAAATTTGTGGAAGAAGATTGCTTTACTCAAACTATCGTGGATTAAGTAAAACCAAGTTATTTACATATGGAAGAATAGCAACAAAGATTCGATTTGGCGATCAGTCGAAAGACTTTTTTTTTTGTAATTGCAGATGATGTGTTACCAACGCCAATTCTGTTAGGCCGCGACTCTTTACGATTATTAAATATAAGGTTGTGCATTAAAATGAAGTCAATACTGTCACTAACCGATACAATAAATTAAATAAATAAAAATACGTTATTAAAAACCAATAAGTTTTGCACTTCCGACGCTGTTTCAGGTGTACGTTCTATTGTAAGCGACCATATTGCCTCCGACCATCAGCCGGATAATAAAATAGAAATAAATTCAGATAGAAATATTTGTCAGTTGCCATACATATTTGCTATTAAAGCGATACATACACCAAGTGAGGTCGACGTTTGGGGCGGGTTAGAACCAGAACATTCCGAAACATTGAATGGCATAATATGCGAAAATTATTTGAATCGCGAAGAAATTCCGGTAATTGATCATACGTGTAAGATGAAGATTATTCTAAGTTCCGATATTCTATTCTATTGTCCACCGAGACGGTTATCGTATCAGGATAAGGTTGAGGTAAGCAATATTATTTCGGGTTTAATCGAAAAAAGCGTGATTAGGCCGAGTAGTTGCCTATACGCGTCGCCGATAGTACTAGTGAAGAAAAAAAGCGGCGAGCTCCGGATGTGCGTCGACTACAGAATGCCAAATAAGTTAACGGTACGCGATAATTTTCCATTACCACTAATCGAGGATTGTTTAGAGTAGTTCGAGATTAAATGCATTTTTAGTACGCTTAATCTGAAGGACGGTTATTATCATGTGAGAATGGATGAGGAGTCCATTAGTTTGACTTCATTCGTCACCCCGCAAGGCCAGTATGAATACTTGCGCATGCCTTTTGGGTTAAGGAACACACCAAGTGTGTTATGTTATGCGATTTATTTCGAATAGTTTAAGAGACTTTGTGGAGGCCGGGGAAATTATTGTTTACATGGACGATATTTTGCTAGTTCTAGTTGCTCTTAGCGAATATCGTTTGGAACTAAAGTTATCTAAGTGCAAAATGTTGTTATCCGGAAATAGAATACCTCGGTTATTTACTTAATAAAATCGGTGTCCGACCGAGCACTAGCCATCTAGAGGCGATCCGACATTATCCAATGCCGAAGAGCGCTAAGCAGCTTCACTCATGCCTTGGCTTATTCTCCTACTTAAGCCGGTTTATTACGTTCTTCTCACGCATTGCGCAACCATTGCTAAAGTTATTGAAAAAAAATTTTCCTTTTGAATTTAACCCTTCGTTGACTGACGTCACTATGGCCGTTTTCGAAAACGTCATCTGCATCAAATTTCTTTTGCAAAATGTTCTTAAACGCAAGCTGCGAAAGTCATTTGTTCGAAAACGTCATTATAAATCAAACTGCCTTTGCAGCATGTTCGATAATCCAGTTTTTGCAGGGCAGATGTTCATAAACGTCATCTGCGCTGCAAAAAAGCAACCAGAAATTTGCACTGCGTAATAAAATGCATTCAAGGATGATTGCTCTGTTCGAAAACGTCAAATGCTCTTGCAAGAAAATCATGTAGATGACACAGATCAACGATACCAAATGATTGCAAATGACGATCAGTTTGACGATCAAATGACGTTTTCGAAAACGGCCTATATAAACAAATTTTGGTACTAACACCCAACGAGACTTTTAAGTACCATTTTCATTCAATGTATTTTGTTTCTCATGAATGTTTACCTTAGTGTACCTGCAAATATAACAGTTTTTATGACAGCTTGTCAGACTTTGAGGAGAATAATTTTAGTTGATTTTGGCTTTTATTGGCTAAAGTGGTTTTAAAAAGTGTTTAGCAATTTTTTGGAAATTTTTAGTTGGTATTCATATTGAATAATTGGAAAAACACATAATAAAGTGAAAAAAGATTAATTTTCTGTATAATATCATCAAGTGGACTGGTAAGTACCGTCGGGCTGTGAATACATATTTTTCATTTTTATCAATAATTTTTTGCTTTGATAGTAATTTTATTTTGCGTTTTGTTTTCGGTTATTCGGTTAGATGATGAAATTCTGACAATACTTGAGGAATAACCTTTAGATAACAATGCAGACACCGACCTCGAATCTGAAGACGAACTGGATTTACTAACTGTTCGTGAGAACATCAAAGCTGCTCAAAAGGGTGAGATACCAGATGATGCTGAGTTCCAAGAGGAGCTTGATGAATTGTTACGAGATGGCGAAGAAAATGAGATAGACTTAGATAACCGTCTGGGATGCAGTCATTGGAAGCAAAACAAACCTGGTAAGCGTAATCAAACTACAGAAGAACCAAATCGCCAATGGAAATCTAAAGATTGTACATCCGACATTACTGAATATTTGTTGCCCGATGGGCCTATTGAGGGATCATTTGAGACGTGCATAAGCCCAACGGATTTTTTCATATCTTTCTTTGAAAGTGTGTTGGGTCCAACAATCGAATTTATACGCTGTTCAGAAAAATAAGGAGCTGGACCTGAAAAAGGGTGAATTATTGGCGTTTGTTGGGGTAAACTTTCTGATGGGATACCATAAACTTCCTAGTTGGAAGCATTTTTGGAGTGAGAGTGAAGACTTAGGAGTTTATTTGGTAGGGAAGACGATGAATCGAAATAGGTTTGATGCTATTTTGAGTAGCTTGCACGTGAATGATAACAGCCTGATTCCAAAAGACAACAAAGATCGACTTTCAAGCTTCGTCCAATGATCAATTCCCTAAATGAAAAGTTTGGCACTGCTTACCATGGAACAAGACAGCTATCAGTTGACGTGTTTATGATTTTTTTAAGGGCAGAAACTCCATGAAACAATATAATCCCATGAAACCCATAAAGTTATGGTGCTTAGCTGACCAACACGGTGATATAATGAAGTTTTCTATTTACCAAGGAAAAGACGAGCAGCTGGAGAGCAAGTATGAGGATTATGGCCTGGGGGAAAGAATTGTGTTGGCAATGACCGAAAAAGAGTGGGAGAAACAAAAAATTATATTTTTCGACAACTACTTTATATCGGTGAGATCCGGGCGAATAGAAAAGGAAATCCAAAGAATTTGAAAGATGACAAAAAAATGAAAAGAGGTGACTGCGATTATCGGTCTTCAAAAGATGAAATAAGCTACAAATGGAAATACATGAAAACGGTTATGCTGGCTTCAAACTACCATGGTAATGAACAACTGATTGTCCCTTAGTTGTAAAAGATTACAACTCGTTTATGGGAGGAGTTGATCATGCCTATCAACTTCGATCCGCATATGGCATCGACTTTTTTGGGGTATGGTGGAAATATGCTTTGTAAATTTTTTCATTGTTCATTGCCAATTGAACAAAAAAATATCTCTACTTGAGTATAAAAGATGTGTGACACTTGGACTTCTATCACAAAAGGACTTAGCTGTTGACAAACGTGGTTTGAAAAGAAAGTCCTTGAATGATTAATCACCATAATGTAGTAAAAAACGAAGAGGCAAGGGAGAATCGGTTTCGAAGGCTGCCCGACTCAGTAATCTTGGAGTTCACTGGCCGAAGTTTGTTGAAACACGAGGAAGGTGCGAAGTTTGTAGCATCAACAAAATCCAATCAAAACCATATTCAAAATGCTATCACTGCAATGTTTACCTTTGCTGTAATGACAAAAAAAAACTGATTTGACTTATACCATGGCGTACATTTTTAATACAAAGCATGTAGTACCCGTAGTTTATGTAATTAGCATTTGTTTTTTTTTATTTCATCAAATCTGTTTTTGTATACTTCTAACTGAAACCTTAAAAATATTAGTCAAATAAACAAAAATAAAATGTTAAAATAATTTTTTTCGCTACAAATTTTTTTTCCTCATTGCCCGATGGTACTTGGGAGTACCACCACCAAAATTCGTCCTTGGGAGTCCTTGAAAAAAATATATATATATTTTCACCCTTAAATCCAAAATTATCAACAAAATAAGACCTATGTAATTTTTTTCGTACCTTGATCAACAAAGGGTTAATGATGAATTCGTGAAGGCATTCACAACACTGCGCGAACAGTTAGCATTAGGCTCTGTGTTAGCAATTTATAGTCCTAAGAGGGAGAGGGGGCTGCACTGTGATGCTAGCTCGCAAGGTTTTGGAAGCGTTTTGCTACAACGCTACGCTCCACATTGTAACGGATTGTAATTCTTTAACCATGACTCTTAATCGAAAGAGTGTCAGTCCGCGTATCGCGTATTGGGCTCTCGAACTAGAGAACTACCACTGTTCCATCGAACATCGCAGATGTAGTTATTAATTAATTTAATTACTTCGTCCATGCGCCACTCAGTAATCGCGGAAAAAAACATTTTAAACGTTAAACAAAAAATTACAGCCTATAGAATGCTATGAGCTGAGCAATCTATAGAAAGACTTTTTCATAGAATACCATTTGTGGTCTCCATTAGCAATTTTCATAGAATGACATGAAGTGACAGATAGTATTCTATGCAAAATTGCTCATGCAGACGGAGTGTAAGTGATAGCTTTTGTGTTTTAAATATTTTAATGGCACGAGTATGTTGATAATTAAATAAACTGAATAATAGTGTTAAAAATATATACTAATGTTTTAGATTCGAATAATGTAATCGGTGGCTTATGTGGTTACGTCGGACGTTGGTGAACGCACCAACGTTTGACGTTTACGTGTTTGACAGCGATGACATTTCAAGCTAGAATTAGAGCCCTGCATGAGTGGAATCAAACTTCAAATAACTCAACTCATTTAAAAATTACTCTGAATGAATTATATGTCTCACTTTATGACAGAATGAATCGTGTGATTTGACATGATTCAGTCTCATTCAGATTCATTTTTATGTCTGTCATACCTCACAGTTTGAGATTCGAACAGTAACTGCAGTAAGGAGTTATATTTCGTGTGTTGTGAGTGGTATGATTCATTGTGATTCACTGTGATTGCATTTGATCCGTTGTTTTGAAAGATGGTCGGAGAAAACAATAAGTGGGAATGGAAAATATGTAGCACGTAATGAATATATGTACATATCCTTAAGGAATATGTTTACTTAAAAAAAATAATATTAGAAAAGTAACATTTAATGAGATGTTTAATTTGAATACAGAAAACTTGCAATTTTAAGAGTTTAATAAAAAAAAAACGTACTCTTTGGTTTTTAGAGCGTTATCATATTGGATCCTCGGTCAGTCACACATATTGGGTCATCAATATCCAAATCACATCCAAATTCGCGTAGTTTCTTTGAAATTTTATCTTTTACTTTTGCACCTGTGCATTTTCCACTTCTCATGTTTGTCATTGAAAGTAGACGGCTTTTCATCGTATTTCCTTAATGTAGTGAATTGTTATGGCTAAATAACTACTTCGTAGAAAATTGTCTGTCCATATGTCGGATGTTATACTATATCCACACAATTTTGTTGTTATAATTTCTTTAAAATGTATTTCATACAACTAAGATACATTTCGGGATACGGTTGTCGGATGAGGAAGCAGATGATTGACGTTAATGTTGCTTCCTAGTTCCGATCTTATTCTCAATAACATGGAAGCCACTTTTTTTAAGCCTGAATCTTCAACAATAATAAATGAGCGACAATTTTCCATTCTGTTACTTCACGCGTATCTATAAAAGTTTCCGGTAGATTCTCTTGACCAATTTTATTTTTCTCTATCTTATAACACTTATGCCGAACAAGATTCGAAGTACTTTTTGAAAATTTAAAAACGTTGCTGCAAATTCGGCATTCCACAATATTTTCAACCTCAGTTCCATTTTCCTGGATCACCTTTCCGAAAACTTTCCACACTTTACTGCGACCTTTGTATTCTCCTGTTTGCAATTTCACCTTGACGAATCCGGGATCAACACCACTGGTAGAGTTTGTCAAATTGATCTGAAATAAAAAAAAAATATTATAAACAATAAGGTATTTTACATATCAAACAATTTAGTACTTACATTCTCAGTTAAACTTATTTCCTCCATCTTTTTTCCTTTTAAAATACCAAAGAATTGTCAACACACTTAACACAACACTGCTTAGCACAAAAACTTTTTTCCGTATACTAAATTTCTATAACAAGTTATTATCTTTTATATGAAAAGAATTGCAACAAAAAATAACAATACAGAATCTCCGGGTTAATTTTTGCATAACACTTTCTTTCTACTTCCTACTTCAATTACAAGAAATGAAAGTTTCCTAGAATTCCTGAATGAAGTTTTTTGAATTTTACGACCTAATTGCCAAAACCTCATTCGTTCCTTCATATTTTTTATGAGTGGAAGAAAATATAATTAACTGGCCTAATCATTATCCTTCCGGAAGTAATAAACAATAAAAAAAAACTGTCGTAATAAAACGCAACAATTAAGAAAAAGGAAATCCGAAAAATATACATATATAACAGATAAAATAGAAGAGCTAACTAGTAATCAAAATAAAAACACAATGCTGAAACTCGTCCGCACCATTCCACAGATTCTGCGTAACTACTTTTGGTCCCAGTCAATATCAGCAAAAAGACTCACAAAAGCGCAGATTCCCTTCCTTGAGAGAAATTCCATTCTCTCCCTCTTCCATACAAACTTACACGACATACCAACACATAGTCAACCTTCCAGCAATTGTACTATGCTTATCGCACTCTCAAGATAACCAGAAGAAAGGAAAAAATACAAACTCTTCATAAGTAACATCTGTTTTTTATTTGTATCATATTGTTTACTCTACCATTTGTTTCATATTGTTTACTCTACCATTTGTACCATATTGTTTACTTCTACCATTTGTACCATATTGTTTACTCTAACATATATATGTACATATGTTGCTTTTAAATGCTGCAACACATAGAGAACAATCAAAATCAAAAAAAAAAAATACAAAAAACCCATTTCAATAGGAGTACATGTTTTACTGTGATTTACTGTGAGTGAATTGATACCGCACATTCTAAATCATGAAACATGATCGACACGAGTCATAGGAAACTAATGATTCATTCGGATTCATTCATAAGCAATGAGTGATTTGTGTTCATAGCACACTATATGATTCATTAACTCAAAGATTCATATTTTACTGTGGTAGGATTCATGAATCTGAATCAGTGTGAATGAGTTGACTACTGTGCACAGTACTTTGACTCCACTCATGCAGCGCTCTAGCTAGAATTCAATTTCAAATAAAAACCAACAGTCGCCGAGTCCGGACGTATCCACATAAGTCGCCGAAAAGTGAGTATTAATATTAACCCAATGAAATATATTATAATTTATACGTTTTGCAGAGAATAAACACACACGAAAATGCACACACGCATTTTTCGATATCGTTTATTCGGATGACAAATCCGGGCTCGGGACAAATAGTGTTTTACCCCTCTAGTGTAGTGTTGCACATCGGCAACGTAATTTTTTTCATCACCCCAGCGGTATCTGTTGTTTTAATCTGAGCACACGATAATTAGAAAACGACTGGATAAATCGCGTTAAAATATTCCGTGCTTCTTTTAATTTGTGGGTGAATCTACAAAATCTTAAATGTTTTGATAAGAAATATGCGTTTTATAATGTTTAAATAACGTTTTTAAACTTTCCATTGACTATTCACTTTTAATTTTTTGCACATTAGCTACGAATTACACTTGTTATTAACATTTTTTTCATTGTCCTGTTGTGAACAATTACAACAACAAGCATCGAACAACAATAGACGAACAACGCACAACGCACAACTTAAAACTCTGCCTTTTTTTGGGAACAAAGTAGTGCACTCCAAAGCGCACAACTTATTAAGTTACTTACACATGCTACGTAACTGAAAACCTTTTACGATTGGTTTCTCAGCCTACTTAAGGTGTGTACTTAATGTAGAATAAGCAAAATTGTAGTATTTAATGCAAGATTAATTTAAATAAAGTTCAGTTACTCCACCAGTGATAAAGCGTCAGAATATACTCAATTAAGAACGGAGTGTACGCAAATTAGATGCTTTATTTTTTGCATTGTTTGCATAGTTTATTGCTTCAATAAAACATTTACGAAAAACACATTTTAACCTGTTTCTACTGCAATATATTTCAATAAATTATAACGAAGATAAATGAATTTTAAGTTCATGAAAGTTAAATAAAACTTATACAATTTCAACTAAATTCAATTAGCAGTTTACACATATTTTTATTTTAGATACCAAATCAAATTCTTTTCAGTATTTTTCTTAGTATTAAATTAGTACATTGGCATCACTCTGTTCGTTAAGGAAATATTTAAAAACTTAGACATGACTTTCTCTACACTAAAATTTAACTCCATGCTAACGCTAAAGCCGACTATGAAATTCGTTATTGGTACAAACATTTTATAAAATGTGGAGATTATACTTAAGCTGTATACTTAATTTGGTTAGTAAGGCCCAATATCTCTCTATGTTAATTGAAGGATTTCAATTATGTATTCTTAAATTCAGCGAAAACTGAGATAGGTAGTTTATCGACTAATTGTACATATTGAAAATTTTAGATAGTCAGTCAGTTTTCAAATTGTTATTAAGCACGCTCTAGCTTTTACTTAATTATACAGCGCACCAACAATGGCAGATGAATTCAAATGGACTAAAGAGCTAACAAGTGAACTAATTTTGCATTACGAAAAGCACACGATTTTGTATAATCGTCGCCACCCTCATTATGTAAATAGAATAATAAAAAGTAGATGCATTTGAAAGCCTTTTAGATTCCCTTAAGTGTTTTGGAGCCAAAAATAACAGTAGAATTATTAAAAAAAAGCTGCACACTCTACGGACTCAGTTTTCAAAGGAGTTCCGCGAAATTGAACAGTCCAAGAAAAGTAGAGATTGTGCCGATGATGTGTATGAGCCTAAGCTCTGGTGCTTTGATCAATTAGTTTTTTTAAAAACTCACTGCAGGTCAAGAACATACAGTTCAAACATTGAAGAGGTAAGTTTAAGAATTGTAAATTCTAGTACCTATATTAAAATACTTTGTTTTTTTTTGTCTTCAATATTTGTTTTTAGAACGAGGAAGACCTTTTCTTCTGAAAGCAACTCAACTGAAAGCAACATGCTTGCCGTCGAGAGCACCAAGACAATTTGGAAACTGCCAACGTATTGCGAATTCATCAGCGATTCATTCCCATTCCCATTTCGAATCTGGTAACTTAAAATATTCTTATAAATAATAATAATAGTAGTAGTAAACAAACAATTTTTTTCATCGTTTCAGAGAAAAGCAAGTACACTAGTTCTGGAGCACAAAATTAACACATTCCAGCAGCTCTTCCAAAACAAACTAGAAAGCAAGTCTTCTTCTTCCTGGCTGGGAAAGCAAGTCGTTTTTGAAATGGACAACATTCAAAACGAAGGGATAAGACGCAAAACATCTTGGGCCATACAAAAAATTCTCCGCGAAAGCGCCGAGGAAGATATGGCCCTCAGAAATAATACTTCATTTTCAAGTGAAACTATGTCCACGCCAGGAGGATCATTAGAGTCGTTAACCTCACTTCCATCCACATCGAGTAGTTTTCCAAAAGTTAAAATTTTAAGTGTGGAAGAGATAATCCAACGATTTGCACAATCAGATGCTGCTAGAAGTTCCGTAAGTCCGAACTTCAGTGCACTAACAATGGCAGATGAATTCAAATGGACTAAAGAGCTAACAAGTGAACTAATTTTGCATTACGAAATGCACCCGATTTTGTATAATCCTGGCCACCCTTATTATGTAAATAGAATAATAAAAAGTAGATGCATTTGAAAGCCTTTTAGATTCCCTTAAGTGTTTTGGAGCCAAAAATAACAGTAGAATTATTAAAAAAAGCTGCACACTCTACGGACTCAGTTTTCAAAGGAGTTCCGCGAAATTGAACAGTCCAAGAAAAGTAGAGATTGTGCCGATGATGTGTATGAGCCTAAACTCTGGTGCTTTGAAGAATTTAGTAATTGAATTGAATTGAAGTGATATCTAAAGTGCACAGGTTAAACTATAAATTTAGCTTTCTTTCATATTTAGGTACTTATGTACCTATTTTTATTTAAATATATTTTATCCATATAAGTATGTATTACTTGATATATATGTAAGAAGTAGTGGCATTGCAGACAGCTGGCAACCGTTAAGTTGTAAGTAAGAGTGATGGCAGCTGAATGAGAACAAAGAAACCGGTTGTAGACAGCTTGGAAATTGCTACAGTTGTCAATACCTAATCAAAGTTGTTCCAACATATTCATTCAGTCGCCAACATTCAAGTTGTAAAGTTGTTCAGCCGTCCGCAGCCGTATTTTTTCTAATCTTTCTAATCTTCATTTTAATATAGTAAGCTTAGTATAAATGAAAAAACCTTAAGCTTTATTTACAAAAAAACAAACCCATATATGGAATGTATGATATCCCGCATCTTTTGAAAACTATTCGAAACAACTTAATAATATACAATTTGACCACTTTTGATGGTTAGTTGGAAGGTAATTGAATACCTTTATAATACAGGAAAAAATAATACTACCAACATATGTCTAAAACTGACAGCGGCACATATTGACCCTACTGAATTTCAAAAGATGAACGTGAAGCTGGCTGCACAGGTTCTAAGCAGATCTGTATCCTGTGGAATTAAAGCTTTAATAAAACTGAACAAATTGAACAAAAATGAGAATGGTTTTTTAAACAAAAATATATCAAACATATAATGAATTCCAAGTTGTAACCTTAAAAGTAGGTCACTTGAGAGCGTACACAATGATGCTGACACTCTTCGTAGCAATACTGGAAGCACATTTCTAACATCGCCTTCAAAGCCCTAGTCGTAGCTTTTTTTTACATGTTCTACTGTGCCGAACCCTTACTCTTAAGGTAAGTTTTGAGTTTGGGGAATAAAAAAAACTCGCACGGGGCCAAGTCCGGACTCATTTGACAAAACCACTGATAAAAACATGTTTCTTCTGGGATTGATTTGATTGAACCCATCGTAAGCAACCTGAGTGGACCCTATCAGTACTGTTATACGCCAAGAAAGTCCACAATCGATCAGATTTCCACACTCCGGCAGATCCTGGTCCAGATCGATACCCACCACCTGCTTATCGATTTTAAGGCTGCCTTAAGCATTTATAGAGACGAGCTGCATAGAGTGATGTCTAGTCTTGACATCCCTGCCAAACTCGTCCGTCTGTGTAGGATGACGATGGATAACGCCCGCTGCTGAGGGACATATTTACCTAATGTCGGCTATATGATTCTATTCAGTGTACTGTGTGAACGTGTAAAACCTCTTCGGTCCACAAAAATTTACCGAAAGCAGTGTGACTTCCGGCCTGGAAAATCTTGGAAAGAACTAGCCAGTTCCAAGTAAATACCTACCACCTATGCTTATGACAACATCCATTTTTCAAGGTTTTATATTGCGATGGCCTAGTTCGGGGTCCCAAGAAAATTTATCCGGTTGTGTCGCATCACACTAGAAAATTTGCGATACGCGTTACACCTTGGAAACAAAAGCTCAGAATTTTTCCAAACCTCCACCGGATTCCAGCAAATAGATACGCAATTAAAATGTTCGTATTATGTAACCGCAGACAGGTATAGTCGTGTGCAATATAATAGCAGTGCCCTAGGCAAATTTATAGACGACTCAAATTTTTTATTTTTTATAATTCCAATGAGCGCCATCTACATTTCAGTATGAATTGTTATCTCTACTTTAATTTGGCGCTGAATGCACAATATTCCAATGAGCGAGTTTGCTACAGTTAACTATAAATTCACATTTACTTCAGGAAAAACGAAGGTAATTTTTAATTTGTTCCTTATATTCTGTATAAAATATTTCAATATTTTATTGTAATGTCCATTCAGATAATGGGTAGAGCAGATCATTGCACTAAAGAGGATAGAGAGGTAATCACAAGATTGACTGGAGAGGGAAAAACCTACAAATTTGTGCAAGATCTTTTACAATGTTCAGCTAAAAAGATAATAAATGCATTAAGATGTATGGAGAAAGCTAAAACCCGTGGCAAAAGGCGTAAGACAACACTAAGAGATGACCAACGTATTGCATGAATGGCAAAGTAAAACGCATTCATTACATCGAAAGCTGTAAAAGACCTGGAGCTGTAGATTAGTACTTCAACCATTAGAAGGAGCTTAATGGAAGTAAATTTGTACGGAAAAATACCGAGAAAAGTGCCATAACTTAGCAACAACAACATTGCAAAGAGAATAAAATTTTCATCTGAACACGCTGATTGCCCAGCTTCTAAATGGCGGAATATATTGTGGAGCGATGGAACCAAAATCATTTTATTTGGCTTTAGTGGACGTAGCCAGTATTTTCGAAGACCTCCATCTTCCGTGTATAATCTGAAATTCACTGTGAAAACAGTTAAACATGGAGGAGCCAAAATCATGGTTTGGGGATCTATTTCTTATTGCGGTGTCGGTCCTATACATAAGATTAATGGGATCAGGGACCGCCATGTTTATGTGAAAATACTCGAGGATTTTATGCTGCCTTATGCGGAAGAGAGTATGCCACTTAAATGAGTCTTTATGCAGGGTAATGACCCATAGCACACAAGTAAATGCGCGATTGTATTCGGTGTATAATGTACTCCTCCCCCGTACAATCGCGTGAAAGTAATCTCTTTATTATTACAAAGGAACCTCTTCCGTTCCACACCCTTCACCTTGACCACTTCGGGCCCCTCCCGGCAATAGATTCTAAGAGGAAACACATACTCCTGGTCGTCGACGCCTTTACCAAATTCGTGAAATTATACTGTCATATCGACTAGCACTATGGAAGTGTGCGCCTCCCTTGGTAAGTACTTCAGGTACTACAGCCGACCTTCGAGGATAATCACGGACAGGGGTAGGTGTTTTACCTCGTTGGAATTCAGCTCGTTTCTGTTAAACCTGAATATAAATCATGTCAAAACTGTTGTTCATTCTCCTCAGGCTAACGGACAGGCAGAGAGAGTTAATCGGATCCTGGCACCCATGTTAGGAAAGCTCAGTGAGCCATTACAACACGCTGATTGGGTGCGAACACTGTCGCAGGTAGAGCACGCCCTAAACAATACGGTTCACAGGTCGGTAGGAACTACGCCTAGCAAACTTCTATTTGGGATTGATCAGCGAGGCCCTATAGTGTACAAACTCACTGAATTCCTCGAAGAGAAGGGATTGAAGTGACCTGAGAGAAAATGCGTCCAAGAGTCCAAGAATATAACCTTAAGCGTTTTGAAGAGCACCATAATCCGACGCGCACCTATATAGAGGGAGATAACGTCGTTATAAGAAACGTCGACACAACTATCGGTACGAATAAAAAACTTATCCCTCGGTTTAAGGGACCGTACGTTGTTCACAGAGTTTTACCCCATGACCGGTATGTAGTTCGCGACATAGAAAACTGCCCGATCACACAGTTGCCATATGATAGCGTGATCGAAGCCAAAAATATCCGTTTATGGAAAGAGCGATAAGAGAGTCACTGTTGTTTGGGCGACGCTTGCCGTTGTGGCATTAAGTTAGATTAAGTTAAGTTAAGCTAAAGCCATTGTTGTTGATCGAGGTCGATCAAATTGTCAGGTCGGCCGAGATGTAGTAGTTTGAAAATAAATTTTTATTCCGCCTGTACCCGAACTGGGCCTAACTTCAGGTTGATCGTCGACACAAACCAGAAGAATAACCAACTTCAAATTAGAGTTAGTTCGGTCATTCCGTTTTCAGATTTAATAGAATAAGGAAGTTGTCAGATATATTAAAAAGAATTATAAATGAAATAAATAAAAGCTAAAGAAAATGTTAGTACTAAAGGTTCGTTAGTCTAGATTGTAGCTCCACGACGAATATATGTATAAACGTAAGAAAATCAATTGTAAAGAGTCGTGTTGATTGGTTATTCATTCATTCATTCATTGATTCATTGATTCATTCATTCACACACAGACTTAAAAGCGAAAGAACGTGATGCATTGGAAGATTCAATAACGAGAAAAAACTATTTACTAACAAAAATATTTTATTATCTTTTTGCAGGAAATAGGAAACGCCATCAGAAGAATCCAAGGCAAAAAAAAAAAAAAAACACTGCCTGATCAGATCACACCCATTCCTGATGGGTCGGAAGAAGAAGGAGAAGGCAGCGGCACAGACAATCTGCGATAAGTTCGTGGCTTCCTGTCGCCAACAAGTGGAAGTTTTTGGCCAAGAAGCGGAAGAAGTCGGCCTTACCACCACCAACACTACCAGCAACAACAAAACCAGTACCACCACCAACAGCAACAACAAAAGTAAAATGTCCATTTCCATCACCTTCAGCATCAACAACACCTTCACCACCAATTACACAACCTTCAACATCCAAAGCAGCGATGATGAAGGATAACTCGCAGAAGACATCTGAGCCCAAAAACCGTGTTTTCATGCCACCGATAATCTGCTTCCGACTCAATGTAGCACACCTTGCACGCTATGCAAAGCCCTTAGGACTTCCATACAAAGTGCATAATATAAACAGCACGAAATCAGTGGTGCCGACCACAACCAAGGACGTGCACAACAAAATACAAGACTTATATAACAAAACAGAATATAATAATTTTACCGCAAAGGAAGACTAAAAATCCTTACTGGTCCTGAAGGTGATACATCACTCCTTTCAGGTGGAAGAAATCAATAACGAACTACTGAAGGAGGGAATACCTGTCATTAATGTGACCCCTAAAAACTAGAAATCCTGAAAAAAGTTTCAACAGCTTCGTAATTGAAGTCGTTAAGGGCAGTGATTTAACTGCTATCTACACAAAAAACCTTTTGCTGAAAAAAAAGGTATTTTGGGAAAAATTTAAAGCAAACGGGGTTACTCAGTGCCGTAATTGCCAAAAGTTTTGGACATGTAGCTAGCAACTGTGGCATGCGTTACAGGTGCGTCAAATGCCAGGATGACCACCTTCCCGGAAACTGTGCAAGGACAGCAGCAAATATCAAGGACGAATCTGTTTACTGCATTAACTGCAATAAGGCTGGACATCCAGCAAATTATCGAGGTTGTCCTCGTTATAAAGAAAAATTAGAAGAAAAAGCCAAACTTGCGGCGAAGAAGAAGCAGTAACTAGCGTTTTCCAGGAAGTCGGCTGCTAAAGGAATCCAGTCAGGATTGAGCTTCGCCGACACCATTGCTATGAGCACGACAAAGAAAACCCAAAACCAGGTTGCAAAGACACCAACAGCAACAATCCCAGCAACGAAAATCAACAGAGGAAATTACAACAATAAACACACAACAACATCAAATAAAACAACAGCACCAAAAACAAGCAGATCTCTTCATCATACTTCAAAAAGCAAAAAAGATTATTACACCTAATTACGCTTCTCTGGACGATAGAGCGAAGACGCCTGTTCTAGCCAGACTAATTTGTGTACTTTGTTGTTCATAAATAGGCTAAGTATAAAAACATATAATGTTAATTCTATTTATCCACAGGAGGGCTTCTCTAAATGTCTTTATTAAGTCAAAGAAGCCCGATATCATACTACTTCAGGAAACAAATTTATCGGACAGGATTCCCCTAACAACCGATGGATACATCCCATTTAGAGTAAAAAAGACAAGATTGGAACAAGG
Source organism: Volucella bombylans (assembly GCA_949129095.1). Classification (NCBI taxonomy): domain Eukaryota; kingdom Metazoa; phylum Arthropoda; class Insecta; order Diptera; family Syrphidae; genus Volucella; species Volucella bombylans. The sequence goes on from OX422140.1 coordinate 324,689,816, forward strand.
GAAAAAATGTACAGCAATACTTCTCGAAAGGTTTTCAAAGGACAGCAGATTTGGATTAAAAATTTGTTCTCGATGGAAGTAACTGCGGTCATACTTACTGTCAAGGATAACTAAACCTTATTAATTATATCCGCTTATGTCAGGTGTACAGCCACAAATGAGAGTATTCGAAGGGATATGCAAATACTCACTGGAATATCTAACTACCACACGTACTGTGTCATCGTAGGGGATTTTAATGCACGTTATACCCTATGGCAAGATGAAGTGTGTTCACCCCATGGATTGGCGTTGGTAAATTGGCTCAACGCAAACAGCCGCCAACAATCCTTTGAAGTCGTGTCGCAACCCCAGAAGACATTTCCGAAAACTCCATCAACAATCGACTTCTTTCTGGCAACATCCAGTATCATTAACATCCATCCGGAATTCAAAAATTTGTCCATGTCTGGCTCACCCAAGCGACTCATCTCGCCGTGAAGTTGAAAATCCGACTCAACCAAAAGATTATCTTAGAACATCCCCACCAGAAGATGCATATCAACTTCAGGAAAATCAACTGGAACAGATTTCAAAGGGAAGTAGAGAATGACCTTGTGCAGCCCCCAGTGGACAGAAATCTCAGTTGTACAGAAATTGATGAATACGTCAACCAATTCAACACGACTGTTAACAATGCGATCGATCGCCAAAGGACTCCATACACCGACAGAAATCGTTACGATAATTTCCCACCTTACATTCAGTCAATCTACGCACACAGACAATGTTTGCGCAAAAGGCTGCAGAGGATTCAACAGAGGACATAAACTCGGTCAACGAAAAATACCAAAACGTTCTTTCCCAACTCCGGTGCACAAACACGATGTTCTCTCAAGCGGTGACATACCACAGGGATCTCAATTTGCAAAACGGAGGATATTAAACCAGGCCCTGATGCTTTCAAGAAAATCAATTCCATCATTGGAATATTAACAATGGTCAGATAATTGTCACAACTCCCCAAGAGAAGACCGAAGTTTTTGCCAATTATTTCGAAGGAAACTTTAAAGACCGGCCCCCAACGCATCTCCCTGGATCTACCCGAGAAGTGGATTCATGCGTCCAGGAAGTTCTCTCAAACTTGGATTGCATCACACCCTTCAGTAGCGACAACCAAGCTAATGAACCACTACTGTATGATAGGTTTACTAGCTACGGGGAGGTCACTTACATTATCCAAACCAGCAATGCAAAGAAGTAAGCCGGGATCGACCCCGGATATCCAATCATATCCTGAAGAAAATTCCAAAACTTACAATAGATTCTTTTTCGTCAACCAAACGAATATGTGCCGGAGTACCCTAAGGATCGAGGCTGGGACCAATTCTGTTCAATATTATGACCGCAGATCAGCCAACAAATTCGTAGTCAACAAAAACATCCTTATACGCAGATGACTCAATTACCTCTAGAGTTGAACACCACATAAGGAAACTTTGGGACTACTACCTCAAATGGGATCAGATCAGCCAACAAATTCGTAGTCAACAAAAACATCGTTATACGCAGATGACTCAATTACCTCTAGATTTGAACACCACATAAGGAAACTTTGGGACTACTACCTCAAATGGGAATTAAAATCAACCCGTGCAAATCAGAAGTCATATGCTTCCGGACTTCGTCTAGGCGGCTATTAGCCACTAGATGCAGAAATGTCACCATAAAACTTCAGGACAACAGCATTATCACCTGCAAACCCTGTACAGCTTATTTAGGAATACAGTTCCACGAAAGATTTAAATTCATCTTATTCATCCTCTCCTAAGGAAACGAGTCGGACTAAGCCAGAAGACAAAACTACTAATATGCAAACAGCTGATTCGACCTGTTTTAACATATGGATGTCCGATTTGGTTTACAATGTCACCAAGCAAGATGGAGCAGATCCTCATCTTTGAGCGCTAAGTTCTTAGGATTTGCACGGGTCTACTATACATAGACGTCCAGACAATCTGAAATATTTCCACAACGAAATACTCTACTCGAGTCCATCTGTAACACCGCTGGATAAATATATGGTTAATCTTTCTAAGCGATATTACAAAGATTAACCGACCACCCAAATGAGGAAGTACAGCAAATTTTAGTAGACCCAATTGAACCACTACATCGATATTTAAGTACTCGGGCAATGACTGATCCGCGGTACGAAATTTCCAAAAACGACAACGACTTCTACCTCCATAGAAACAGTAGACATTTTAGGGGTTAAAGCTCCTTATATTTCCTTTTAAATTTGTATTTTGTATACCAATTATTACTTAGAAAAAAAAATTATAATTTTAAGTATAAACCATCATGTAATAGATTAAGTAGACATGAAAGTAGTTCCTTAAACTACGAAAAGAGACAAAATAGAAATACGTCGGGCCCCTGTTGTTGAGCCGACATTCTAATTTTAATAATTTAATGTAATTCTAGTTATAAATCATATTGTATAAGTTAACACCTCAAACATTTAAACGGAACAAATATCTCAACCAACAGACAAATTCCATTCCCACGACCCATTTCCATTGCATGCGAACCATCATATTTCACCTGCGCGGACGATAAATTCCAGTTCACTGCATGAAGATCACAACTGCAACAGTGTCATCAAGTTTCACCTGTGTCAAGAATCGTACGTGACAATATGTGCTGATGGTAACACAAAATTTAGTATTTAAGATATGGAAATACTGTTAGGAGTTCAGTTAAAGTCAGGAATGATAAGACTCTACTCATAATATCTATATACATAAAATGTAACGCTTCGAATGCGAGCATTAGAAGGGACATGCACGTCCTCAATAGAATCGCAAGAGACTACACATACTGCATTATCGGAGGGGACTTCAATACTCGACATACCCTATGGCAAGACGAAATTTGTTCAGCACATGGATTGTCAATAGTTAACTGGCTGCACGCAAATAGCCACCAACATTCCTTCGAAGTTGTGTCTCAGTCCCAGAGGACATTCCCCAGAACTCCATCTACGATCGATTTCTTCTTGGTAACCTCAAATATATTAAACATTCACCCAGAATTTCAAAATTTCTCATGTATGGCTCATCCGAGCGATTCAGATCATCTTGCTGTCGAGCTAAGGATTCGACTTAACCAGAGGATAATGATAGACAGCCCACAACAGAAGACGCAGGTCGACTTTAGAAGAATCAACTGGAGCCGATTCCAAAGAGAAGTTGATGACGAGCTCTTCCCACCACCAGCAGACAGAAACATCAGTAATCCAGAAATTGATGAATTCATCAGGCGATTTGACACTACTGTGAACGCAGCGATCGACAGACCCCATACACCAATAAAAATAGGTACGACAACCTTCCGTCCCATATCCAAGCAATATACTCACACACCGACAACGTTTGCGCAAAAGGTTGCAAAGGAAACATCAAAGGACGCTAAACACGGTCAACCAAGAATACCGTACCGTGCATGCCCAACTTCAGTGTACAAACACACTGTTCGCTCAAGCGGTAAAATATTATAGGGACATGAAATTTCAAACGCGCTTGGAGGATATCAAACCAGGTCCTGATGCCTTCAAAAAAAACAACTCTATCCTTGGAAAATCCATTTCGATTCCTGATAATATAAGTGATGGTCAGAGAACCTACTCCACGTCTCAGGATAAGGTCGAGGCATTTGCCAACTACTTCGAAGGTAACTTCACAGACAATCCACCCGTACACCTCCCAGAATTCATCAGTGAAGTGGATTCCTGTGTCCAGGAAGTGCTTTCAAACACAGACTGCATCACTGTCTTTAGTAGCAATAACTATGCTACAGAACCACTATTGGATGACACATTTACTAGCCATGTAAAAGTTCACGACATCATCCAAAATGGAAATTCCAAAAAGTCTGCTGGAACCGACAGGATTTCTAACTATATTCTGAAGAAGCTACCAAGTCTGGCCATCTGGCGTATTCCTCACAATTTTATTTAACAACTGCATTAACAATAGCTATTTTCCCAAGCCCTGGAAAATAGCTAAAGTGGTACCAATCATCAAGAAAACCAACCGCGAAAACATCAACGGATACCGGCCAATCGCATTACACTGCTGTGTTAGCAAGGTACTGGAGTCTATCATACTGAAGCAGGTAAACTCTATCTCTGCAGATAACAGGATTCTTCCCTCATTCCAGTACGGTTTCATTCCAGTAAGGTGAGATTGCATCTGCAGATGAAAAGGCTGCAAGAGAATTTCCTCGACAACTTGATTTGTTAATTAAAGATGGAGGCTACAGTCCTGAAGTTTGGAATGCAGATGAAACTGGCCTTTTCTGGAAAAGAATGCCAAACAGAACCTATGTGTTCAAATCGCAATCGTGATTTTAAGGTAGCTAAGGATCGTGTGACCTTTTTGTTTTGCTCCAATACTTCGGGTGATCGTATGTTGAAACCACTGCTGGTTAATCGATCCCTGAAGCCACGGTCAATGAAAGTCTGTATATCAGTAAATTAACAGTTCATTGGATGGCAAATTAAAAAAGCCTGAGTGACCACTCACATCTTTATTGAATTTGAACCATTCATTGAATGTTTTGTCCCCGAAATAATGCACCCGGCCATCCGGTCTTGGAACATTAAAATGTGCATTTTTGTTTTCTGCCACCAAACACAACATCTATGTGGGATAGGTAGCCAGGCCGACGCGGAGATACTGAATGTACGACAAACTTATGCATAACACACACACATAACTACATAGAAGATGCATACGTTTCATACCCAAAAGACGACAGAACAGTAAAATCATCCGACAAACTTATACATAACACACACATATAACTACGTAGAAGACGCATACAATTCATACCCAAAGACGACAGAACAGTAAAATCATCCGTCGCCAAACGGAACGAAGATCGTACGAAATACAACAAAAAACACAAGAGAACATCCGACTGAAAGGGACATACAGAGTGCAAGCACACGACAGATAGACCGACGACAATGCGACCAACGAATAAACACACAGATCGAGACAAACAAGCCAAAGTCAACCGTTACCTGTTTTTTAATAAATCCAGCAAGCAAGATTCATTTGAACCTTTGTGCTGGCCGGTCGTTTTTGGTTTTCGCTTAAATAAATATGAAAAGTAATTTCTTTTAATAGATGAGTTTTGATTTCTTTTCCCACATCTATAATACAGCTTGGTTGTATTGCAATAATGTTGGAAAGCTGTTTGGCCAGAATGTGTTAAAAGCACTGATACCACCTTTCCCAACACATCATTGAAAAGATCGAGAAGGATTTGATGATCTGTCTTTTCAAGATATCGATGAACTGTTGGTGGACAAAGCTCTTAGCGAAGATGAAGTAATAGAGTGTGCCCCCTTGAGACCCCTGGACCCGACGAAATAAGCGATGATCCTGAAGATGAACCCGTTCTAAATGCACGTGTAATTAAAGATGGTCTTGACTTTACCAATAAACTGGGCACTCATTTTACAACACATGCTCCTAATGAGGAGCGAGCTGAAAGGTTTCAACGCGATCTAATGTTATTATTGCGAGATTGAACAAATGGACCAAGAAAACAATGAACATGATATTTCTGGTGTTAAGAATGCTCTTACACTTATAGACGGCGGCAACGAATAAAACGTTCATATAATAACTATTTCGCTGCTTGTACCTTTGAATTATTACCCTTTTTTCGTTTTCGACAATAATTCAGTTCATTATAACATCCTGTATAATTTTATGAGAGAAAAGTATTTAAAAATTAAAAGTACACCAACAAGGGTCCTTCACCGCGAAATAAAGTAATCCGCTGACTCCCCACATTCCTACACGTACGCGATGCTCCACATAGAATGTATTAGGTAATAAGCTTTTTGAATGTTAGATGAAAAATTAATTGTATTTCTGAAGTCAAATAAAGAGGACGTTTCCTCCAATTTTTTTTATTAAAATTTAAAGTAATAAATTTTTAACTGGCGCCCGAGCAGCGACCGGTATCGTTCGTGAAATTAAGAATTTTGTAAAGTGCCCGTAGTCTTTATTCGTCTCAGTGCCGGTGCCAGCGACCTCAAGTAGCTCCAGTGCCGCAAATTCAAAAATTTAAAGAGTGTACCCGCGACCCCGTGTAGCTCCAGTGTCTCTCTCACGTTCGTTATTCGGTCCAACCCCAAAAGTGAATCGGCCGATACCTCAAGAAGCTACAGTGCAAACAGAAGTGAAAACCCTCCGGCAAAGAGGTCAGCAGAACAATAAACGATTGAAACAACGTGCGTTCAGGAAACGAGGCCCTGTAGTACCCCGCAAGAGTAAGCAAACCGGAGACACGGACTGTGTCAGCCGACTAGGATGTTCATCATTCTGCTGTAAGCTTAGTTTAAGTTTTATTTTTATAAGTGAATAAATGAAAGAAAAAAAAGCAATAAAAGTAACACTTCCAATTGAAAACTAGATTCGGCGCGGTACGCCGAAATATTTTGGCATTCTTAGCGTGTTACGTAACAAAATCATTGGTGAAGCCGACATCGCGCTAGAGTCGTAAAATACTCCATTAAATTGGAATTGTATTTCTAGATGTCTTGTCATGCACTGCGCTGACAAGAGGGATTTGGGTACTCTCGAGTACCAATTGATGTCACTTATACAGGGAAATATTGTAACTCTGTTCAAACATTTTACCAGGCGATGTATAGCCATCTTTCCCTGATTCTCAATAAAATTGGCTGCTTGGACATTAGCAACGAGTCAATGAGACTCCTCACACAAACCTATCGAGACAAAGCCCTCAATACTTTTATTCGAGGATTAAACGGCGATCTTCCTCGACTTCTCGCCATACGCGATCCTGCGGACCTGCCGCAAGCATTACACTTATGTCTCAAATTAGAGAATCAAAACTTCAGAACTTACCATTACACTTACCAATCAGAATACGAACAGGAAAACGCATAATCATGGTCAGCCTTCTTCTTCAGCTAGACCTCAACCTACTAATTCTGGACCCCCACATTTTAGAAAAGACTCGTTTCCACAACAAGCGTTTGCTTCCTAAGGAGCAACATCCCGTCCCAAAAATCAACCATTTGTACCACAAGTAGGGAACCAACTTCAACACAACGGTCAATCGAACCCCAGACAACAGCATAACTTCCGACCTTCAAATCGCCCCACAACACAAGTACAGCTGTAACTAGAACTCCAAAGCGCACAAGTTGAAAACTTCCAGAATGGACCAGTACAACCTAAGCAATCACAACAATTTTATAGACCCGCTCCGCATAGGACCCGAACTTCAACAATACTCGTATAATGAAGCGTTCGCAGCTGAAAATGCCAACAGCGACGAGACGCTGACCAACTACACACAGGATGAGGAAAGAAAATCCGGATGTCAATGAAACTATGGATTTCACGGATATCCATTTTTTAGACTGAAAAACTCTTCTTTGAGAGTAGAACGAAGAGCGGAAAGATAATAAAAATACTAATAGATACCGGCTCCACTAATAACCACACTCAACCTTCCCTCGTTAGCAACCCTTCTCCAAATGAGTTAAAATAACTCACTACGTAGAAATGAACCTCTTCGGATTGAATCAAGTTTTTCGTACTACCCACTCTGAAATCCTTCAATGTTATATTTGGCAACGATAGCCTTAAAGTATTGTCCGCCGTCATATATACAAAACACGATTATATGCAACTCTCTCAACTAGGCCAAAATAAGTGGTTCACGGTGCTAGACATAAAAAGCGGCTTCGATCAGATTCCTCTGAAGGAGTGTGACATCGAGAAGAATGCATTTTCCATAAATCATGGGAAATATGAATTTACACGTCTTCATTTTGGGCTTAAGAACGCGCCCTCCATATTCCAGCGCGCAATGGACGACATACTGCGTGAATATATCGGTAAAACTGGTTTCATTTACATTGACGACATTATTATCTTTAGTAGGGATGAGGATACTCACCTTGAAAAGCTAATGTTAAAATACAGCTCGACAAATGCGAGTTTTTCAAAAATGAAGTCGAATTCCTTGGCTTCATTATTTCAGCAGAAGGAATTAAAACAAACCCGTCTAAGATGAAAGCCATTTCAGATTTTCCTTCCACCAAGACCCTGAGAGACCATCGTTCTTTCCTTGGCCTTTCCGGCTACTACAGGCGCTTCATAAAAGCACAGATAATAAATCTATACAGATGTCTCATTCATATGGGAAGTTTTGTCCTATGAAAATGAAATCGAACTAAAAAAATAGCTTTTTTAAAAAGCTGCAAAGAGCAGAAAAATCGTTTTATTTCTTTTCGCTTTTTGCTCTTGCCACTTGTCACTCACACATTCAAAGTCGTTTATCATGCAAAAACAATACGTGAAGGAAAGAAATAAATAAAAAAAACATACGTTTACGTTGCCCAGCATAACCGGTTTACTTGGGTTCATGTACGTTTTATTTTGTTTGTAACTTGTTATGCAATGTAAATTAAATGGGGGTAGGAATATAATTTTGAAGATCATGAGATCGATGGTCCGTGATGTGGACGTGCTGGAGGGGGTGGGTATGACGTTGCACCACAACCACACTATAAAAGTGGTTGATACTTGAAGCACGAGGTGTTAAGGGCTAATACATGTTATGGGGTTGAAGATATACGTATGTACATGAGCACTAGACCAATTTCCCGATTTTAATTTTGTGCTCAGGACATTAAGTACCTACAAAATTTGATAAATTTCCAAGCATTGAGCAACATCGAACATATTCGGAAAATGTATGTATATGTTATTTACGAGTACATATTTGCTCCCTTTTCTTTCAAGTTATGTAAAAGGGAGTTTTTAAAACTGTACGCAAAATATTTGTATGTAAAGATCGAAAATCTTCAATTCCGAGACTCGGGGACAATGCAGTAATGTACGGCTGAATATATGGGAGTTCGAACAAGTGGAATGGGATCTCAACCAACTTGGAGTGCAGCACCGCTGGAAACAGCTGGCGAAAGATCGCGCCAGGTGGAAAGGCTTGTTGGTTGTGGTCCTGGTCCACCCCGGACTGTAACGCCACGTAAGTAAGTAAGGAAATATTTTTCCGACAGCCATGAACGAGCCATATTTTAACTAGCAAAATCAATGTTCCTAGGAGTAGAGACTTTGGATCCAATTTGTTAAACCAGACTGAAGTAGCACCGGTTGCCTAGGCTTATTCTGGTGGTAATCTTCGACAAGGTGTCATTTGTTCAGTTTGCATTAACCCAGAGGAAGAGGAACTCTTCTAAAGTACGAGTAATGCTTATACCTGCCTGCGGTTACATAATACTAGTATTTTAATATGAGATTGAAAAAACCATATTATGAAAGCGTATCTATTTGCCGGAATCCGGTGGAGGTTTGGAAAAATTCTGAGGTTTTGTTTCCAAGCTGTAAGGCGCATCGCAAATTTTCTAGTATGATGCGACACAACCGGATAAGTTTTCTTGGGACCCCGAATTAGGCCATCGCATTATGAAACCTAGTACAATGGAGGCTGTCATAAGCATAGGTGGTAGGTATTGATTTGGAACTGGCTAGTTCTTTCCAAGATTTTCCAGGCCGGAAGAGTAAATAAACAAATAGGCAAGATGATGTGGTGAAAATTGAAGAAAAGAAAAGTGAAAATAAATATTATAATTATATATATATAATATTATATATATATAGTAAATACAATATAATAGATTTGTTTTGTTAGATTTTCCACAAAAAAAAGAAGAAAATTATATATAAATAAGACAGCCATGTTTAATTTAATTTAATTTCGTTTGTTACAATCAAATGATGAATAAGTGAGATAAGTAAATAACAATAATGAATAGTTTATGTTAAAAATTGTTTCTTAACGATCAAATGGTGAACGTAGAAATATAATGATGATTACTATAATTACATAAATCTTTTTATTCAATTTTGTTTAACACTCAAGCGTATTGAGAAGCGATTTATTAAAATGCAACTGATCCTTGCAACTTTGCTTCTTTTTATTTACTTGTCTCTTCAAGAGTTACAGCGCGAAGAATACCCGGACGAATCTTTTCTTTTACGGTCTTCCTCCTACTCAAATAACAATTTTTACAAACAATATTTCGTAACCATTCCTCTTGCTTTCCCATGCCTCTTTTGAAGCCAATTTAATGCCAGCAAGAGAGTGTCGCAGGGGTCGGAACAAATGATAATCTGACGGCGTAATGCCAAGACTATACTGTGGATACATCACAACTTCCCAGTCAGGATCTTTAAATTTTTACCGAGTCATCATGGTTGAAATTAATATATATGTACGAGGGTTGTCTGAAAAGTTTCCGACCGAACAGTGATACAAGACATTTTTTCTCAAATATTTTTTTTTACTTTTCTACATAGTCTCCTTGTAACTATACACACTTATCCCAACGATGCTCCCATCTCTCTAACCCATCCAAATAGTACTTGGCATTTTTCTCTGCAAAATAATTGTTCACGAAGGTGATTTGGCGTTCATCAAATGAGCCGAGACCAAAAAGACCACGTCGTTTTCAGTCAAAAAAGAAGGCAATGCTCACGGTTTTCATGGATTACAACGATGTAGTGCATCACGAATTTTGCCAGAAGGCCAGCCAGTAAACAAAAAGTATTATTTGGGCGTTATGAGACGTTTGCGTGAAGCAATTCGCCGAAAGAGACCAGAATTGTGGGCAGAAAACTAGTGGATTTTGCACCATGATAACGCACCGTCGCACAGTTCCATCATTATTCGTAATTTTTTGACGAAAAATGCAACAAATACCATCTACCAGCCACCGAATTCACCTGATTTGGCTCCTTGTGACTTCTTTCTGTTCAATCGAGTTAAAAAACCACTACGGGCAAAGCGTTTCAGCAGCCGAGAGGAAGTAATGGAAAAATCGCAGGAAGCACTAATGGACATACCGAAAACCGAATATACAAAATGTTTTGAGGATTGGATCAAGCGCTGGCATAAGTGTGTTGCAGTCGATAAGAGATTACTTTGAAGGGGACAATATAGATTTAGATGAATAAACTTGTATTTTTAATTTTCTCAATAAATTCCTTTTCATCAAGGTGGTATTTTAGGTTTTCTATAAGAATGGTTAGTTACCTAATTTCAAGTTCAATACGAAGTCTTTAGAACATTAGAGAAAGAAAAAATAAATAATTAAAATACAGGTGCTATAAAATTTGTTTTATTGTAAAATAAAAAGTTAAGTATCTAACACTGCTATTATTTTGCACACAGGTGTATCTATCTGCACTGCATATTAATAACACGAATAGTATTTTGCTCGTCAAACTTCAAATACAAAATGTAAAGAAATATTCGACTTTTCCCGCCTTTGAATTGTTCTTTCTTACATACACACCCATACGCTCAAACAAAATACCAATTCATAAAAATTACATAATTTCCTATTGCAATCGAATGAAAACAAACAGCCAAGTCTTCATACCCCTTCCCGCAAATCCCTTGCAATTGTTTCTCATATTCTTTTTGCCCCTGCCCGTAACTTGTGGTGAGAGATAAAACAAATCAATCAGTAAACAAAGCAAGAAAGAGGGAATATAAAAAAGCTTTGCATTATTCCGAAAGCTCGTGTCGGCTGGACGAGTGTCGGCTAGCCGACAAAAGTTGAACCATTTTTTCTACAGCGATGAGACATCTGTATAGATTTATTATCTGTGATAAAAGATTATGCTAAGTGAGCCAAGCCACTTACATCTTTTCTTAGAGGTGAAGAAGGTCGTGTGTCAAAGCATATATCAAACAAAACTTTCATTAGCCTTAACGCTGAAGCAAGAGAATAATAGAAGGGAATAAAATAGAATAAGAGAATAAATAAAACGTACGCTAACCTCGGAAGATACACTTCTAATATATCCAGATTTCACTAAATTCATCTCACCACCGATGCCTCTAATTTTGCAATAGGACCAAAAACCAATAACATTCATTTCGAGAACTCTCACTTGAACAGAGGGGAACGGAAAAGAGATGTTGACCATAGTTTAGGCTTCTTTTAGAAACTACCTTTACGGTTCCGCCAAAGTGAAAATAATAACAGACCGCCAACCTTTAACATTCGCCCTTAGTAACAAAAATCATTCTAGGAAATCGTTCCTAGAAGAATACAACTATGAGTTGTTATACAAACCTGGGAAATTAAATGTCGTCGCTGATGCCCTCTCACGTATACCAAGCCTGTCTGATGTCAATGCGTTAACCTCAACACAACACAGTGGATAAAGTTCAGCCCATGAACTTATTCCTTCCGTTGAAGCACCAATAAATGCTTTTAAGACTCAATTAATTCTATCCATAGGTCCCGAAACTAACTACCAAAAAAACCCTTTCCAAATTATTTTAGACATACCTTCACTCAACCCACATATAGTAAAGAAAATATTATTTACATTTTTAAAAGATACCTCAACCCATCTGTATTAAATGGTCTTATGACAACTGAGCAAGTTATGGGACAAATTCAAGAAATATACGTTCTGTACTTTAAGAAATACAAAGTAAGGTTTACCCAAACCAAGGTTGAAGATTTAAAAAAGGAGGAGGATCAAGTAGAATCAATTTTAAAAACTCATAACCAACTACTAGAGAAATTTTACTTCCCAAAAATGACTTCGAAAATAAAGACCTTCGTTAAACAGTGCGTAATTTGTAAACAGAATAAATATGATAGACACCCAAATAAGCCACTAGTACAAGCAAACCCTATTCCCCAATTTCCACGACAAATTCTTCATATAGACATATGCACGACCGAAAATACTCGTAATCTAGTGCTAGCAGCTATCGGCAAATTCTCAAAGTATGCGCCAGCGAGAATCCTTAAATCTGAAGCAACGGAGGATATAAGACAACCCCTGAGAAATTTGCTATTTTGCTTTGGACTCCCAGAAACGATTGTTTTTTTAACATTTAATTAAGGTCAAACACAAAAAATACAAATTATTTTTAATGAGATGGAAATATATCCAGACATTACAAATGGATTTACTAGGAGAAACAAAGAAGAAGTTAACATATTTTGGAAAAGATTAGAGAAAGAATTGAATAGTTTTGGAACACCAGTTAAATCTCTGTTGGAATGGAAAAAGGCAAGATCATTGTTGTGCGTGTGTGTATTATTGTTATTTATGAATGTGCATATTTGCACTGTTTACTTTTTTTTAGGTTTGGATTGACAAAAAAAAATATGTAAGAAAAAAGTTGTCCGAAAATCTCAAGTAAATCTCTCCTTGCCCATGCAAGGAGTATAAATTGTCTAGTACTGAAGAAGCAATTATAAATATTTGTGCAATGAGCGAATCGGTGGAAGGTTTTTCCAATGCCAACCGATTTGGCTTGCCTTTTTGTGGAAAAAAGAGAAAAGTGGAACGTTTTGATGAGGCAGAAGGTGAAAACGTAGAATCGGTGTCATGGCAGACTTCTCAACGACAGCCACAAGATCATCAAAATATATAACATTATGAAAATAGCGCAATTGCACTATTTTTGGATTCAAATGATGAGCAAGCACAGCCGCATAATAAAAATGTGGATTGAAATGACTCCGCAAATATTTCGGCTGGTACACCATTATCAAAAGCATAGCAAAAAACCAAAAGCACGGCAGATCTTTTGGAAAAAGAGCTTATTCTGCAATGTGAATTAAGTGGCACACTAAGTGAAGCTACGAGTATTTCAAATTTTGAAAAATACCAAACGGAAATGGATGCTAATATCAAAAAAATATATCGATCCATTGATCGACTAAGTGATCAGCAAAAGATGCTTGTTAAGGAAACAAGACGACACAACGAGGAAATCTAAAAACTTAAAAGGAATGAGATACAGGAGAAATGAAATATAGGACAGAACTTTGTTTCAAATATATTTAAAATAGTTGAAAGGGAATCAGAAAAGGATGACTGGATCCAACCTCATGATCCTTTCCCACTCCCGTCTGGTAACCACCTTCTGCAAAGAAGCAAAATGCATGCGCTGAGCTTCACTATGGGAGGAACAGCAAATGACTTGCCTCCCATTAATGTTAAGTGCGAATAAGCACATTATTATGTGTAGTAGCATGGAGGAATACAGGAAGGTACGTACCGCTCTAGGAAAAGCAGATACGGAATATTATACATATACGCCTAAGAGTGAACAACTTCAAACGGTGCTGTTAAAAGGTATCGATCCAGCAATAAAGACGGAGGAGCTCGAAGATGAGCTTGAAAGGTTGGAGAGCGACGACCTTAAGTTCGTGGGGGACAAGCCGTCTATCACGGCCACGGCAAGGGATGGTAACCGTAAATTACCATTCTTCTTAGTACAGTTAACGCCCAACAGCAAAATTGATATTCTGCGAAAAATCAAATTCGTGTATTATCATGCTGTAAGTTGCGAAAAATTAAAGAGATCAGATAGTGTACTGCAACGTATGCGGTACCAGAGGTTCGGAACGCCGCGGCTAATTGCAACATGCAATTTAGGTGCGTTAAGTGCGACAAGGACCACAAATATGGAGAATGTCCTTTAGGCAACGATAGAGTAGTGGATAGGGGTCAACTCTTTTGCGTACTCTGCAGAAACTCGGGGCATCCTGCTAATTTCATGGGTTGTCCTAGGTTCTAAGAGCTGAAAAAGAAAGTTCAGGCTCGAAAACAGTTGATCGAAGAAGAGAAGCGTCAAAAGAGTCGTGCTTTCTCTAATTTTGTGGCACCCAATGTACCCTTTGCCCAAACGGTATCTGGATCTGGTAAGTCCACAATAACAGCAAAAAATACGCCAAAGTTAGCCGAAAAAGCGCCGGAAGCGGATCTGGATTTGAAAGCGATCCTTCTGTCCTTGCATGGATCATTTTCAGAAACAATTAAATGAACAAGCGACTCGAATTGACGTCATCTATTTGACCCTGTTTGACAAGTCTGGAACGCCGATATAATGTCTGCTACGTTGAATGAGGTTAATATGAAGATCCTTGCGTTAAACGTTAACTCACTAATCAGGATCGAGAGAAGTGCCAACCTACAAAATCTGTTGTATCCAGGGGGTGGGGTTGGTATCTTATTACGCAAAGGCATGCGCCATAGGGTCATATATAGCGGGGATTTAATGAGGTTCCGGGTGCTGGAAGCATGCATCGTATGCATTCCTCTTCATAGTCGAAGGCGAGTGTATGTGGTGTCGCGTTATGCACCCGAAGCACCTAATCCCATTCAATTTATAACTGAGCTCGAATTACTTTTTCGTTGCCTTCAGCTCCAAACGGAGGAAAATTATTATTTTTTGGCCGGAGATCTTAATGCTAGGCATGCGGTATGGGGAAATAATCCGCCAAACACCAGAGGCAACCAGTTATACTACTGGTGGGGTCAAAATATGATTGAGTACAGACTTGAACTGTACGCGAAGAATATCCCATCCATCCTGGACTTGGCATTAATAGACAGTAGACTAGAACTGACTAACGTGGATCGAAACACAAGGAATTGGATCCCAAACGAGCAAACGCAGCTGGAACAGTACGATCAAGTGTACCCATACGACTATCGTAAGGTACGGTGGCCGTGCTTCTCCAGAATCTTAAAGCGTAATTTACGTTTGAATGGAATTGATTCCTCGACTAACAGAAACTTGGCAAACAAAGAAATCGACCGTAGTTTACTGACAATGCTAGACGTTATCAAACGAACTATGGAGCAGACTATCCCTCGGTAGAAAAATACAGCCAGGTAGAAAAATACAGAACTCCAACAATCAACGCATTGTACGCACACAAAAGTAGACTGTTCTTGAGGCTTAAGCAGTTGTACAGACAGTTTACTGACAGAAACGACCCGGAAATAAGAACACTAAAGTCACTGACCAAAAACCTAAAACAATTAATTAAAGAAAATTACAGTAAGTCTGTAAGTCCGTACTGGGGCAATAAGATTCGGACTATAAAATCCAGTAGTCCGAATATGTTCCCACAGATAAATAAATTGTTCAGGAGGAAAGATCACAATGACATTCAGCGTGTCCGAATTCCACAAACGACAGAAAAGAGACAGATACTATTGACCATCGGCATAAGTCCACAGAGTGCCGACTCAGGCGGCGGTCTTTTCGTGGTCGAAGATCCACAAGAGAAAGTAGATTAGCTGGGAGCCTTTTTCGAGGTCGTGTATACGCTGAACAATCCGGTTCGCCGTAATCACGACATTGACAACAGGGCCTATATAAATCACTATTATCTGCGCAACGAACTTCAAAATTGGCGATCCGAGAATCACGGTTTCACCGTATTCAGTGAAGAAAACGCGGCAAACGTTATCATCGCCAATGAACAAGCTTCCTCGCCTTTGTTCGTGCGAAAAGATTAACTCCTATGCATCTTTGAGCCTCTGAAAAACAAAAAGTCGTTGGGAGTAGACGGTATTCCAAACGTTGTATTAAGACACCTGCCCTTGGAAGCAGTGGATATATTTACTAAACAGCGTATTTACTAAACAATGCGCTGAATAATGCATATTATCCGACACATTGGAAAATAGCAGTGGTACATCCAATCCCGAAAAGGGGTAAAGTTAGAACTAACCCTGTAAATCTCCGGTTAATTAGTTTGCTTGCGAATATTAGCAAGGTATTCGAGAAGGTGGTTAATAGAGCGCTGTTAAGGTGGGTTGAGGAAAATAATATAATTCCGGAAAATCAGTTTGGTTTTAGGGCGAGGCATGACACTATTCATGCTGCGTCAAAGTTGGTCTCCGACATACAATGGAATAAATGCAAGAACCAGTGTACGGGTGCCTGCCTCGTTGACTTTGAGAAGGCCTTCGACACCGTATGGTTAGAGGGGCTTTTGTATAAGTTGACAAGAATGGGTATGCCGTTATTTCGAGCAAGATCTTTGACATTAAAAACGGCTTACAACAGGGGGCTGCGATTTCTCCTGTTGCGGTAAATTTTCCCGCAACAAGTTTGGCTGTCTTTTAACGTGTTAGTCCCTTCGGTCCCTCTTTTCTTTGAGTGGGAACACCGAGCTCTGGCGAAGGTGGAGGGCAGCCATGGTCCCATCAGCCAGTGGCCCACCAACCCCAGACCTCGGAAAACAACCCACATAGGTTCACGGCAGGAACCACAGGGTGCGACAGGAGGTCCACTAGGAACACCGTTGTCGGAGCCCATAAATAGACGGGGGACTCGCAACGGGCAGCATCAGACAGGACGCCTGAAAGTCGCCGACGGGTGGGGACGGACGGTCCTTTCAATCCAGACACCCTAACACGATGATGACGGGTGGGGGAAGACGATCCCTGGAACCAACACCCCAACGAAAGCTAACAACAGGAGGCTTAAAGAACACCCCATCCTGCTACCACTGTGGGTGCGGATACCGGCATCACATCCCACAACTGATGTGGATGCAGCTAGCTGGAGCTAGCACCGAGCCATTTGATCGATGGGTGAAGAGACGACAATCTCTTTTATAGCAACACCCCAACGAGGGAGCAACAAGGAGCGACAGTGGTGTGCAGGCGGACGGCCAGTATAATCGGGCACACCCCAACGACGTACCAGCTATAAAAGTTAGGTTCGATGGGTAAAGGGATGACGACCCCTTTTTAAGCCAGCACCCCACCGATGGAGCACCGGAAGAGCAGCAGAGGCGGGTAGGCGGACGGCCAAGCACTAAGACATCCTCCATCGAGGGAACAGAAAAACAAACCATCACCAAACACAAAACAAACAACGACAATAATAAAAGTACAAACTGGCAGACAGGCCAGAGGGCCCAATTACAAAAAAATAAATAAATAATTGTAAGGAGTGATACACTATTGGTTAGTCCCCACCCCCAAATCTGAACGCCGATCCACCGGAGTAGTTAGGGATCCGCGGGAAAAGCTGGGACACGCGACCCGTTAGTTGCGTTTGTGCTGTTCGGGACTGTTAAATAGCGGGTCACTCTATCGACGAGTGTACCGCTACGTAAATTAAAAATAAATCGTCGAGCTCCAACGGAACCGTTATAACGTTGTGGAATTTTTGTTTTTTTTATTTTTTTTTCCTTCCTTGCTTTTTTTCTTTGTTCGTTTTTTTTTTCGGGGAAGTTTTTCTTTTTTTTATTTCGTGAAGGTTTCGTGATTCCGGGGGAAAAATCACGTGGTGGAACCCACAGCTGGGATAGCGGAATCCCAGAGAGAAGTGTTATCGTTTGGTTCGGGGCATCGCCGTATCGGTGCCGGGAACCAAACATAGCAAATGCGCTACAGATCGCACTCACCGAAATTTTCAAGAACTTCTAGAACGCAGTATCTGTGAATACAATTTTTCTATACATTCCTCCATGGAAAAAAAACCAATAGAAGTATTTTTCGGACGAAATGTAAGTACTGACCCTAGTCAATTCGAAAGACTCAGAAAGGAAAACATTGAAAAACTTAGGAAAAAAATGAGAAACCGATTTGAAACACCATAACAAAAAATGTCAACCCATAAAAACTTATTCTCCAGGTGAAGATTAACAGGCGTCTCGGTTCGAAACTCAATCCGAAATATAGAAAATAAATTGTTACGGAAGATAGAAATACTCAAGTACTAACACGATCAAATAAAGTCGTGCATAAAAACAATATTAAAAACCAAAATTCCTCTCAATAGGCTAATCGTCGCTACCACCTACGGCGAAATACAAATTTTGGATTACATTCACTCCCAAGCAATTGCAATAAGGACAGGAACTGCAAGGTTGCAGACAGGCACATATAAGTTGATTCATAAGGTTGATTTGGAAATCTACCAGGTAACAGAATTAGTAAAAATTATCCCACCTATTACTTCTTTTCCCAAGAACTATCCCAACTTCAAGATTTTTTGTTTAGAGTAAAACCCAGAAAAGTTAAACGTTCACTAAACTTTATAGAGGCGCATGGAAATGGGTAACAGGCATCCCTGACCATGACGACTTCCACATTTTAAAGCAGAAAATTCAAAATGTAATCGAAAATAATGATAAACAAACAATTGTAAATAAAGTTTAAATTGATAGATTAAATAAGTTAAGTAATATTACAAATGATATTCTAATAAAACTAAAAAACAATAAATTAGATGAGAATGACCTGGTCACAGTAGTCCAGTACAAAATGAAACTTCTAAAAGAATATAGAATACGCCATGCATTGGGCGAAGAATAAAATTATAAATTCATTTTTATTATCAAAAACAGAATTAAAGATTATTAAAAACATAACAGAAAAGGGAAAATTTCCTTTTGAATCCGGAGACGAAATTTTAGAATTTGCAGACATTAAAGTCGCAACGAATCTAAGCATGTTAATCTATATTATAAGTCTACCTACTGCAGATAATGAATCCTGTAAAAGATGATTATTTATTAAACCAATAAAAATTAAAAATTATGTAAACAAACTTAATTTTGAATATGTATTAATATGTTAAAATAAAATTTATGGCATTAATTTAGCTTGTAAGACCTATAACGATATATCCGTATGTAATAACGATAGATTAGTAGATTTAAGTGGAACATCTTGCATACCTAACCTTCTCAAAAGCATCCCATCCAACTGCACCAAGATCAATAACCAACACATTCCCACTATCGAAGAAATCCTTCCAAGTATGCTACTCTAAATAACTTCAGTGGAACGATTCTCGCAAACGATGTGCTTAACTTAACTGGTACATTCCTAATTAGTATAGAGAATTCCTCTGTGGTAATCGGAAACTCAACATATCTATCAAATTTTGAGTCTAGATACAAACTTCTCCCCGCTATGGTACAGCCCCCATCTACTGCAGAAACCTTTGAAGAGATCCTTACAATGGAAATGCTAAAGGAAATCTACCTTAACAACACTGAAAACATTAGCCTTATGTAAACAAAGACAAGTTTCCAATTTTGGACTGATGGCAGTAATACCAACACTTATATTGGTTATTATTTTCAAAAGCTTTTGCGCTAATAGACCATCAACAGTTAAGATTACCAACAAAATCCAAGAGGTTCCAACGACACCACAATCAGTCCCGGAAGTTGAAAGAGACCAAGATCATAACGTGTTACAACAACAACAAACAACGTCAGTGAATTCTTCCAACTAACAAACATCCGACACCTTCCACGAGTATCCGGTCATCATCCAAATTCATGATCTGTTCCCAACGATCGTGCCAGTCGGCACATGAAACGTTCCCAAATACTCCCATCCAATACACACAGTCTATACACGACACTTTCCCAGCAAATTCCATACACCTGACACGGATTGCACTAATCCGATACTAAACTTGCTGACTCCCCACATTCCCACACATACGCGATGCTCCACATAGAATGTATTAGGTAATAAGCTTTTTGAATGTTAGATGGAAAATTAATTGTATTTCTGAAGTCAAATAAAGAGGACGTTTCCTCCAATTTTTTTTATTAAAATTTAAAGTAATACATTTTTAACTTATACAACCACCCAACGAAAAATGTGTCGCTGCACAAAAAAACAAGCGGCAAAAAGAACGAACTTGTGCTGCGGCTGTTGACGATACCATCAACCGAAAGGGGTAGTTTGGACCGCTTTTACACGGCACATGTTTTGAAAGATTCAAATGAGTGCAAAAGAGAGGAATAATGGAACACAAAATACCCAATTAACCAAATTCCCACTACATTTGGGTAAGATCTTCATTTCATCTTTTTGACATTTCTTTTTCTCCTTCTTTGTTTTTCGAATTTGCTTCATTACTAACTTGTCTGTTGTTGTGAGTGCAAAATTTCAGTGGAGCGGATGAATTTAAATGGACCAAAGAACTATCAACGAGCTCATTTTCAATTATGAAATGTACCCGATTTTATATCCATGCAATCAATAATCATTTCCGCAGAGTCCAATTGTTTAGGTCTTGAAATGTCATTTTTGTTTTTACAATTAATCTCAATATAATTTTCACAATTTCAACGGAACAGCACGAAAGATGAAATGAAAGAGAGCTGTGAAATAACATGAAAAACCAAAGAATGAGAAAAGGCTTCGTGTAAAACTGTGAACATCACAGAAGGACAGTTCAAAAGAAAACAACCAAAACATGCATCAAACTCATGCGCTGTGTAAAAGCCGTCTGGCCAACCAACGAACAGCAAGTGGAAGATGACGCAATAAACAATGAAGATGATTACGAGGACAGTGTTACAGTAGAGGATGAAACGGTAAGTGTAACGATCGCAGAAAAGGACAGGCAGATGACATCGAGAAGCAGAAGAGCGAAACAAAGGAGAGAAAAAATTAAATGACAACGGAGAAAATAAGTGATGAAGGGAAGCAGACGAGTGGATAGTAAAAATGAAAGGACAACGAAGAAAATGAGTGATGACGGGGAGCAGACGAACAAACAGCTTCGTCTAATGAAAAAGGAGATCGAACTTTTGGCGAAAGAAATTCAACTACTCGAGAAGGAAAATGAAATGCTGAAGAGGGAGAATGGAACGTTGATAAAAGGAAATCAAAGGGAAAGATCAAACGAGCAAGAGAGCTTTACCAACGTGAGGGATCTGGTGGCCGACTTTTCGGGTAACGGTGATTGTTTTACTCATTGGAGAAAGCAGTTGAGCAACATAAGAGTGACCTATAATCTGGATGAAAATAATATGCGCATCCTCATATCATCGAAATTGAAAGGCAAATCTTTAAAATGGCTGCACTCAAGGTCAGATATTGTGACAGTGCCACTGGAGAAGTTGATGAACGACCTGGGGGATATGTTTGAAGACCGAACGAGCCGATTAACATTTAAGATTCCTTCCAGGAATACTATCACGAGAAGCTGATCTTAGCGAACAAAGTCAACAAAGAGGAAGGTGAACTTCTCCAATATTTGATAGAACGAATCCTTGACATAAATTTGCGGTCACAGACCAGGATGCAGTGTTTCAAAGACAAACATCATTTGCTGGATGCATTCAGCAAGATAACGTTGACTAAATCTGTGTAAAGGTCAAAAACAACACCATCAACATCTCAGCGGGCTGTAGCAGAAGGGGCATCAAGAACAATCCGATGCTTCAACTGTAATATAGGACACATGGCAGGGGAATGTCGCAAACCCAACCGGGAACCTGGAGGGGGAACACTATGCAGCGGCATGCGAATAACGAAATCCAGCTCGACAGGTACATCATGTACATCAGGACAAAGATGATGAATACGTAAGAAAGTTAGAATTTATTTTTTCTGATAAGCATTATATATATACAATTCTAGTAGGAGCTCTTATTGACACCGGCAGCCCCATAAGCTTTGTGAGAACAAAATTTATACCATCAGCGTTAATTTTGAATAATTGCAATGCAAAAAAATTCGTAGGCATTAATAAAAGCCCATTGACTATAATTGGCAAAGCAGAAAGAGTTGTTTTTTCTGATAGGAAGATAAAATTGAATTTGCTAGTAGTGCCTGATTTTCTTAAATTAGCTAATGTTAGATTGGAAATCATAACTGAAGTATCTGATGAAAGAGTTTGAAAGTGAGTGTTTAAATCTAATGAAAATTGAAATCGTAGGCGAAGATGACTATGTAACTAATAATGATATAGACTTTATCTCTAAAAGGAAATTTCAGGATATTTTTAATGAACATTATCTATACAGCAAACGTCCCTATGTGCCAGAAGTTAATTACAAAATGAAGTTAATCTTTAGAGACCAAAATCTACTTCATTGCCCCCCGCCCCGAAGACTTTTATATTACGAGAAGAAACAGGTACAAATGATATTAGATGACCTTTTAGAACAGCAAATAATTAGGCCAAGTCGATAGTACTGTTCATAGCTTCCTCGGATTGTGTTCGTAGGTTCATCAAAGGGTTTTCACTCATTGCTCAACCGTTGAACAATCTGATCCGAAAGGATGTGAAGTTTCAATTCGGAGAAAAGGAGAGCCGGAGTTTCGAGATGTTGAAAGAAAAACTAATTGAAGCGATATACAGTCCTAATGATGAGACTGAGCTTAATTCTGATGCTAGTTCTCTAGGCTACGGAGCCATACTTTTGCAGAAAAAAGATGATGGGAAGTTACACCCTATATTTTATTTTTCCAAAAGAACGGCTAATCAGGAGTCGAAATATCATATTTTCGAGCTCGAAACCTTAGCTATCATCAATGCACTTGGAAGATTTTGGATATATTTATATGGGTTCAAATTCAAAATAGTTACTGACTGTAATTCCCTAACAATGGCATTGAATAAAAAGGAGGTTAATCCCAGGATAGCTAGGTGGGCTCTAGAGCTTCAAAACTATGATTACACTCTTGAGCACCGTAGTGAAACGAAGATGCAGCACGTGATGCTCTTAATCGAGTCTCTAACACCTTGGTTTTAGAAGAGAATATTTTCGAGCAAAATCTCTCGATCCACCAATACAAAGATGAAACGATAGCAAGTTTTATGAAATGAGGAACGGGTTAGTATATAGGAAAGTTAAGCAGACGATTTTGTTTTTCGTACCGAAAGACATGGAGGTAAATGTGATGAGGATATATCACGATGATATGGCGCATATGGGATGTGAGAAAGTTGTAGACGCAAAGATGAACACTTACTGGTTCTCTAGAATGAGGGCAAAAGTGAAAGATCACATTTCAAACTGCCTTAAGTGTATTGCTTTATCACCGAAAGCTGGGGAGTGCGAAGGCCTTTTGCGCAATATTCCTAAGGTAAACGTACCATTTGCCACTATACATATTGACCATTTCGGTCCGGTATCAATGAGGAATTCAAAGAAAAAATATGTCCTGCTGGTGATAGATGATTTCACTGAGTATGTTAGGTTGTATGTTGTACGAACGACTAGCACCAGTGAGGTGTTACGTAATATCGCGTTAAATAATACGATACATCGAAGCATTGGTATGACGCCGAGTGAATTACTTTTTGGGGTTACACAGAGGGGAGTGGTTATCGACTTTTTGAAAGAAAGTTTAGACTATTGCAGGGTCCGGGAGAATCAAAGAGACTTTAGAAAAATCAGAACGAGGGCAGAACATAGGATAGTCAAATATCAGGAGTACAATAAATTAATAAGGGACCAAAATAGGGTTGAAAAGAAATACAAAGAGTTATACGTTATGATCAAGAATTATGTAAGTGGACAAGGTGTTTGTAAAAAGATCATTCCAAAGTATAAGGGCCCATACAGAGTAGCAAAGGTCTTAAAGAACGATGGATGTAGAAGGGTTGCAACTCAGTCAGGTACCATACGAAAGAATTTGGGAGGTGGCAAATATTAAACCATGGGTGGGATGTGTATCAAGTAATCTAAATCGCATCGGGACGATTGCTTGGAAGGACGGCCGAATTGTGGCAACTCTCACAAATAATTGTAGTAGAAAAATAAGAGGCTGTCGGTAGATAGGTAGGAAACAAAGAATAAGGAAAGGGAAGTACAAGTTAAGTCGTGTAAGCGTGCGGACGTAGTTAAGATCCGAAATAAAGAAAAGAACAAAGCGAAACAAAACCGAAACGTGTTTAAACCGAAAGTGTGAAAACAAACATTTAATCGCATAGAGCGACCATCCTTACACTAAGTATTTCTTAACGATTGACTTAGAATCTGGATTCCAATTGATTAAAATGAAAGAAGCAGATATTGAAAAAACTTCTTTTGCGGTAAATAACGGAAAGTATGAATTTGTACGTATGCCAATTGGACTAAAAATGATCCAAGTATTTTTAAAAGAGCAATGGATGATATATTAAGGAAATTTATAGGTAAAACAACATGTCACGTTTATATTGATGACATTGTTAAAGCTCACAATTGTGATATGATTACGTATGCATATCATACGAGTTCACGTAAAAAATAAATAAAACAAATTTCAATGCCACCTGGAATTGAATATCTTCGGGGTTCATTGGCTTTAAAGAAATGTAAATTCAGCATTATTGAATATTGTTTGTGAACTATCACTTTGCAACTTAGCATTTATTGTTTGTAAAGTATGAATTGTAGACTAAGCATTTATTGAATTTCTGTTACTATAAATAAGAGGAATAAAATAAATTAAGGCCAGAAGCTTATAAACAGTTACACAAGACTTTTTTCTCTTCAAGTGAGTCTGCTTGGAGGACTGTTTCTGCTTTTCGATACAATCGATACAAGAATCGACTTACATAATCACCATCGTTAGATCTAGGTTCATACAGCTATGATCCCAAACATCAAAGTTTGGATAAAATAATCCAATTCTTCAACAGACATAATAGTATATTCAGAAAGTTTAGGGAAGCATACAAATGATTTAAACAAAATACATACTAGTAACATTGAAAAACGCGAACATGAAAATTTCGCTAGAAAAATCAAAATTTTACAAAACAGAAGTCGAATTTCTACGCTATATTGTTGCGCATAACATTATCAAAACTGATCCAAAAAAAATTGAAACAATTTCTAATTTCCCTATACCAAGAACCTTGAGATAACTTAGAAGCTATTTTGGAATGACAGGGTATTATAGAAAATCTATTAAAGACTACGCGTCGATAGCTAAGCCATTGATCAAACATTTGTCAATTTGAGAGTGGAAGAATATCACAACATATGTCCAAAAAGGTTGAAATAAAACTAGATCAATAGGGAATTATTGCTTGTCATCAATTAAAAAAATTATTAATAAAACAGATTGGATTGATTCAAGCAGATTTCAATAAAAAATTTGTCTTAACGGCCGATGCTTCTAATAATGCGATAGGAGGCGTCCTAACCCAAGAGGATAAACCCGTAACCTCTATTTCGAAAGCATTGAATTCAACAGAGCAGAATTATGCTACTAACGAGAAGGAACTTTATGCCATTGTATGGGCATTAAAAAATTTAAGAAATTACCTATATGGAGTTTCTAACTTGGAGATCCACACAGATTACCAACCCCTAACCGTAATCCAAATGCCAAAATGAAACGCTGGCATGCCTTTATCGAAGAGTTTGATCCAAAGATAATTTACAAAGCAGGTACTACAAATATAGTAGCAGATGCGTTTTTGAGAACATATTTAAACAAACTATCAATTCGTGGAACACAGCAATCAGCAGAAAGTAATGATAATTTAGACATTCGAAAAACCACAAAACCATTAAATCAAATCAAACAACAAATCCTTTTAAGTAAAGCAAGATTTACTATACACGGACAAATTAAAATTTTTAGCAGGCAAAGACATATAATAGAATTTGATACCCCAGAAAACTTGATAACAATTGTAAAAGAATATTTACAACCCAGTGTGGTAGCAATTCATTGCACACCAGAAGATCTATGTGAGGTTAAACAAAAGTTAAGGGAAACATTTAGCAATAAATTTTTATATACAAAGATTTTTCCAATAGATATAACAAATAAAACAGACCAAAATATTAAAGTAGATCAAACTCATACTAGAGCACAAAGGAATTATACAGGAAAATATTAAACATGAGTTTTTAGAAAAATGATCATAAGTTTTCACGTCTTATAACTGGGAAAAATTAGCGAGACCTAATTATCATTTATACAGGAATTACAACATTTTAAAAGTCATTAAGTGCAAGCATTTAATTTCTCTTCAGGGAAAAAAAATCATTATCTCACTTAGTTTTATTTTTCAATGCAATACCTAGTAGACCTAACGGTCATTACTTTTGATAATTTTTTAGTTTTCTCGCTCATTCTTTTGTCAGCTAATAACTATTTCAGCGTCAAATGGATCTAGCCGCTATTATTTATTCACGCGAAAGCTTGTAGTCAGCCGCCAGTCGTTATGTTATCGTAATCGTTTTCAATTCATTCTTATGTAGAAACTCAATTCTTACTTTGTAATATTTCATTCTTAACACTTAAACCCTACCCTACGGCCCAGCGCGATGCATAAACTAAACTTTCGTGAATATTTTTTCAACTACAAACCACACGATGGCGCTATTCAAGCTAATCCCCTAATGTATCAGTAGGCGTCTTGTCATTAGTAATTTTTAATTGCGCGTGCGATGCAGTCGTAATTATAACAACTTCCGGGTCTCCTAGACCCCAGAGTAGGAATACTGTTTTCGTCCGAGTTTTCGTCCTTTACTGTTTTTTTAATTCATTCGATTGGTAAGTTGATTAAGTAATAGAATTGTATTTATTATTTTGTTACCTGGGTTTATTCTCCGTGTTTTAGTTTCAAATAGCACGTTTTAATAATATGGATGAAGATATCTGCCGATGGTTGCATGAAGATATGGAGGAAGATGTACATGACATTGTGGTCCCTGAAAATCTTAGTGACCTTGGAGACGATGGAATCATTGACGATATTCGTTCAGACTCATCGGAAAATAATAGTGACGATGATGTGCCTTTGTCTAACTATGTCTCATGGATTTTTCTTCGAGTATTGAGTGTTCCTAAATGTTTAAACGGGAAAAACGAATTCAAATGGACAGGGGAAACACCGGTAAGAACTAG
Source organism: Volucella bombylans (assembly GCA_949129095.1). Classification (NCBI taxonomy): domain Eukaryota; kingdom Metazoa; phylum Arthropoda; class Insecta; order Diptera; family Syrphidae; genus Volucella; species Volucella bombylans. The sequence continues at coordinate 324,717,355 of OX422140.1, forward strand.
AACTCCGCAAAGGAACATTTTGCTTCATCCTCCTGGACCAAAGGGTGTAGCTCGTCGATTGAGAACAGAGGAAGAGGCATGGAGTTTGTTTTTTACCACTGAAAAACTTTTAACAATAGTGGCATATACCAACGTTGAAATCGCAAGACAAAGAGCCTTATATAAAAGTGACAGGGCTTCTGAGCATATGAATTAAGACGAACATGAGGATTTATCGACTTCCAGCACTGTGCGCCCTTCTTTTGCTAAGGACACGAATATAAGAGAAATAAAGGCGTTATTTGGACTGCACTGCCACCATGACTCAAACAAGATATGAATTCCTTACCAACTGTTTGCGCTTTGATAAACGCTCTACAAGAGAAGAACGTCGGCAAAGTGATATACTGGCGCCAATAAGAGAGCTTTTTGATCATATTGTCAGTGTTTCGAGCAAACTGTATAGTGCTTCAGACTGCTGTAGTTTGGACGAAATGTTGTTGGGATTCAGAGGAAGGTGCGTATTTAAAATGTACATTCCAAGCAAACCCGATAAGTACGGTATAAAATTTTTGATGTTATGCGACTCCAAAACAGCATATATGCGGCTCTTAAAAATATTCCATCTGCGCATTTTTATACTATGAGGTTGACGGAGACAATTCACGGCAGTAACCAAAATCTCACTTGTGATAACTGGTTTACATCAATACCAGTAGCAAAGGAATTGCTAAAAAATAAAGTGACAATTCTGGGTACGCTGCGTCGAAATAAAAGAGAAATTCCACCTTCTTTTATTGATTTAACCAATCGTGATCGCAAGACAGCAAAATTTGTTATTTCTAAAGAGTTTGTTTTATTGTCATACTGCCCACCAAAATCCAAACAAAAAAAAATTGTTCCTTTGTTATCAACAATGCATACCAAAGCAGATTCCGATGCAAGAAACCAATTACCTGAGATGGTGGAACTCTACAATAAGACAAAATGTGGTGTTGATTTGATGGACCAACTTTGTCATAGGTACAGTGTATCCAGACGTACCAACCGATGGCCGATGGCTATGTTTTACGGTTTATTGAATATAGTGGGTGTTAACTCATATGTTCTCCTGAAAATGGTATGAAATCAGCGCCAAAAAAGGCGCCATTTCCTTAAAAAACTTGCACTTGACCTCATCACGCCCCAAATGGAAGAACGATTTACTTGGCCAACTTTACATGCAAATCTCCAAGTTCTCCTCCGAGATATTTAAAAAAAGAAACGGTCATTAGTTGAGCCCAATCCATCTGTAAATGAAAAAAAAAAGATGTGCAATCTGTCCAAGGGATAAGGACCGGAAGACGAAAATTAGATGCGGCAAGTGCCGAAACCCCTTTTGCGGCGAATATAGCCGGTCTGTGTGCCAAGAATGCCTCGATTCTAAACTTTAAGGTATTTTTAATATTCAATTACGTGTGTAATCTTAATAAAAAATAATTTATATAAAAACATATTTTTGTTTTTGAAATAATAACAAAACTATATTGGGGTTTTCTAGACCCCAGCGTAGTAGTAGTGTTTCTCCAGGTATGGGTAGGGTTTAAGGGTTAATATTGTAAACTTTCAATAAATAATTTGAGCTGTTATTGTATCTGTTAACTGTATCTTTAGAGCAATAGTTCGTTATTAAAAAACAAAAAAAAAGAATGAAAGGATTTCTTGCATTTATAAATAAAGCAAAGTAGTACTCGTAAATTCTAGTGTTTTTTTGAATAATTTCTCCAAAAAACCGACGAGGTGGCTAACTTACAAAAATTAATTATAAAAAAGAAACACAGTGTTGCCTTCTGTCTTAAACTCGTTTTGAGGGACGACTATTGTATATTGCTAAATCTCTTGCAAACTCTAACTTATCTGACCAGATGAAGACCAAAAATTAAATCTGGTTATCAGAAATATGAAAACGAAATTTGATAAATATGGCTACTACTGACTTTACAATAGAAAACAAATGTTTGTTTTATGGAACTGACACAAAGTTTTAAGAATATTTTATTCAAACGAATTCAGCATCTGCTTGATGATTTACTTGCTATTGCTTATTGTAAATGTTTACTTTTTATATATCAAATAATTTAATAGAAAAGGCTTAGGCATTATTTTCAATCATACTCGTAAATGACTTTAAGAATTTAATAGAGAAAAATTTCTTCATAGCAACAATTAATATTTGTGAAACTGATTTATACGCAAATATGTATTTATGTATATGTGCTACATGTACATTAGATATAAGAATTTAAGGATCGGCAAGTAATACCATAAAATAAGTTCACTTACCCCGTTTCTTAATTGATTGAATTTCTCAGTATTAATAATAATTAATAATACTCTTACTGCTAGGCAAACACAAATTAACTTAAATATCTATTCTCTTGTTGCGATTCCTCCAAGTTATGATTAGTAGCTGAACTATTTTGACGAGTCTAAGAAGAAGATATACATATATTAGAGTTTATATTAAAATTTAATAGAAGATATAGCATTTACAATTTATTTGTTTTTACGAAAACTTAATGATCCAACTTTGAAGATGTATTAAAGTCGTCCTCCCATCAACATTTTGCGCACACAATACCGAAAGCCCATAAAAACGTTAATTCATAAACTGCTCTGTCTTGAATGCTTTTCTTTTTCTTACAACCAGTGAAATAATCACAAGTTTTCTTCTGGAGTAACCATATCAAAATAATGATGTTAACTGTACGCTACATATGTACATATGTGTGGCCGAACTGTATTTTTTTGGTTGCGATGTTCAAAGTCAAGTTATGACAACTGTGTGGTCATAGGCAATCTTCGCATAGTGGAACTCAAAACAATAAGACATTTATTCTCAGATTTCTGGTGAAGCTGTTTTCTGTTGTTTCCGTTTCCCAAGCAATACTTTTTGTTAAATAAAATATTCATATTGTATATATATATGGATATGTCCGCGTCAGATTCATGTTGTAGATCTTTTTTTTTCAAAATCGCGTTCTATTATGTATTCTGAGCTAAGTGCCTTCAAATTGAGCTTGAATTAGGTGCGAAGATAACGTTTCCATTTGCCTCAAAAATAGCTCCTTTCATTTTCAGGACATTTAGCGGAAAACGAATGCCTTCCAGAATTTTCATAGAAGGATAGATTTTTTTTTTTTATTATGATAGGTACATCTGCACATTGTGGATAATATTGTGAAATAAATATATATTTTTAGTTGACAGCAGCAAACTGAGGACCAAATAAGGTGCTCGCTTTCTCCGATTTGACAATCGAAACAGCGCTAAGTTACTGAAATCAGCAAAGAAAATAATTAAGTTAGATAGGTGTTGAGTTTATTCAAATTTTATTGTTTAAGTATGCTATAATTACTGTATTTAAGTATTTTTAAGTAGTATTAGTTAAGTAGGTTTCATAAAATTGTTCAAGTAGGCTATTCGCTTTGTGGTCTCAACACTTGTAACTTGTAAAAACTTGCACATTTGATATATGTAGGTATATGTTGCGCACATACGCGCAGTAGCAACACTTATCCAGACTCATACCAGAGCTTGGCAAGGATGACACGGTCTTACGCCGTTTGTACTTGCAGAGATTTGTTTAATTGGTCAATTATAAATACGAATGTAAGAGACGAACACTGTTCGTTTGTCTTCGGAATTTTGAAAAGAAAAGTGATAAGGAAATATTTTTACAAAATATAAATATAGGGTTTTCCAATAAGGACTTTTTAAATAAAACGCAAACCATTCGAGATATTTCAAAAACTTTATTATCGGCTTGAAGTACAATCAAAACATTTATGAACGGAACTCGACGGAACAACTGGCTCTGAGCTCTTCCAACGTCGTCGGCGTGTTGGCATAAACCAATGACTTAACGTAGCCCTACAGAAAATAGTCAAGCGGCGTCAAATCGCACGAACGAGGCGGCCAATCGACTGGCCCATTTCTTGAGATAACACGCTCACCATACTTACTCTTCAATATATCGATTGTAGCGTGTGCTGTGTGGCTTGTGGCATCATCCTGTTGAAACCACATGTCGTCCAAGTCCATATCTTCCAACTCGGGCTAAAAATAATCGGTGATCATAGCGCGATAACGCTGACTATTCACAGTAACGTGACGATCGTTATCGTCGACGAAAAAATATGGCCCAATAACGCCGCCGGCATGCAAACCGCACCAGTTATTCTTTGTGGATGAAGTGGTGATTCATGAAGCACATGTGGATTTTCACCCGACCAATAACGCATATTTTGCTTATTGACGAACCCATTGAGCCAAAAATGAAGATATCTGCCGATGGTTGCATGAAAATATGGAGGAAGATGTACATGACATTGTGGTCCCTGAAAATCTTAGTGACCTTGGAGACGATGGAATCATTGACGATATTCGTTCAGACTCATCGGAAAATAATAGTGACGATGATGTGCCTTTGTCTAACTATGTCTCAAGGATTTTTCTTCGAGTATTGAGTGTTCCTAAATGTTTAAACGTGAAAAACGAATTCAAATGGACAGGGGAAACACCGGTAAGAACTAGAACTCCGCAAAGGAACATTTTGCTTCATCCTCCTGGACCAAAGGGTGTAGCTCGTCGATTGAGAACAGAGGAAGAGGCATGGAGTTTGTTTTTTACCACTGGAAAACTTTTAACAATAGTGGCATATACCAACGTTGAAATCGCAAGACAAAGAGCCTTATATAAAAGTGACAGGGCTTCTGAGCATATGAATTACGACGAACATGAGGATTTATCGACTTCCAGCACTGTGCGCCCTTCTTTTGCTAAGGACACGAATATAAGAGAAATAAAGGCGTTATTTGGACTGCACTGCCACCATGACTCAAACAAGATATGAATTCCTTACCAACTGTTTGCGCTTTGATAAACGCTCTACAAGAGAAGAACGTCGGCAAAGTGATAGACTGGCGCCAATAAGAGAGCTTTTTGATCATATTGTCAGTGTTTCGAGCAAACTGTATAGTGCTTCAGACTGCTGTACTTTGGACGAAATGTTGTTGGGATTCAGAGGAAGGTGCGTATTTAAAATGTACATTCCAAGCAAACCCGATAAGTACGGTATAAAATTTTTGATGTTATGCGACTCCAAAACAGCATATATGCGGCTCCTAAAAATATTCCATCTGCGCATTTTTATACTATGAGGTTGACGGAGACAATTCACGGCAGTAACCAAAATTTCACTTGTGATAACTGGTTTACATCAATACCAGTAGCAAAGGAATTGCTAAAAAATAAAGTGACAATTCTGGGTACGCTGCGTCGAAATAAAAGAGAAATTCCACCTTCTTTTATTGATTTAACCAATCGTGATCGCAACACAGCAAAATTTGTTATTTCTAAAGAGCTTGTTTTATTGTCATACTGCCCACCAAAATCCAAACAAAAAAAAATTGTTCCTTTGTTATCAACAATGCATACCAAAGCAGATTCCGATGCAAGAAACCAATTACCTGAGATGGTGGAACTCTACAATAAGACAAAATGTGGTGTTGATTTGATGGACCAACTTTGTCATAGGTACAGTGTATCCAGACGTACCAACCGATGGCCGATGGCTATGTTTTACGGTTTATTGAATATAGTGGGTGTTAACTCATATGTTCTCCTGAAAATGGTATGAAATCAGCGCCAAAAAAGGCGCCATTTCCTTAAAAAACTTGCACTTGACCTCATCACGCCCCAAATGGAAGAACGATTTACTTGGCCAACTTTACATGCAAATCTCCAAGTTCTCCTCCGAGATATTTAAAAAAAGAAACGGTCATTAGTTGAGCCCAATCCATCTGTAAATGAAAAAAAAAAGATGTGCAATCTGTCCAAGGGATAAGGACCGGAAGACGAAAATTAGATGCGGCAAGTGCCGAAACCCCTTTTGCGGCGAATATAGCCGGTCTGTGTGCCAAGAATGCCTCGATTCTAAACTTTAAGGTATTTTTAATATTCAATTACGTGTGTAATCTTAATAAAAAATAATTTATATAAAAACATATTTTTGTTTTTGAAATAATAACAAAACTATATTGGGGTTTTCTAGACCCCAGCGTAGTAGTAGTGTTTCTCCAGGTATGGGTAGGGTTTAAGGGTTAATATTGTAAACTTTCAATAAATAATTTGAGCTGTTATTGTATCTGTTAACTGTATCTTTAGAGCAATAGTTCGTTATTAAAAAACAAAAAAAAAGAATGAAAGGATTTCTTGCATTTATAAATAAAGCAAAGTAGTACTCGTAAATTCTAGTGTTTTTTTGAATAATTTCTCCAAAAAACCGACGAGGTGGCTAACTTACAAAAATTAATTATAAAAAAGAAACACAGTGTTGCCTTCTGTCTTAAACTCGTTTTGAGGGACGACTATTGTATATTGCTAAATCTCTTGCAAACTCTAACTTATCTGACCAGATGAAGACCAAAAATTAAATCTGGTTATCAGAAATATGAAAACGAAATTTGATAAATATGGCTACTACTGACTTTACAATAGAAAACAAATGTTTGTTTTATGGAACTGACACAAAGTTTTAAGAATATTTTATTCAAACGAATTCAGCATCTGCTTGATGATTTACTTGCTATTGCTTATTGTAAATGTTTACTTTTTATATATCAAATAATTTAATAGAAAAGGCTTAGGCATTATTTTCAATCATACTCGTAAATGACTTTAAGAATTTAATAGAGAAAAATTTCTTCATAGCAACAATTAATATTTGTGAAACTGATTTATACGCAAATATGTATTTATGTATATGTGCTACATGTACATTAGATATAAGAATTTAAGGATCGGCAAGTAATACCATAAAATAAGTTCACTTACCCCGTTTCTTAATTGATTGAATTTCTCAGTATTAATAATAATTAATAATACTCTTACTGCTAGGCAAACACAAATTAACTTAAATATCTATTCTCTGGTTGCGATTCCTCCAAGTTATGATTAGTAGCTGAACTATTTTGACGAGTCTAAGAAGAAGATATACATATATTAGAGTTTATATTAAAATTTAATAGAAGATATAGCATTTACAATTTATTTGTTTTTACGAAAACTTAATGATCCAACTTTGAAGATGTATTAAAGTCGTCCTCCCATCAACATTTTGCGCACACAATACCGAAAGCCCATAAAAACGTTAATTCATAAACTGCTCTGTCTTGAATGCTTTTCTTTTTCTTACAACCAGTGAAATAATCACAAGTTTTCTTCTGGAGTAACCATATCAAAATAATGATGTTAACTGTACGCTACATATGTACATATGTGTGGCCGAACTGTATTTTTTTGGTTGCGATGTTCAAAGTCAAGTTATGACAACTGTGTGGTCATAGGCAATCTTCGCATAGTGGAACTCAAAACAATAAGACATTTATTCTCAGATTTCTGGTGAAGCTGTTTTCTGTTGTTTCCGTTTCCCAAGCAATACTTTTTGTTAAATAAAATATTCATATTGTATATATATATGGATATGTCCGCGTCAGATTCATGTTGTAGATATTTTTTTTTCAAAATCGCGTTCTATTATGTATTCTGAGCTAAGTGCCTTCAAATTGAGCTTGAATTAGGTGCGAAGATAACGTTTCCATTTGCCTCAAAAATAGCTCCTTTCATTTTCAGGACATTTAGCGGAAAACGAATGCCTTCCAGAATTTTCATAGAAGAATAGATTATTTTTTTTTATTATGATAGGTACATCTGCACATTGTGGATAATATTGTGAAATAAATATATATTTTTAGTTGACAGCAGCAAACTGAGGACCAAATAAGGTGCTCGCTTTCTCCAATTTGACAATCGAAACAGCGCTAAGTTACTGAAATCAGCAAAGAAAATAATTAAGTTAGATAGGTGTTGAGTTTATTCAAATTTTATTGTTTAAGTATGCTATAATTACTGTATTTAAGTATTTTTAAGTAGTATTAGTTAAGTAGGTTTCATAAAATTGTTCAAGTAGGCTATTCGCTTTGTGGTCTCAACACTTGTAACTTGTAAAAACTTGCACATTTGATATATGTAGGTATATGTTGCGCACATACGCGCAGTAGCAACACTTATCCAGACTCATACCAGAGCTTGGCAAGGATGACACGGTCTTACGCCGTTTGTACTTGCAGAGATTTGTTTAATTGGTCAATTATAAATACGAATGTAAGAGACGAACACTGTTCGTTTGTCTTCGGAATTTTGAAAAGAAAAGTGATAAGGAAATATTTTTACAAAATATAAATATAGGGTTTTCCAATAAGGACTTTTTAAATAAAACGCAAACCATTCGAGATATTTCAAAAACTTTATTATCGGCTTGAAGTACAATCAAAACATTTATGAACGGAACTCGACGGAACAACTGGCTCTGAGCTCTTCCAACGTCGTCGGCGTGTTGGCATAAACCAATGACTTAACGTAGCCCTACAGAAAATAGTCAAGCGGCGTCAAATCGCACGAACGAGGCGGCCAATCGACTGGCCCATTTCTTGAGATAACACGCTCACCATACTTACTCTTCAATATATCGATTGTAGCGTGTGCTGTGTGGCTTGTGGCATCATCCTGTTGAAACCACATGTCGTCCAAGTCCATATCTTCCAACTCGGGCTAAAAATAATCGGTGATCATAGCGCGATAACGCTGACTATTCACAGTAACGTGACGATCGTTATCGTCGACGAAAAAATATGGCCCAATAACGCCGCCGGCATGCAAACCGCACCAGTTATTCTTTGTGGATGAAGTGGTGATTCATGAAGCACATGTGGATTTTCACCCGACCAATAACGCATATTTTGCTTATTGACGAACCCATTGAGCCAAAAATGAGCTTCGTCACTGAAGATGATTTCGCGATGAAATTCATCATCTTGGCGCATCTTCTCCAGAACCAAATCGGAGAACGTACGTCTTGAGCCAGCTTGATCTTGTATGGGTGTAAACCAAGATCCTTACGCAAAATACGCCATAATGTGTGTATTCTTGAGAACGCTGTGGAATTGACTGATTTGGATCGTTTGCTACGGGCGCCTGAACGGCAGCGATATTTTCGACACTTCGACCAACCAATTGTCTCACTGACACGGCAACATCACACAACCAATATGTAGACTCAAATTTTTGCACTAAACTTGTTATTGCCTGTCTACTAGGGCGAAAATTACGACCGAAAATTGGAGTTAACCCTCTTAAAGTTGCAGTCACCGACTCCGAATTTCGGTAGAAAATTTTTATAATTTGCAGACGTTGCTCGTTCGTGTACTTTACCATGATGAAAATGTTGCGTTTACTGAATAAATTGACAGTGACAGTTACATGATTAGTGAAAGAGTGTGTTCACAAAATAAATTCAAATTTGTCAAGTCCCTATTGGAAAAGCCTTTAGTAAATGTACTAGGTACATATACCTAGTACACTACCGCTCAAAAGTTGGGGGCCAAAAAATCTTTTACAATTTGAATCGAAATAACATTTAAATTATCAGTGATATTTGAAATATTTTTTGTAAGCTTAGGGACGATTTTTGTTTATTAGAGGAAAGCAGAAAATTATTAAAAATTTTACTATTTTTTTTTTAACGGGAATACTACTCGTATATTTCAACTTCTTTTCAATAAAGAAGTTCCCTTTATACAAATTCTAGGCATTCTTTCAATTAATTTTTTTAAGGTTTCACATAGCAGTGATTCCAAAAGTTTTGATGAATGTTTGGGGTCGTTATCTTGTTGAACCCAAAAGTTATCCCCAAGTCCTAATGGAAGAACGTGGTCCATCAAAATGCTTTTATTCCCCTCTTTGTTCAATCTGTCATCGGTTTTTACCAAATCTCCAATTCCTTCATAACAAAACGATACCCAGACCGTAACCGAAACGCCTCCCTGATTCACAGTTGGAACCACACATTGGTCCAAAGACTTGAGGGCCCGTTTTTTTTTTTGCGATTTTGTGGCCTTAGGAGCGGTTTTCAAGCAGCAATTCGACCTGTAAGTCATGCCGCACCTAAACGGCGTTTACAGACAGTGAGATTTCTCTACTGCCATTGACTTCTGTTCGGATTTAAGGAATGTAAGCCGGCGATATCTCTTTGAAATAACTCTAATATGCAAATCCTCTGTATTTGTTGTGACTTTAGGACTTCCCGAGCGTTTCTTTTCATGAATGGTACCCACTTATTTAAAACCCACTTGTTAACCCCATTGTACGAAATTATTAATTCACTTTTAAATAAAAAAATATGATAATTCAACTTGAGATCTTTTCGCAACCAGTGACAGCATGTGTTTGAATTGTGTCTTTTGTGAATTTTTATCTTATTTTTCTCCCTCCCACTCAAATAAATATTCGCTCAAATATTTATGACCCGTTGGGGCAAGAGGTAATTCCAAGATGATAATTAGATTAAGTAAATTCATTGTCTGCCCTGGTAAACATCTAACTTCCAATTAGTTACTATGTAGTCAAGCACTAACAGCACAGTATAAAAATAATAAAGAGTCCGCAATCTAGCGTTTTTTTTTCAACTAGTGCTTATTTCGTGAATGGTAACACTTAGCTCATATCTGATTTTACAGATAATTAGTTTTATCCTTCCGCTGAACGAATATGGTTGTGTATACGCTTGAACAACGCTGGGAAGTATTGCGACATTACTTTGAAAATCATGGTAATGTTGCAGAATGTGTGCGAAAATTGCGTACGGATTTTGGAAGAAGAGAAGCACAGTCAGCTCCGTATGTTCGTTATCTTGTGAAAAAAAGTGAAAGAAACTAGCATCCTCATCGATAAACCAAAGCGTGAAAAACCAAAACCAGTGCGTACACCCGAGAATATTGCTGCTGTGGCAGAAAGTGTGCGTGAAGCGCCATCAACATCAATTCACCGTCGTTCTCAACAATTGAACATTTCGGAGACATCATTGAGACGAATTTTGCATAAAGACCTTGGTATGACGCCATACAAAGTCCAATTGGTTCAGGAGTTGAAGCCAACTGACCATCCAATGCGTTTTCGCTTTGCTAAGTGGGCCTGCGATCGACTTAGAGAAGATGCCGATTTTGCCAAAAAAATCATCTTTTCAGATGAAGCTCATTTTGATCTTGGCGGGTATGTAAACAAGCAAAATTGTCGCATTTGGGGCACAGAATACCCGCACGCATACATTGAAAAGCCGATACACCCAAAACGAGTCACTGTTTGGTGCGGATTTTGGTCCAGAGGCATAATTGGGCCATTTTTCTTCGAAAATGAGCAAGGAGTGGCCGTTACAGTCAATGACGATCGTTATCGGGCCATGTTGAACGAATTTTTGTTTACAAAAATTGAAGAGGAGGATATTGGCAACATTTGGTTTCAACAGGTCGGCGCTACGTGCCACACAGCCGAAGCTACACTCGATGTTTTGCGCTCTGTTTTTGAAGATCGCATTATCAGCCGCAGAGCCGATGTCGTTTGGCCACCTCGGAGCTGCGATTTGACACCGTTACGCCGACAAGCCAGAGACAATTGACGCTTTAAAGGACAATATTCGTGAAGCCATTGGTGAAATACAGCTGCACACAATCGATAATGTGCTTAAAAATTGGACCGATCGTGTAGGCTACTGCATGGCCAGCCGAGGCAGCCATTTGAATGAAATTATTTTCCATTATTAACCGGAAGGATAAAACTAATTGTCTGTGAAATCAGATAAGCACTAGTTGAAAAAAAAAACGTTAGATGGCGGACCCTTTATATATAAAATGATTTTTAGAATAATTTCGTAGGATTAAAGAACTAAGTTCCGATTTCTGATTGACCCCAAATTTTTAAAGTAGCGCGCGCTCAAGGGGCTAAGGTACCCTTAAAATGTTTGCATACAGCGCGGGCGAAGGTAAATTAGGGAAAAAAGAAAGATAGGTACCGATGTACGTTGGTTTTAAGTGTCTAAATATTATAATGATTAGGAAATAGAGAGCTCGGCAAGGCATTCCACAAGCGAGTTGTTCGGCTTAGGAACGAATCACGAAATTTCAGATTACGTTGAGGGTATACTGATGAGCATTCATAGCGAGACGGGTCTTACGGTTGAAGGTGTGAAAGGGCGGAACGCTACTGGCGATTTCTATGGAGCACTGATGGTGGAAATAGCGATAAAACAAAGTGAGACACGAGACATTTCGTCGGTCGGTGTTCGAGGTGTTCGGTGAGTTAGCGATATTAGCATCACCTATGAGTTTTATCGCACGGTTTTGAATCCTATCTAGTAGGCGCAGAGATGCTTTAGGCGCACCTGACAAGATCTGTGTATCGTACACCAATTTTGGGCGGATGAATGCCTTATATATCGAGGCCAGCTTAGAAGGGGAAAAGTATTTCTTACATCGTTTGAGGAAACCTAGACATTTCGCAGCATTTTGGCGACATCGAATATGTGGTCATTCCAACGTAAGTTGCCATTGACACACATACCGGGAACGGAAAGTTTTTCGGTTTCGACGATGCAAGTGCCATTAATGGATAATGGCTGGGTGTTGAAATTTCGCTTTAACGACAGCAGAAAGCATTGTGTTTTGGAAGCATTAAATTCTACTCTGTTGATAGTTCCGCAATTGATTGGGGAATCGGGTCACATCGAATCGGCACTACCGGATGAAATGCCCTCCAAAATTGACAAAAAATCCGAAACGGTGATAATGCATGAGATACGATATGTATGTAGTACAGAAAATAACGGATGAGGTGAGTCAATTTTTGAATTTATAATTTCCAACTGATGAAGGTATCCATTTAGGATACTTTACGCAAAACAGTTAGATCTCCTTCAAGATAAGTCTTAAGATTGAGACTCCTAAACCCTTAGGAAATCCTAGGCGTGCAAGTTTAGTCATCTAGCGAAATCTAAACTAGAAAAAGCGCCGAACCACACGCACACTTGGCAACTGCGAAAAGGCACACAGTACAGATTATAAGGTACACTGTCCAATCAAACACGGAAAAAGAACAACTTCCTGCGCGGTGGAAAAAATACATATCTGCTACATATGCTCCTATCATACACTCCGGCAACAAAACAAGGATTCCCTACGAATATACAAAAATATTCTTATCAGTATTATCCTATTAAGCTACACTTGGCTGAGAAACATCTGCAAGAAGTTTTTCCTTAAACTGTGTACCACAATGCTGTAGTAGGGGCCGAATAGTGGTTCAAAAGACAAGTCGGTGGGGACAGGAATTTGCGAAGGATTGAATCCTATTAGCTATATCCTTTTTTGTATTAAAGACTTTAGAACGTATTCTGGAAAGTAAAATCTTATACAATCAAACTCAAATGTACAGAAATTGTACCCCACTAGGTGGGCCATACTGAAGCTATTTTGAAATCTCTCACAAGCTTAGGTATAAAATGATTCATAATCCAATGACATGATCCGTACTTAATTACAGATGTATTCAGAAGACTCTTGCGATTTTCATAAACAAACGGCTGATATGGAAGGTTTTAAGGCAGTTGCGTACGCGGATGGTGTGGTATTTTTAATCTAACTAACTTATGCAAACAGCTTTAGAAATAGCTTACTCCTGGAACACTTCTTTTAGTCTCGGTGTGAATGCGACAAAAAACAAAACTGATGTTATTTACTTCGAAAACCAAAGTACACAAAGTACCTCTAGATTGAACGATTAGTCACTCTTCTTATGTAGCAGTGCTTGACACAAAGCTCGAACAGAAAGCTTGACTTCAACGGCGGACAAGCTCAGCTTTCTACGTTCACATAAAACTGTTGGTAAGAGAAGGGAGGCTTCAGCCAAAAATGACTCTATGAAAGTATTCAGCGGTTGTTCGTCAAATTCTCGCCTATGAATCCCGTATCTGCTGACCTGCCCAAAGCAAACAATATAAAATCAATCGGTTGAAGAAAGTCCAAGAAGCAACTGTGTAGAAATGACTGACGCATTAAGATTTACCTACCTTACCTATCGATTATCTTTTACCTGCCCATTGGCTTTTTAAACAAAATATTGTGTTAGGCAGCGCAATCCATTTGAGGGAATCCCGATCCTGCGTCATACGAATACAGTCCATGCAATTTTCACCGACAATACTGCTCCACAAACACTACTTTCAAAAGTTTCTAGGTAAAATATCCAACCCCAGAGGAATGGAAAAACGGAAAAGTGAGAAGAAACTTCAGCACGGCGTATGATTAAACAATAGGCTGTGGATTCGACGCGGGCATCTATTTAGTTAAAATGCAGGTTTCAAAGTCTCCTCGCTTACCCTACCATGACAGTGTATTCCAGGCACACCTCCTTGCGCAGCTCTCATATTTTTGTTTACAATTAATTCAGTTTGTGAATCATCCAAACTAGTAACATAATTTCAGCCAGCTCCCAGCCTTCTCTGCATTCAATTTGAAGGGAACGAACGTGTGGAAGAGCTGCCTAGGCGGGCATACCAGAGTATGTTAATATTCCGCTATGAGTTGTTTAGGGCGACATGCATCAGTACCTCTTTAAGCTAGTCAAACTTGAATTTAATAGGCTTACCAATTGCATTAAGTCTGAAGAAATGTGGCCCAGATAAAGCAATTTTAAAAAATAGCTCCTAAGCAAGACAACACTCGTTAGAGTGGTAACCACATGTTATTATCCAATTGGAGACAATTTTGTCAGACTAGGATTTCCTATAAAAAATCCTGTCGTAACGGGAGGAGCAGCTACGAAACAGAATCTCTTACTCACTTTTTGTCAGGCGAGGACCACCACTCCTATTCGTCCACATACCACGCTAGACGAACTAATAAAGAGGAATCAGAGACTATTTCGACTTTCCACTAATGTTATAATATAAAATAAACTGCTGTGGCAAACAAAAACCTTGACCAAATTTTATGCATTGCCATTTCTGTCAATGACTGCATTCGCTTACACCGAATAGGGTGAGATCCAACTTTTGTAACCATATCGGATGTCTGATGAAATAAAAATTCCATTTTAATAGCCATTCTCTAAATGTTGACATTAGAAAATCTATTTTTCTCAACAACTCATAAAGGAATATGCATGATTTGCATAGCCGTTCGTACTGCGAGGCAACTACGAACAAGTTGCAAGTTCTACTCCATTTCTTATTTCGCAACAGTTTTTAAAACATCAAATAAGATTGAATTGTATATCGATATAAATTTACGTACAAAAACCACAAGTAATGCAATACCTGCAAACTCCAACAAGAAAAACATGAAAATAGACTCCTCGTATTCATTTGCATTTATGTGTTTCGCACAACACACACTGATCATGTTTTTCTATTGTACTGCAATTACTCCTTGTAAGAACACAATTTAAATTGATTTAAGAAGAACAAAATGAAACACTATTTACCACAGAAGAACTTGTAACTTGAGTTCTATAGTTTCAAATTTAAAAATTGTCAACTTGTTGACAAAAGCGCCAAATGAAATAATTCAGAGACATTTATGGAATATATGAATTTTTGACATAAGCACTGAATGCTTTAAAGTAGTCCAAAGTAGGTAGTTGCAATTCAAGTGAGCATATTCACATGAAAAATACTATCTTTTCCTAGTGCAAACACATGATTCTTGTACTATCATGCTGAATGTTGTCTTAAGTGCGTTAAGGACCACTAAAGTGGAAAGTATAACGTAGAGGATAGGAATCAATTCATTTGCGTGTTCTGCAGGAATTCTGGGCATCCCATCAATTCCAGGTGTTGTACTAGGTAACAAAAGCTGAATAAAATGTTCAGGTACGAAAGTAAGTGACCGAAGAAGAAAAGCTTCCAGCGAGTTGCGCAACCTCGACTTGGGTTGGCATGGTTATGTAGAGCCACAAAACGATTAAAAAATATGGCTGAAAAAGTTACCGGAAGCGGATTTAGACTTGAAACCTATCCTTATGTCGTTAAACGGAAGGAGGCTGTGGTTTAGACCCAAAATCGCGGGAAGGGTATTTGACCCAATGTAGAGTTGCAATAACTACTGGGTGCTGTGACCCTAAGATCAGCTAGAGGCTTTAGATCGGCTTAGACCCATACCAAGAGTGGAACTTGTGCCTCCAGCACAAGTTCCGCTTTGGTATCTGAGAAAGGCACCAGGAGGAGCGATGGCAAAGCGTATCCTTGCTCCCATGGATGTATGGGCATCCCGTTGACTTAAGTCTACACGACAGGCGTCTAAAGTTAAAATCCAAGACTCAATATCATTACACGGAAAAATGGATCATTTCTATAAACAATTGAATGAACATGCGACTCGAATAGATGTTAACTATCCGACCCTGTTTGATAAGTCGGACGCGAACTAATAATAATATGTGATATGCTAGGAAAATCTAAAGATCTTTGCAGTGAATATAAACTCACTGATCAGAATCGATAGGAGAACCACCTATCTAAACTATTGTTAAGTAAACTCCCAGATGTAGCTTTGGTAGGCGAAACTAATCTTAACCAGAACCACAAATTTGACTACAATGATGTGTATAGAAGAGAAGGGCTTCCCTCCATACGTGAGGGTGGAGATGGTATCTTAATACGTGAAGGCTGGAGAGTTGCGCGATAGGGTCTTATATAGAGGGGAGATGGAACCCAAACAACGCTATTCCACAATCACCCTATCCCAAAAATGGATAAAAATAGGACTAACCCAGCTAATCTTCGGTCAATTAGTTTGTTTCTGAATATAAAAAATGTATTTGAGAAAGTAGTCAACACTGTACGTTTAGAGGGGCTTTTCTATAAGCTGACCAGTATGGGAATGACGAAACTCTTGCTACGTAAGAAGTTTATTTTCAAATGTGGAAAAGCGATTTCAAGCTAAGACTTTAACATTAAAAACGGCTTATAATAGGGGGCTGTAATCCCTCTGATTCTAATTAAGATTTACACCAGTATACAGTAGGTTCCTTTATTCATGCACAATTTGTTGGCGTACAAATCAGGTGAAAAATTTGGGTCATCAGTAAACTCTTGCAGTTTAACTTTGCCTTGTTTACATTTTTTAAAGCACGATTCTTGTTTGCGCGATCACCGTTTTTAGTAATAAAACTGAAAGATGCCAGAGAAAAAAAGCAATATTTAAATAAAACACGCGTGCTTGCCTTACAAGACATGAAAAAAGAATGCTTTATTAATTCCCGAAAAGGAGTAGTACAGGAAGGAACCAAAACATGCAAAATGTCAAACTATTATACCTTAGGGTGAAGCCACAGGTTGGCCTTAAGCGTCAACAATTCTATTTAACCTAACCTATCTAAACACTTCACAAGAACTTATTTCGAAAGTCGCGTATTTGTTCTTGACATTTTAACTTTATACTTATCAGACAACAATAAATTCTTTAACAAATGTATTTATTTTCTTCCACACTGAAATTAAACTTACCTTTGCTCCCGGCAACAAGCTGTCAAAAATCAGTCTAGCCATATAGGTAAAAAAAATGCAACCAAGCGGCGCTGCAAGCACTTTACCGAGCGCAAACCAAATTCAGTTTTAAATTTTGAAGTGAAGTCGGTTACAGCAAGGAAGAAAAATAAGAATTTTGAATAATAATTCGTCAAGGGGCTTTATTATTTTTTTTTATTAAACATAATATGACATAGTATACTCGTAGTGTATGTACTAAGAAAAGTTATTTTTGTGATTCCAGTTGCCGGAGTAGTGCGCTTCCAGGTAATGTAACATTGCACACCATTTTTGAATGCTGTATATAAAGGGTGACCAGATAAGAACGATAGGAAAACAATTTAAATAAAACTTCAACGGTGTGAGATATGAAATTTATTCTGGCTTTATTTTAAAGCTGCGTTCATGCCATTATGTGTGGAATAGCACTTCGGCTTGGCTGCCAGTACTTGAAATTTTTGATGACTCGGCCCAATATGTGCGGCCTCATTCCGGCAATAGTGTATCAAAGGTTGGCCTCGAGCTTGTCCAAAGTAATTGGCTTGTTAGCCTCAGAGAATATAATAAATTTGACACCACTCAAATCACATGATAACGGCAGCCAATTGATGAACGATCGCCATGAAATGACACAGTCGCCAAATTTCTCTTTCACAACTTCGAGCGTTGCCTGGCTTGTATGGCATGTAGCGTCGTCTTGTTGGAACCACAGCTCGGATATGTTGATGTAGTCGAGCTCTGACCACAAAAAGTTGGTTAACATCGCTCTATACCTGAGATCATTGACGGTAACGGTGACTCCTTCCACTTTTCGAAAGAAATAAGGTCCAATGATGCCGCCATGCAATAAACCGCACCAAACAGCTAATCTTTGTCGATGCATTGATGCTTGGCTAAAAACTAGTGGATTGTGTTCGTTCCAATAATGGCAATTTTGCTTGTGGCCACAGCCGCTGAACCAAGAATTGGGATCGACCGAGAAGATGATCTTTTGGCCGAAATCCCGATCTCCGGCCAACATTTCCAGCGCCCAATTAGCGAACTCGCGGCGTTGTGTATGGTTGTCCCGCTTCAATTATTGAGTCAGCACAATCGTATACGGATGTAGGCCCAAATCCAAACGTCAAATTAAGCCGGATTGACTCTCTGGCGATGCCCAATTTAGCTGATCGGCGCCGTATCGACATTTCTTCGTCTTCTTCGATACTGGCGGTTATGTTTTTTCCATTTCGCACCAATATCTCTGTGGCTTAAGATCCATAAGACTGTACTCACGCTCAAACTTGTCCACGGTGAGACGAATTGCCTGCACACTAAAAGGTGCCGTGAAATAACGCCGCGCTCAAGAATGCCGAGTTCCTAAATTCGGCTTTATTTCGCTTTCATAAAGTGATTTTGGGATTCGGCATTATTTCGCAATGACAATGTGAAATAACGCAGACCATTGCTTGTAAAATAAAGCCAAATTCAGAATTTGAAGAAGGTATTTCACGCATCTAGTGGTTGCAAACATAACTTGCTAAACTGTGCTTGAATTGAAGAAAGATCCACTGCTTCAATTTGATTTGTTACTGAGGTCAGCTCTTCAAATGTCAAGACGGCGGCTCCAATAACTCGGCGGAGGTGGAGCTTGACCGATCTAACGCCCGCTTCCCACAGGCCAACGGAATGGGGAGCAGACGGTGGGGTAAAGTGCCACGCAATGTTGTCCTAGGCCAAAGATGAAAGTGATGACATCGTTATGCTTTTGCGATAGAATTAATCTATGTATTTCGTTTAGACATCGTCGCACGTCATGGAAATTTGTGCCGTTGTCGCTGTACATATTCCAACACTTCCCGCGGAGTGATATAAATTGTCGTAGAGCTAAAAACGAATCGGTTGTGAAATCACTTACCACTTCAAGATGCATAGCCTTCGTGCACATGCAAATGAAGAGGGCAATGTAAACTTTCGAATATCTTTGGTTACGTCCACGAGAAAGCTTAATTGTCAACGGTCTAGCGTATTAAAGAAAGGTCGGCTAAGCTGTATACGAGTACGTTGCGGTGGTAGGTAGATATTTCGGGAGTAAAATAGGACGTTTTAAATTATATGAGATGTGAGCATGCTTATGAAACCTCCCATGCGCAGCATCGCCGTCCAAACATGCTGAATACTTGAGTATAGTTGATTTCGACGAAAGTTGTTTTGTATCTCGTAAGTCCTTGATATCTGCGAAATATGCTTTCTTTTGTACGAATTTGATGAGTACGGTTTTCGCAGCTTGGAACTCCTTGCATTTCAAATCGTGAGTTATACGAGCGACTTAGTTCCGGTTAAAACAAAGACAGTATACAACTATCTGCACAAGCCGGCACCACGACGAAATTTTATTGATAGGTAATTGGATAATGTTACTTTCGTCTGAGGTAACAAATAGAGAACTTAACACTCAAGTGGATATGAGTACACTTATAATGCATCAGCATGTGTTGGAAAACGGTATAGAAAGAGAAGAAAGATGTTTGGGCTCAGTGGTTATTTCGCCCCATGTGTGGCATCCAGCATTTAATGGGGAGACTAAATTTTTAGTGGAAACTGGCTTATGATTGTTTTCTAGTTAACTACTCACTTTACTTGATTTTAGTTAACTAAAAAAATGAATGTCTTTCGGGCAACGTTGGGATTCGAACACCGAACCTACGGATTGGAAGACAGTTCACTACCACTTGAGCCGCGGCCTTATTTCGGCTACGACAGGTTAAATTTCAGTGACTGTGGGTGATATAGACCAGGTCGAATAAGGCCAACGTCCTTTCGCGTTAGACAGTCAAGATGGACCGCTCTACCAAATAGGGCAATTTACAAGATTCGAAGGTAATATACCAAGCGAAGCGCAGTCAGCGGGATTACATTCCGATGCGACGTAGTGCCATGAGTGTCTTGGAATTATTTCGATGATGAGAACTGTGCGATTGGCAACAAAGGTTGCCCAACGGCGTGGGGGGGACGATAACCAATGTAAAACTATTTCTGAATCACACCAAGCCAATAAATATGCATTAAACGAATTCTTTACAAGTTTTAATAGTCTCGATAGCAGTAAAGCACCACAAAGTTCTAAACGTGGAATAGAAACAAATTTTAAAGGGGCGACTCTAGTTTTTGCAGCAACTATGGAGACTGTAACTCTACCTGTAATTGTTTTTGATCTAGCCATATACCACGGCGGCGTAAGCTAAAGACGACGCATCCAAAAACCCGCGAAGTTCTATGTCCTGTTCAGATGAGAACACATTTAGCGGAACACGAATTTTTTTGAAATAAGGAAAGTTTCCCGATAGATCATCCATCGAGCAGCTAGGTTTAAACTCAGTATCAAGTAAGAAGTGACATTCTATGAACTGAATTTGGTTATCCAGAATCTTAGCAAGAATTGTAAGCAATACCGTTTGCTTTCATTGGCTAAGTTCAAGCGAATGGTTTGCGACTAAACCAGAACCAGACATGTTGTCACGATCTGAATCATGAATCTGATGAATTTCCATATGAAACAAGGATTTGAGACGAAGAAGGAAGCCTCTTAGAGTCCTCTAAATGGACGAGGGAATGGTGGCGAGATTTACACAGGCGACAACGAACTGCGACATTTGTTAGATGAATGTCCAATTCGAAGACAGTTAAAACATAGAGAATTTTCCATAACGAATGCTCAACCTGATTCAATACTATGTTCCAGGAATACGAAACACTGCTACAGCAAATGGTCTCCTGTGCACCTCGGACAGCGTGAAATGTTTTCCACGCAATGTAGTGGAACGATTTGGGAGTCGATACGATTCGAATGAGTATCATCGTAGTTCGAGAAATTCAATCAAATCATAAATAGAGCAGTCGTCTCGTGTAAATGATTCTTGCTCAAGTTTATTGAGAAATAGATATATTAGACACAGATCTTGATCATTTTTCTCTGCTGCCTGGAGTCCGCTAAGAACTTCATCAGCACCGTCTGTGATTTTGCGAAGTACGTGAGCGCTTGAGGAGGGAGGGGGATTTGATAACGAACACGATAAGCAACACGTGGAATTACTCGTACGGGATTTTTCAGACGAATGTACAGTTTGATTAACCTTTTTGTTTTTCCTCAATAAATTACGAAAAAAAAAATCCGGTAGCGAAGGACCAATGTTTGCGAATTTCCACAAATTTGTTTTCAATCCAAAACGAGCGTCTAATTCTTATATGGTATGAAAAATTAAAAGACTATTCAAACCGCACAATTCAATCACGTTATAAATTTTAATTCAATAATTTTTGTGCAATGCAAAACCTTACTCGTTGACGGTCAAATCCGGAAGAAAGTATTCAATTTTATATATTAGGTTTTACCACATGAAATGTCAAATTTTTCGCTTAGTCCTTAATTAGTGAACATCTGCACAACACAGGGGGTTTTCTTTTTTTATAAGGTAAAGTGGTATGTGTGTTTGATGTGTGCGACTTTTAGGGTCCGTTGTACAGTTATTTTTTCCTAGGAATTTTTATATCATGCTGTCGACGGTTCAAATTCGTAATCTTTTCCTTTACGAGTTCAAACTGGGACATAATGCGTCTCTGGCAGCCAAAAACATAAGTGACGCATTTGAGAATATAGCGGTGAACGAACGCACCATTCGGCGTTGGTTTGGTAAGTCCCGTTCGGGAGATCTCCTCCCACGAACCGCGTGGGAAACCGGAAACGGTAATTGACGACGCCATTTTACGAGAAACAATGGATGAAGACCCAACAAAAACGGTGCGGGGCATTGCACACAACATGGGAGTATCCCCGTGACAATAAGTCGACACCTATGTCAAATAGGAAAAGTGAAAAAACTCGACAAGTTGAATTGAACGAGGCCCAAAAACTACGCCGTTTAGAAACCTGTGCATCACTGAGTCTATGACACCGATCTTTGCACCGTATAATCTCATGTGATGAAAAGTGGATTTTGTACGACAACCGTAAAAGATCTGGGCAGTGGATGGATGCAGACGAAAACCCAAAGCACACCCTCAAACTTGGTCTTCACCCAGAAAAGGTTATGATGATAATCTGGTGGACATCGAAAGGACCAATCCACTTTTCATTTCTTCAGCCAGGGGAAGCGATAAATGCAGTCAAATATTGTGAGGAAATCGACATAATGCATACGAAATTGGCTTAAAAGTAGCCTGCGTTGGTAAATAGGCAAGGTCCGATCCTGTTGCATGACAATGCTAGACTCCATACCTCACACGTAACGGTGCATAAGCTGCTACAGTTGGGATTCGAAATTCTTCCGCATCCACCGTACTCTCCTGATATTTCTCCAACGGATTATCACCTTTTCCGCAGTCTGGAGTCATTTTGTCGGCAAAAGGTGTTCCGAAACCGGGCAGAGGTCATAGAAGCCTTTGAAAACTTTTAGCGTCAAAAAATTAAGCCTTCTATAAAAAAGGAATAATGGACCTTGAATCATGGTGGAAGAAGGTTATAAATGTCAATGGTTCATATTTTGACTAAATAAAATTTTATAAAAAAAGAAATATTGACTTTTAATTTTTTACAAAAAAATCGGACATTTCATGCGGTACACGTACAATCTAATAAATAACATGAGTATTGAGGAATGAGTATTTGATAAAGAGAGTGAATGCACCCGTTGTTCGGATCTTATTCCTCAGTTTTAAATAACCTATTCACTAAAATATGTAATACACGACAGTAGATGGGCAGCTTTAAGCATAAAATTTGCATATTGTGCATATGTATGTATGTATCAGACAATTTAATCATGCCACTATCACCAGATATGCTACCACCGTTGGGAATTATTGTGTGTAGCGGATTTTTCTCATGCTGTACAGTTTTTCCTTATGCTCATAAGCTTTGCCATCGACGATCGTGCTGTTCAGTTTCTCACTCGCTTGTTGTCAGTCAAACCAAATATATTAATTATTATAAAGTTCTTGAACAATTGACATTTATTTTTTCTTGTCCTACAGGGCCAAAAAACTCTTTGGTTCTCAAAACACCTAGTCGAGTTCGATTGTACTTCAAGCCGATAATAAAGTTATTGAAATATTCAAATGGTTTGCGTTTTATTTAAAAAAAAAAAAGTCAAGTGCTTCAGGGCATTAGACAATGTATGGGAAATTTCAACAATTATTAATTAATTTTGATTGTCGATTCTCCGATCCCAAAAAATAATAATAAAGAAACCCAGAAGACCAAGAGATTGGTGCGAAACGATCAATATGATGGACGGAAGACGAGCTTCTTTTCGCGCGAACGACGAGGACCTCAGGGGACATATGGCGCGGCGAACAAACAATTAGCTTAATTCCTTTCTATTTTTATAACTTTTTGTTTTTTGGGTAAAACAAAAACCATTACCAACAGGATTAAAACTTATTGAATTAAGAATCAATACTGTATTGTATTTTTCCAAATAAAATATGAGAAATAAAACGAATTGCATTTATTTAAAATTATTTATTTCTTTCCTCTGCTCTTGAATAAAATAATACAATTAATGTTACTATATACTCTAATAAAAAGAAAGCAATTTATCTTTAATTTTTTTTTTAAATAAATCGTTTTCAAATAGGAAGAAACAGAAAGAGGGTATAATAAATTTCGAAAAAATACATTTTTATGTTATTTTTAAACGAAAATTCAAATTAAGTTAAGAAGAGATTTTTGCTTTACAATTTAGAATACATTTAAAGTAAAAATTCGACTACAGAATTTTAAAAATAGGAAAGAAAAGCAAAATCATCGATATAATTGTTTTTTAAGTGAACATATTTTTATTAGTATTATCTTGCCGAATATAATATACTATATTATTTGCAATAATAAATGTCTAATCAGTTTCACAACATCAGATATATGTAGTATTTTACGACCGGCTTGATATTAATTTAGATTGGCTTACGATTTTGCGAGAGCTTAACGTATAAAATACTGTTTTCGAAATCTTAAAATCATTAAAAATAAAGCACATGCCATTTATGAAAACTATATGCGAGTATTCATAACAAGTGAGATGCTAAATTTTATTTCATTTTTGTACTAAGAAAACATGTGCGAAATTTTATTGATAGTGATAACATACGAGTAATGCTGTTCTTAAAACAAGCAAACAAATGACCCGTCGGAAGTAAAAGTCGCATAATTACCCTTTTTTATAATTTGGATTCACACATCCAGCCAATAATTTTATAGCTGGCTATGAACATTAGTTGGCAAGTAAACTCTTAAAGTAGTCCTTGTAGAGCAACATAAAAGGTAAATGAATATGTACTCATCTCTTATAGTGGTATACTACATGGCTTAGTATAGTCTAATCACAGCGTATCACGCACACAGCGTAGTACATAACGCAGACATATATAATGTCTAAGTGTGTTTATGTGTATTTTGTGTATGTAGGTTAAGTAGTCTAAGGTTGTTTTTTTAAGTTAGATATTAAGTTTTTATAAAAAATAAAAATTGTCCATATGCTAAGTTTTTGTAATCAAATTTTTTTCTTTAGTATATAAAATAAATATTTCCAAATAAAATGTAAATGAAGTCGAAAGACATAGATATAAGAATTTAGAGTAGCTTAGAGTGCCTGTGTGGGGCCAGTAAGTTAGTATAAGATTGTTAAGTAATTATAAGCTAGCATTTAAGCATTTTTTGTTAGTATGTAAGAGTTAGTGATTAAGAAAATAAAATGCATCGAAAACTGAAACTGAACGCAGACATATGTATTATGTAATAGTGATGTAAATGAGTAGAAGTTTATCTCTTGTCGGAATATGTTCTATGTTCTATATGTTCTATAAATTTAACTCTGTTTCTTGCGAAAGTGAGTTTCTAAGTCACACTCCTCTCCCATAAATACGTTCACTCATAGTACAATACATAGTACATAATACATATCTGTGTGTACAGAGGACAGGCAAAACGACGGGTGTAAAAGCGATAAATTAAAAAAAAAAAAAAAAAAAAAAAAAAACGGTAGAAGAAAAGACAGAAGCGGTGCAAGAGGAAGCAAATAGAGTGTAGTATAAAAGTGATAGATTAGCATATGAATCCACCAGTCAACGCTGACAAATATACCGTTCACCAACTGTGTGAGCGGCTAAGCGACGAAGAAAAAGAAAACGATTATTTAGTTACCATCGTCAGGAAGAGGAAAACAACAATGTGTGCGGTGCGTCTACGAAAGAGAATACCAGAGACAACGAACAGATGAAAGGGCAACAACAACAATATGGACATGACCAGAGGGACAGTGCTGAAAAGCAAAGCATAGTCAGTCTTAGCTGCATAATAAGACAAATTTTCTTACTGAAAGTGTTGCCAGTCTAGTTGATCAAATGCAGGGGTTGGTCGGTTCAAAGGAAAACAAGTTGTCCATGCGCTGTAAGTTCGAGTCTCGGAAGTGTAGAGTCAAAAATTGAAAAATACCACTTAAATAATATACCATATGTCCTAGAAGACTATATTATAAGGTCCATTAACAGACACTTCAAAGATGATACTATTTTTCTTGCCTCTTTTTTCTTTTTCTGCCACGATAAGACAGATAATAGGAGTCCGTTTGTAGAAGCAGATAGCTTCTTTAAAGAATTGTTCGCCTCATTTGAAAATGATGAAGCTTTTTGGATAAACGAATTAAATATTGAATACCTACTCGTAAGTTCAGTTTCTAGTGCAAGAAGAAATTCAATTTCATTTGAAAATACTCGTAATTGCCCAAGCAACTACAATTAATTGAGGACAGCTATATAATTGATCACGGAGCAAAACTTAACTACTCAGAATCAGTTAAAAGACCGAACAATGCAATATAAGACAGCTCAAAGACAAAGTGAACAGTTGAATGAGGCTTTGTCAAAAGTGAGATGTGATCTTCTAAAAGTACAAGGCATAAAAGGGTTATATAATAATTTGACAAAATTAACAGAGATAGAGCTACAATGGCAGGGAAAAATGTTAGCTACCGAGAAGATTGTAGAAACAATACGGATTCATTTCCTAAACCGAATTGAAGACAACGGGTTTTACAGTAGAAACTTTCTAGAAAGGAGCAAAACAACTACTGTGGATGAGATGCTCATATCAAGTCTGTAGAAGTGACTGCAAATGTTATAAACCAGAGAACAGTAGAGATTGAAAAGCGTACTCAAATGGTATTTGATACTATAAAATGCCAGGTCGGTTTCAAATTTGAAAATTAGATTCAGATCCAGTAAAAAGTATTGGTTTGTTATGAACGAATTCCGGAACATATATTTTATTTATTTATTATTACTTATTGTGAACGTACTACTTATTGTGAACCAACTTGGATCAACTGGCAGCTGCCGTGGTTTTGACAGTGGGTAAAACTGGAACCACATGTTTGGTAGTGGTTTTTGGAGTTGAGAAATTACATCGAGCACGATGGTGTGTGTTTTGGGTTTTCTTCTTTGGGCTACTCATTTTTTGTATATTTTTTTTGATTTAAATAAAATAAAGTTCATTACACAATGACTTCAGAAGTGGGATGAAAGAGAGGAAAATAAATAAATATTAATCACCTCGAGCAGATAAAATTTGGATCCTAGAATTTTGCATTCTTCGATCGCACCAGTGACTTTAGTCGCGTGTCTACGTATTAGACATATCCCGTTACCAACGAAAACAGCGTCATCATGAGCGACTATCTTCGCATGTCGAAACGACAGTTAATTGAACGGCCGAAAACATTGTGTTCCCGAGTACAGCGACAATGCCACAAATGCGTACCCTTTACAGTTAAAGTGTGAATTTAAAGCCTGGTGGTGTGTTATCGCCAGTTCATGGATTGAAGGATCGATTCCGAAATTTACATGCGATGATACGTACGCCGTGAAGAGTGGATTGGATGATTTTGATCGTCAATGTTAATGGGTGGTACAGGAGCATTATGGCTGCAAACAATCATTGCCAGTGTGTTTCAGAAAAACGTGCGTCAAATTAGTTATTTTACTTTACTCATACACACACATGTTTGTAGCCAAATTATTTTCTGCATTTTATTGACGATCGCGCATTGTTTGCATTTCCTCAGTATATTTCCATACTTCTGCGGTATGTATTTCGAAAGTGCTTTCTATTAACTCACCCAAAAGGGCCGCAAACGAGTATTATTAAGTCTGCAGCAAAATATTTAAAAACGTCAGAGGCATATGTGAGAAATTCGATAAAGAGGTATAAGGAATGCAAGCACATCCAATAAGGACATAGTCTTTGCTTTTTAACGTAAACACCTGTCGGGTAGACTTAAGTTTACGGGATGCCCATACATCCTGTCATCGCTCTCCGTCAATCCATTAATACCAATTCGGAACTGTATTGGATGCAAAATTTCCACCATTAACACGAGTGGAGGCCGACCTAAAATCTCTTACTGCTCTTAGGGTCACAGCACCCAGTACTTATTGCAACTCTACATTGGGTTAATGACCCTTCCCGCGAGTTTGGGTTTAAACCGCACCCACTCCCACAAGGGGGCATACCTCTAACACGTCAGGCCCGGACCATGATCTGAGGGGCTCCTAACTCTAACCTTCCCTTAAGAACAATATAATTGTTTGTAATTCAGTAAAACAGCTTTATCAACAAAACATACTGTATAAAAACCCCTGTAGTCTTCCTTTTTTTTAAATTGTAATCATAATAAAGCTCTGTTCAAATAAAAATATATTTTTTTATCCCCTTTAGTTTTAGAAGTTGTAACTCGAGCGTAAATTATAAAAAAAAAGAAAAAAAATAGTTGTGTGTTGTACTTTAAAGCTGGAAAACAATTACACTTATATTTACAAAAAAGTGTTTATAAAAGTACCATAAAGCATTATACATGGTATATCAAATCATGTAAGGGAAAAATTAAGTTTGATAGTGCGTTGAATGAAATAAAAAAAGCGATGTCATATAGCCACATGTTGACCTGGAAGAAATGACGAAGAAAATGAAACTTGTAGATTCAATTAAAAGCGATCGCTCAGTTTCGCAAAAACGAACAACCGCAATCACATCCAGGATTTCGCTGTGAACATTCACGGATGCAAAATACGAGTATTTTCTAAAATAGACCTGCTAAAAGTCTCTCATATAATACCTGTCGCCGAAGAAGACGTTTATAAAACCGCCATCAAAATACTACTCGGTTTGTTTGAATTTCGGCGAATACCATTCGGCTTAAGGAACGTTGCACAAACATTCCAACGTTTTATAAACACAGTCCGTCAAGGTTTTGATTTTACTTTTATTTACGTGGTGGATATATTGGTGAATATATGAAGAATACAAATTGCTTATTCAAGCGTTTATCGGAATACCGGATCACCATTAACACTTCCAAATGCAGTTTTGGAGTAGCAGAGCTGGACTTCCTTGGACAAGCAATACCGATGGAATTTGTTTAACAAATGAACGCATTCAGGCTATACTCCAACTTCCTAAGCCCACCTCCATCAAACAATTGCAATGGTTTTTAGGAATGATAAATTATTATCACCGATTCATTCCCAATTTCAAAAATCGTAACCCCGTTTTACTCCCAAGCAGGAAACGCAAGTGTCGAGCGAAAATCTAAAAAAAATTGTTGAATGGACCGAGAACCTTAACGAGGCATTTGAGGAAGCCAAACAAAGTTTATCCAACGACACCTTGCTATCGCACCCAAGAGTCAGTGCGGAATTTTCTATTTTCGCTGACGCTTTAAGCACTGTAGTTGGCGGGGTCTTACAGGAAAAAACGAAAACTGCGTGGGAACGTCTGTCATTCTTCTCATAGAAACTTTCAACAACAGAAACAAAATATTGCGCCTTCGACCGCGAACCGCTAGCAACTTATTTATCAATTAAACGCTTCAGATACCTCGTCGAGGGGCAGGAATTCAAAGTGTATACTGACCACAAACCCCAGACATACGCCATTGCATCGAAGGCAAACGTCCACGACAAACTCGCAAACTCGATTTTATCTTCCAATTCACGATTGACATAGAGTACAGCGACCAGATAACGAGGTCGCGGATATTTTATCTCGAATGGACGAGCAGTAAATCTGTTCAGCTGATATCAACTGGTCCAGAGTTGAATAATATGCTAAATGAAAAGAACAAAGATCAAACATAGAGACTCGAGATTCAACAATTTAAGTTCCCCGAGTCTGAGATTTATTGCGAAATCTCTACGGGAAGTAACAGACCTTTTGTACATCCTGCTCGTCGCCAAATTTTTGATTCGTTATATGAAGGGCCATACAAAGTTGTACGACGCACGAGAAACGTTTTTGTCTTGATTATATAAAATAAAAACGTTTCTATTTCAATTGATAGATTGAAACCCGCTTACGTGATAGAAAACTTTGAAAAATAAAAGGTTACTAATACGGTGTACCTAGTGTTTTATGCTGTTATCTTTGGGAGGTTTTCACTGGGGAAGGGGGATGAAGTGGTCACAAATTGCATTATATTAATGTATCGGGCTGAATGCATTAGCCATTAACATTATTGCATCACCCTATCTCTCTCTCGCGATTTCCGGCATCCTGCACTTTCTGACGTACCAATTCTTAGCGTTTCTTTTTTATTTTTCTATTTTTTTTTTCGTTCGACATCCATCTTGGCTGGAAGTGCGCGAATAACGACAGCACTCCCACAATTCTAAGTAATAGAAGTGTTGTGTTGACATTACTCTTTCTGAGAATATGCATCACAGACGCCATGTCATCTGATCCCGTCTGGACAGATCGTGTAAATCTGCTGATACATACATTTATGTACATTCATTCACCATTATTAGTTCAGTTGGGGAATATAAAGTTTCAGTTTGAAAACTCATCTTGTGCTGTCTTGAGCATTTAATTCGAGAGAAAGAGAGAGAGAGGAAGGAGTTCAAGTCACGGATAAATAAAAGAGTTAGTTCACGATCAAGCATAATTAAGGAAAGATGAGGTTGTAAAAAGATATGAATTAAGTTTACATAAATGGACTAAGTAAATAAATAAATGGACTAAGTTAATAAAAATTAAGTGTATGTGTATCATTTAAAGTGGTTAGCAAACAAAAACTACTCAGGTTATGGGCAGAGAGTCCATGATTCGTTTTGCAAACTTTTTAATGGGATATGCAAACGGATTAAAAATTTAAATTCAACGTTCAGAACGCACGGAACCATGTCAGCGACATACACGATTTCATCAATTGACAGATTGACCGGCAGGGAAAATTACAACATATGAAAATTTGCGGTGAAAACGTATTTGCAACACGAAGAACTTTGGGATTGTGTGGACCTACCCACAGGAGTAAATCTTGACAAGTGAAGAGATACAAAATCGAAAACTAAAATAATTCTTCTGGTGGATCCAGTGTTCAGAATAATCATTAAATCATTATACACTCACCCTGATGGTAACAATGCCCCAAACAACAACAACTTTCTTAAATGTCAAGGAAATCTATGTAAAATGTCAGAAAATGTTAAAATTATTGATCTAAGCGATCTAAAAATATATATCTACACCTAAAAATATAATATAATATAATGTATATCTAGTATTCTTACTTAAGTTATAAATAAAATAAGTTCAAGTTTTACAAAGAGGTAGTCTACGTTCATGTACAGGAAGCGGAATCAGCGAAAGAAGTTTGGCAAAGTCTGGAGAGGGCATTTGATGATTCGGGGGTAGACAGGAAGGTAGGCCTTTTGCGAGAATTAATTAATACAAATCTTGATAACTGTAGCAATATGGAAGAATATGTCAACAAGACATAGACTTCGCAACATCGGTTTCTTGGTTGACGACGAGTGGCTCGGAATTCTGCTGCTTGCTGGATTGGCTGAAGAATGGCAATAGAAAGTTCCGGCGTCAAGATCAGTTCGGATGCTGTCAAAGCAAACATTTTGCAGAATGTAAAGACATGTGATTCTTCAGTATTTTGCTCTACTGACAGCAAGGGTTCATCTAGAGTAAGTAAGCAATCTTTTACGGTAAGGGTCCGCAATACGAGTAGATACGGCCATATTATTAAGTTCTGAAAGACGAACAAAAAGGAAAACTACAGCAGTGAAAATTCGAAAAACAACTTTGCGGTGGCAATTGCTTCTCCAGCGAAATTAGACAATGATTGCTGGTATATTGATTCAGGTCTCCACGGTCAAAGTTACTGGTAATAAAACGCTCCAAGTGAACGGATGTGGTAAGGTTAATATTAAGGTTAGTGATCTGGAAGGCGAGTTTTGTCAAATACAATTAAATAACGTTTTGCATGTGCTGAGCTGGCATCAAATATATTATCCGTCAGCCAGATGATAAAAAACGAGTGCAAGCTAAATTTTTCTCCAACTTGGTGCGCAGTATACGAGTACCAAGACGGTAAACAAGTCTTAATTTAAATGATATGTATGTGGTAAATTCACAAGCTTCAAGTTTTCTATGGCTTCAAAGAATGGGACACCTCAACTTCCCTGATTTGTCCAAGTTGAATGAAAATACAACAGGGGTTCAGGTGCATGTAAAACCAACGGATCAAACCGTTTCCACCATTTGCTTAGAAGAGAAGCAATCCGTTCAAGAATGCTGGACGAAGATCATCGAGCATGCTTGAATTGATTCACTCTGATATGTGTGGACCTATGGGGCATAAATCGTGGTGCCAAATATTTTTTAACGTTTGTGGACATCACGCAAAGTATTATAAGTGTCTATTTCATTCATTCTGAGGTTTTCTCAAAATTTAAAGAATTCAAGAGCCTAGTGCAAAATCAGATTGCATTCATCAATGCAGATTTTACCACATTCTTAAAGGCACATAGAATAAGGCATCAAACGACAAATCCATATAAACCTGAGCAGAATGGTCTCGCAGAGAGCATGAAAAGAACGCGCACAGTGCATGCTATTCAACGGAAAATTAGAAAAACAAATTTGGGCAAAAGCTATTTCTACAGCATCTTACATAATAAATCGCTTACCTACGAAAGCTTTAGACTACAAGACACCAGAAAGAATGTGGTGTGGTGTCAAACCGGACATCAGTAATATGAAAGTTTTTGGTTGTGAATCTATGGTATATTTACCCAACGAGAAAAGGATGAAAAAAAGTTAATTTTTGTCGGCTATTACGATGAGACAAAAGGCTACCGATTTTATGACGAAGGTAAGAAACAAGTTATTAAAAGTATAGAGGTTGTATATTTTAGAGAAAGACTATGTAACGATGCCAATGTCCGACCTGCCAGCCAACCAAAATAAGGATACCACTAATGATTACGAGGGCAATGAATGCAATTTGAGCTCAACCACCACACCGAATACATCAGAAATCACCAGTAGTCCTGACGATCAAGACAAAGAATACAAACCAACGACTAATATAAAAGACATTCAACAATCGAACTTTAATTTAAGACCACGAAAACCTAAGACTGTCACCTATGTATGCCAAAACCTAGCTGGTCTCTATAATATGGAGAAGGATCCTGAAAGCGATAAGCAATAGAAAGAGGCTATGGATCTCGAATTTGACTCACGAGACCTGTACACTCTCTGATATACCGTACGATAAGAATGTTTTGCGGAGCAAATGCGTTTATAAATTGGATGCAGATTGTGATATTTCTTTTACTCTATTACTTATTTAGCTATCTAGCGAGATAGCATGCGTATTCCACCTAATGAATTAGATTATTGGTCGCTAAACGCGCATCTTAAAGTTTTGACGGAAATATTGTTCCGAAATGGCGATACGTATTCACCACCCTAATGACTAGCTCCATAGACAACTAATTTTTTCTTTTTTCAAACTTGCACCTAACGAGGAAGTTTGCCTCCCAAACCTATCCGGCAATGATTTGGGATCTACAGCGTTATTTCTGTATAACGTCTGTTTGTTTGTTTTATAGACATTTTTTTTGTTCTCTTTTACATAGATCTAATTATAGCATCGATCGTTCGTGAGCGATCGCCAACCTATCAGGGATCTTATGATGATAATTTTGCTAAGATACTCTTAATCACCCACTGATCTAGTGAGCGCTCCGTCCTTTCAGCGAGTACGTGTCATCCTCAAATTTAATGGAATCCGCCGTTGCGTGGATATCTTTAGACCAAGCCATAGCATTCAGCTTGCTATCTCAAATACATTGGTTCTGCGCCCATACACTCGTTGGCAAGCAGTGCAGGAGTTTTGGCCGCTTGAGATCAATTCTTAAGATGGCAGTCATCTATCTAGTCAGCTAATTCGAAGCCAAAGCCAAAAATTCTCCATGGATCCACCCTCTAGCGAGCGGCACATACGTACACGGCGAAGGAAAATACATACACACCACGAGGATCAACTTTTTACCCCTCAGTCCCATCTTTAATAAACTCCCGCGCATAGCGAAACTCCGAACTCAGTTCAATCAGCTTGTCTATCGAAATCGAGCAATCAAGCCAAAACAATATGCCAGGCTTAACAAGTAGACTCAGGAAAAAGAGCGGCAATCAACAGTGAAAGTGTAATATAAATCTTTATATTGTTCGACTCAGTGATCCTTTAGTTTATTTAAACGTACCAGCTGTTAAAAATGAGAACCTTACCTTAAGTCTTCCACAAAAAAAAAAAAAAATTAATAATAAGAAAATTCATTAATTACACACACATGCAATTATACGTACGAATGAGTAAAATTTTTGAGATCGGTACGAGGAGTGAGATATTTTGCCACTCATACAATCGACAGCAAATGTAAGTTAGCACATGTTTGCGGTAAATGCGATCGCAATTAATATGAACAAGTGTGTTTGGAGTAAATAATTAGTTTACTATAACAACCGCTAGTTGTACGGTTTGGAGTAAGCGAGTTGTTTGCTCCGGAACACTTGGCCACCTGCATATGCATTGACCGCTATTCGTATGAATGGAATGTTTTAGCGATCTGTTGTGCTGGTGCATTTTAACGAGCTCAAGTCAGTCTTGGGTTGATCGCGATAAACACAGGTCTTCATAGAAGACAAAGCGGTGAATAAATAAAGAGAAATAAAGAGAAAATAAGTTGTTTAATTGGCGCCCAACGAGCAGGGACAAGTGTTAATTTAATTAATTATTAATCAATTGATTGTGACAATTGTTTTGCGTACATTCGATTTTGAATCAAATCTTGAAATTCTGAGTGTTATTCAATAAAATCATAAAGAAAAATTTGAATAACTAAAAGACAACATTTACGAACGAAAAAAACAGCGGATTAAAACATCGCAAAGTGCGGATTATTTGACAAAAGCAAAAAAAAAAAAAGATTAATTGTACTCACAAATCGAAGAAGCAAGAGCAGTAACTACGAACAAAATAACAGAATATGACTAGTGGAACGTGAAGTGTAGTTTATTCAGTGATTATAAAAAAAACAACGAGGAAAAGTTTCGGTGACCTTAATTTTTCATATTGTAACTGGCGCAGTCGGTAGGATCTGGAATCCGGAAGACAAAGACGGTACGTTTTCTTTCTGTCTGATAATTATAGCTAATGATATTAATTTATATAAGTGATTCCAATACGAGCGCGAGTTACGATCGCATCGTAAGCCAAAGTTCATAACAACATGCAACCATCACGTGCCAACTCAAGAAAACTTTAATGGAAAAATTCCATAATGCAGCAGGTTGTAAACAACAAACAAAAATATAATACACATGCAGGAAAAACAACAGGGGCAGTAACAGAAGCAGTTGCTTCTGGTCAGCTTAGGAGGAGCATTAGCAGTTTAGACTTCAAAGTAAAAAGATGAAATAAAGCATTTCTTTAAATTTGAGTTTTGCCTTTTTTTTCGGTGAACTTAATTTTTCATATTGTAACTGGCGCAGTCGGTAGGATCTGGAATCCGGTTTAGGAGGGAAAAAATAGTAGCTGTTAAATCCGTGGATCCTGAGGCACACTCTGATCAATACAGAGTTAGTTTTTAAACTTTTGGTGCTAAGAACCTCACAGTGGGGCAGATATTTAAAAAAAAAAACTATTAGTACAAAGTGTAAGGTGTTTTAAGAAAGAATATTGCTAACTGTTGGAAAAATCAGTTTATCAAATGTAATTTTAAACTCCGCTTTGAATAACAGAACCCCTATATTCTTTATCTTTATGTTAGCCTCTTATGTATTACACCTATAACTTCATTTGTATTCTCTTTATGTTAACTTCTTATGTAACATATGCCAAATATAGTTTAGTTCCTCTTAATCTCTTGAAGTGTTCGGTTGTTTTTTTCATGGTAGCCCAACACTAACGAAACTCATGCACATACCAAATGTATCAAGTGTTAAAATTTGAAAAAAAAAAAAGAAATATCAGTAAATATATAAATATATACATAAGACATAATAAAAATAATTTGGATTTGTAAACGTAAGTTCTATTTTAAGTTTTCGTTTGACCTTGAAAATAGGGCTCAAGGTCAAACTCGTGGTCACCATCTTATGTCCCAGTTATCACATCAAACAACATTGGTCAGCACACGCGCTGGCAAAGCTGAAACATCAACACAGCTGAGTCAGCACACGCGCTAGTAATCTGTGAACTGCAGCGGATACGGATCGAATATCCGACTGCAACATATTTGCTTAGTAATTATAAATTCCGTAACCCACTCCCACGAATTTGTTGTACATTTTCCCACCTTAGAATTTATAAATAGAACTACGAGTAAATGTTAAACTTGTAATTAGACTTAAGTTGGCAATAAAGCGAGACACTTGTCTCAAAAGTAAATTTTTTTTATTTCATTTATAAAAAGAATTTATAACTCTGCCTAGCTCTTTATTTCCTACTCATTATAACCTTCAAACATTTAAAACAGCGTTCACCGGTGCCCCTCTTTCCATCCTCCCTGATTTTCCCTCGCCAACGGTGTGTGTAAGCATTTTCCTCGTAAGTGTAAATGGTCTTCCAACAGCTTGAAAAACACTTCCAGCTACTTCAATATCACACGTGGCCTTCTTTCCAACATCAACTACTCTCCCGGCAACTCTCGGAACTTCTTCAACTTCAATGGTCGTATGCGACAAATTCCCTTTGCTCTTAAACTCCACGCCTTCAGTGGTTACTACAAGATCAACGTCGTTGAGGATGTCGTTACCCAAAACTGCCGAATACTGCATATCTCTCTCCTTTACTACGTGAAAATTGAGCCTCCACTCTATGCCGTCCACCAGCAAATTTGCCCAGAAATTTCCCAGCGTAACCACACGTCCTTGCCCGATGCTCAATAAATTTCTTTTACTCTGATCCAACGTCACAGTTATCACATCAAACAACATTGGTCAGCACACGCGCCGGCAAAGCTGAAACATCAACATAGCTGAGTCAGCACACGCATTAGCAACCTGTGAACTGCAGTGGATACGGATTAAATATCCGATTGTAACATATTTGCTTAGTTATTATAAATTCCATAACCCATTCCCACGAATTTGTTGTACATTTTCCCACATTAGAATCAATAAATAGAACTAAATGTTAAACTTGTAATTAGATTTGAGTTGGCAATAAAGCGAGACACTTGTCTCAAAAATAATTTTTTTTATTTAATTTATAAAAAGAATTTATAACTGGCGCCTGAGCAGGGACACGCGTTTAATAACCATAAGAACATTAATACGTGTGTCGATAACATAAGAACCAAAAAAAGAGTGAAAAATCCTTCGTGTTTTAATACCCGTAAGATCATTCGAACGCGTTGCGAAAAATTTAATGTAGGAACCTTAAATACTCGTAGTAGACAGTCACTCGTGTTTTAATACCCGTAAGATCATTCGAACGTGAAGTGAAAGAATTTATAAAGGAACCTTAAAAACAGACAGTCCTGAGCGTTTAAATACCCGTGAGAACATTAAAACGTGATTTTAAAGTTAAAACTTTATAAGGACAGAACTCTTTCGCGAGTGCATATACATACAAATTAGTATAGCGACAGTACTCGAAAGAACAAAATTAGAGACAGTGTCAAGTGATTGTTTCAAGTACCACTAGTAGACTATAAAAGGTCAAAAAGGAAAATATACTGAACATCCGGCCATCGCTGGATCCTGCTAACAAGTATCACTCAATAAAGAAGATGCTGATTTTACTCATGTAAGTACAAAATTAAACACATAATATTCAATTAGTAAAACTACTTACCAATATTAAAAACCTTTTCTATAACTTGAAACTATCGAATAAATCGAATTTAATTAAGTAACAATATCAATATCAAAAACCCTTTTTTCACTTCAAATACCAAAAAATTGAATTAAATTAAAGCAGTGGTTTAAAATATACACGTAATTATGGAAGCGATTCACGACGCGATTACTCAGTTAACCGGTGCACTTAACGCACAAATTGAATTAGGAAAATAGATTCAAGGCTTTCGACATTAGAAGGAAAAATCACAAGTGATCCTGTATCACCTCAAACCCTTCAACCACCCCTCACTGAAAACGACCTGAAGTATTCGATGGCAATCCAGTGCAATATATTTCATGGGTACACACACTAGAAAACATCCTAAAAAATTACGAAATACTCGTAGATCGTAACAAGCCGATTTACCGGCCAATACTGCAAAGTATTCGACACTTATTTTTTGTCGAAGGGCATGCTGATACCGCTCTCATCACATATAACATATTTGATGAAGACTAGGCCTCGATTAAAAGATGTTTATCCCTACATTATGCCAACAAGAGGGATATCAGAACGCTCGAACACCATCTAGGCGTAATGACACAAAGAAACTCAAGTATAGACGAATTCTACGCGAAAGTAAATCATCAGCTTTCGCTCATCATTAACAAAATTAGAACTGAAGAGTACTCAAGCGAAACAGTGAAGGCACTCACTGAAAGCTATAGAAATCGTGCGCTTGATGTGTTTATAAGGGGATTGAATGGTGATATGTCCACAATGCTGATTATACAAAAGCCCCAGACTTTACCAGAGGCCTACACATCTTGCCCTTACGTTCAAAATCTAAATTTCAGAAACGTAGTTATCCACAAAAAGGACGTGGCAAACACAATTTCGGCCCTTATAAATCAAATATTTTCAAAACAACAAGAGCCCAAAAAACACAATTTGCCTCCAAAGCCGTTACCAATTCAGCAAGCAATCAAAGCATACAACATACAACCTGACAACCAATATCAACGGAATAATAATGCTCCACCAAGACCAACTAAACCAGCTGAACGTATGGAAATCGATAGATCCATGCAGGTTATGTACCCCATGAAATCTAAAGCCGCTTCAATTTTTGCAATTTCAAAGTAACGTAACTTTTTCCCACACTTTTTCGCGATCACAGCAATATAAGGTGCGACAACAATGTTGCAAACAAGGTGTCAAGTATCGCACAAGTCTACACACGCAATGTTGAATACAGCTGATGTAGCAAGTTAAGATTTAATATAAGGGAGTGACAAATGGTCACTCGAGTTAGTTAGTAAGTTGCATTTGAGTGAAATAAAGAAATAATCTTTTTTTTTAAACTCCCAGTGTTAGTCATTTGTTAAGTGGCGCAGTCGGTAGGATTCTTTCAAACGGGAAGAATCCATAAGAGAACGGGCGATACGCGTTCCAAAATCAAAAATAAAAGTGTTAAAAGTGTCAAAAGGATTAAGCTTAAAATCAGCTTTCTTCCAACACAGTAAAAAACAAAGAAAAAAATAATAAAACAAAAGGTGTTATAAGGGTTCAACTACCAATCAGTTTAAACCCAACACAGAAAACAACAAAATAACAAGTGCCTAACGCGTGAAGAGTGTTCTAAGTGCTAGCTATAAATCAGCAAGAAAGTGCTTAGTTGAACAAGTTCTACTAACTCAAAAACAAAATAAAATAAAATTACTTTCAAAATTCCACGAAAAGACGTCATTTCCAAACTATTCAGAAACCGGATAGAAAAAGAAATGGAGGCAGCTCTAGTTGAAAGATTGACCATAGCTTTGGAGGCATTAGCCAGCAGAAAACCTGTCCAAAGTAGGGCAGTTACTATTATGAAGGAAATAGCCTATATTAAAGAATATAGTGGCGACCAGGAACAATTAACACAGTTCCTAACAGTCGTACAAATACATCTGGACAGCGTGGACAACAGTGTAAAAAATGAACTATGGCAGGCGATTCTGAACACAAAGATTCACGGATCAGCGAAAGAACTTCTCATCAACAATCGACCAGCGACTTGGGAAGAAGCGAAACAACTATTACAACAACACTTTAGACCTACAATAAGTTATAAGGACATTTCCAGGAAAATAAGCAATTTAAGGGTGAGTTCAATTTCCGATCTTAATCAACAAATAGAAAAAATCATTAAAGAAATAAACACTTTCGCGACGTACGAAACAAAATCGGCCGAAACAAAAAATTGCTTTTATACAGTTTTAGTAGACATAATAAAACAAATTGTTGCAGGAAATTTATCTCGTGACATTAGGGATAAATTTGTACTACACGAAGTGAAAGAAACGTTATATAGGATTTGATTTTAACAACATAGATAGGAAATTTCTAATAGACGATAGACGACAGACACAAAACCACAAGACTAATCAAAAACATAACAGCAATAACACTCAGAACAGCCAAAACCATAATCGCAATTCAAATAACTCGAATAGTTCAAATAATCAAAATAGACAGGCAAATAGTAGTAGGGATAATAGAGATACCTTAGGACAAAATAGGCAGCGTAACTCTTACTCACAACAGAACAATTCAGGTCAGGATAGGCAGAATAATTATAGGCTAAATACAGGGCAAAACCAAGAACCAGTATTTAATAGTTCAGGGCAAATTAAACGCACGACAACAGATACAACCAATGGACGTAGGACAAATCATACACGAAGAAAATGAAGACGAAAAATTAATTGAGAAAGAGGTTCATAATATTGAACCAGATTTTTTTCTAAATTGAGCCTCGAAAATAAAATATTCGCGGACTTAACGATTGACGGACTTAGATACAAAGGACTTATCGATACCGGGTCAACAATGAGTATTATAAATTCCAGCAGGGTAGACTGCAGGAAATTTAAAATTTGTGAAAAAGTTAATTTGAGACTACAAACAATTAATGGCATTACAATAGAAAAAATAGACAGAGCGATAACAAATATACCAAAAGAATTTAATTATGATAAGAAAGGGGCGATACGGTGGTACAAGAGAGACTTAAGTGATAAACCATACGATCTGTTGATAGGCATGGACCTATTAAGTAACATTGTCAAAACTTTAGATTTTAACAATAAGAGCCTCATTTTAAAAAATGAGACTAAAATATCGGTTTATTCAGTAGAAGAAGTTTATTCAGTAAAGAAATAATCTTTTTTTTTAAACTCCCAGTGTTAGTCATTTGTTAAGTTGCAGACAAAGCAAGTAGACTATACGAATAAACCAGCAAATCAAACTAATAACTATTATTCACAACGACCAAACGATTCGGACAACTACCGTCCAAAACAGCAAAAGTTGTTTAATATAACAACAACACAAGGAGATGATCATACTCGTAGTGAAGAATATCCACCAGATCAAGAGTATTCTCAAGCAGAGATCGAAAAACATCTCCAGGAATACAGTCATCAGACTGTATGTATGCAGTTGCATCCTAGCAACAATTTGCACACGATAAATCGAATGATAATGCAGTAAGAACTTAAGATTTGTGCAACAACAAAACGCATAAGTTGTGTGTATATGGTCGTGTGCAAAATGTTAGCTGGTGCATGCCCGAAGTCGAACTTCTCGTCCACTTGGATTTCAACATCAGCAGTGACTACAGCTAAGTAAATTTGTAAAATACAATTTTTTAACAATTCAAATAAATTCAAATATATTTCTTGTGTCTTGTGTCGAACCATATTCCTTTAATTTTTATTTTTATTGTTAGTTTCTTATATTTTATATTGAAAGCAATTTCCTTGATTATTTTTCCCATGCTACATGTATTTGACAGGAAGACATGTCTTTTGATAAGCTGTCAAACAAAATCATTTCAAATGTAATGTGAAACGTATCGCAATTTTCTGTAAATTGCACAACTTGGTGTCTAGTGAGAGAACATATTACAATATAAAAATCCAATACGTGGAAAGCATTATGAGTTTATTATTTTGAATTTTCATATTGTTAATAATAAAGCTATGTATTTATTTTGATCGCTCTATAAAATTTGTAGCAAGAAGCTTTCATAGCATGCTATGAATGCTCTGTAGGATTTGATATAAACTGAGGAGCAACGATGAGAATACATACTTGGCTTCTGAGTCAATCCGGAGTTTGTCTATTTCGCAAGATTTGGAGGTATACTATCGCATTTGAGCGAAACCGACACCCTTTCTCCTTTTATTATCAACGGGTATTGCGGTTTCCGTATAGTATACCAGTGGGAGTAAGCGAACTTGAGGTCAACGCCATTGTAAATGCTTTAAAAAAAGCTAAGAGTTTACCCG
Organism: Volucella bombylans; assembly: GCA_949129095.1. Classification (NCBI taxonomy): domain Eukaryota; kingdom Metazoa; phylum Arthropoda; class Insecta; order Diptera; family Syrphidae; genus Volucella; species Volucella bombylans. Next base: position 324,759,303 of record OX422140.1, read on the forward strand.
CTAAGTCTCCAGTTCAAAATAGTCACGGATTGTGCAGCATTTAAGCAACAATAAAAAAAAAAAGAGATTTACCGAGGATCGCAGAATGTTCACATGCTTTACAAGACTACGACTTTAAGCTGAAATATTGATGCTCTCAGCCGCAGTCCTGTCTCTATGGTGGGCGAGTTTTTGCTCAAAGTAAAAGCAGCTCAAGATGCAGATAACTACTTCAAAATTTTAAAAAAGGTTCTGGATAATGAACCTCATCAAGATTATTTCAAAGAATATGACTTACTTTATAAAGAAGACCAAAATGGGAACAATTTGCTGTATATCCCCATATATATAAGCTTAGCTCAAAAGCTTATAAGATCCTCTCACGAGGAAGGACACTTTGGATCAAAGAAAATGGAGGAGATTTTGTCGAAAGAATACTTCATTGCGAATTTACGCCCAAAGATCGATCAAGTGAAGATGAACTGTGTGCGTTGTATTCTATGCGACAGGAAGGCAGGAAGGCATGAAAGAATTCTACGAGAAAAATAGCCAAGATTTCAAATGCTCAACTGGTGAATGCTCCAATATATTCATCGTATAACCGTGTCTGTTCCAAGAGTACTGCTTCTAATTCTCTCACTAGTGTTAGTTCTGAGAACAATAAAGAAACTGCTGGCACAATCTCTGCAACTAGCAGCCCAGCAGTTTTAAATTCGACAGTTGATAAATTTAAACAGGTATTTAAAAATATCTACACATGCAACGGGACAACTTCAAAAAATCTCACCGTCGAAGAAATAAAGCGATCTGAAATATTCCTGTGCCTCAAAAGTTCCTCTTATCAAAACAGCCAGTTTCGAAAAAAAGTTCAATATTTAAACTATCGCCAGTGCTCGATAAGGACAATGTTATTCGACTCGGTTGGCGCATAGACAACGCTATCTGCTTGACTTACAATGCAAAGGGGCCTATAATTCTTCCAAATCACCACATATTTTCAAAAATACTCTTTCAATACTACCATGAAATCTATCAACACCAAAATCAAGAAGCTATTGTTTGTTCAATTCGTTCTAAGTTTTGGATTCCAAGCATTCGTCGACTCATTAGAAGCGCCAAATCATCTTGCCAACTCTGTAAAAATGTGTCAGCAATTCCGGAGCCGCCGCGAATGGGCCAACTACCCTGTGATAGACTTCTACCATACGTTAGACCATTCTCATATACGGGAGTAGATTATATCGGATCTCTGCAGATCGCAATCGCACGGCGACGAGAGAAGGGATGGGTAGCGATATTTACTTGCCTTTCAGTACGAGCGATTCACCTCGAGTTGGCTATGAATTTATCAAGCGACGCAGCTGTTATGTGCTTGCGCAACAAAATTGGCCAGGCGTTCCTATTCGAATTCGGAGCGATTGTGGTACAAATTTTGTTGGTGCCAGTAAGGTAATGATCAGTGAATCGTTGGAAAAGGAATGCACATGGCGCCGTATTGAGTGGCTATTCAACACAGCAGGAGGAGTGTGGGAGCGCCTTGTGAGATGTGTTAAGCGCGTTTTACATTTCACCTTAAGGTAAAAGGTTCCTCATCTTGAGACTTTACAAATTCTTCTTATTGAAGCTGAAAATTTAGTAAATTCGCGTCCTCTTACTCACCTACCGCTTGAAAGTAATGAGGCTGAACCGCTTACACCAAATCATTTCTTACTTGGATGTCCCAACTACATACAAACTCCAACAGTGGATGAACAACTTTGACTTCGTAAGCAATGGCACATATTACAACAGTTGAAGCAAAAATTTCGGAAAAGGTGGATTCTGGAATATCTTCCAATGCTGACACGGCGTACAAAGTGGTATCAAAGAGCTAAGCCTATACAGGAGGGTGATTGATTAATTATATGCGACGACAATGAAAGCAGGGGTGGGTGGAAGCGTAGTAGGCTGGTAGAAGTACTTTCTGCGCCTGATGGTCAAGTTCGGTCTGCTGCAGTTAAAACTTTATCAGGCACTATTAGGAGGCCAGCGTTAAAATTAGCTATACTGGATATTGTTAGTGAAACTTCCCCCTAGATTCACGGGGGTGGGATGTTGCCGTTCAATGAATATAACTTTACTATTATAAATAGCATAAATTATTTGAATTTTTATTATAAATAAGCATTAATTAATTGAATTTGTAAAACAAACAAACTATGTATAAATCTTAAAAAAAAAACGATGTGTTTGCCCATCAAACGAGAGCATTGCGAAAGCGCCCTCTGATCTCACATTCTACGAACACTCATTCTTTCGTTAAATTTCTGAATTGCCAAACACTTACGAGTATTTTTTCGTTTAATTGCAAGAGGAGGCGATCGCATCGGAATGCTCTCATTTGACGGCGCGTGCACTTGCCAAATGGACACAAAATTATAAGTATTTTTACATTTATATTTACATATATGTATTCTCTAATTATCTTCAACAGAATATTAAACAAGCCAAACGAAAATTTAATGTTTGCGTTTAAATATCGTCCCGCACGACCATCAATAACAACACCAATATAAAATTCTCCAATAAAATTGCTTGAAAATAAATCTGTTGGTCATTCAACACAAACAATGACGATGAACGACATTATATGAAAAAGTAATATAATCATTGTAGGTTTGCAAATGTGATGTTTTACGCATCGATTTAAGGTTCTGAAACAGAAAGTGTGTATGAAGATTTTGACTCAGATGATACTCTGAAGGACCCCGAACTATTTGGATGAAAGCTCAAATACCTACAGCGAATCTGAGAATCAAACTCCAGCCAAAATAATAATTTCAAAATCACAAATTTCGCCAATACCAACATTATACTCACCAAAGTGAGAATTAAACATCTTTATTCTTTATTACCATCCACATCATCTGCAAATCAAGAACCCGTTACCCCTCTTAATGTTCAAGCAATAAATTCTCGGAAGACACCACCATCACGTAAACGCAAAATACATAAAATAGATTGGAAGTGAAACGTACACAACTAAAATCGTCAAAGGGGTAAAGTTTGTGTTGACTTTAAGAGAAAGATACGACCTGCGAGAAGCTTAAAATGCGTCAATTATACTCGTACATCATGTGTATTTTTGTGCGATACAAAATTCGGCACAGATGAAAGGTAAAAGTTTCATACTGCTTTTTGAAATCTGGACGATAGATCGAAAATCTCTTACTATCCCCGATTTACGGAAAGATATCCGGTAAAACGCAAATCGAAGAAAACACCTTTAAAAAAACGCGAGTTTAGCTATAAATATTTCTTTTCATATAAGGAGGAGCTGATTCGAGTGTGTAAATAATTTTTTTTGAGCACTCTTGATATCAGTGCAAAGCGGATTCACTGGTTCTACAAGAATACATACGATGAGGTAACAGGTATTCCCCATTCTCCGAAGACATGAGGACAAACAAAGGAGAAAGGAGAAACAACAGTTGTATAAAGCGATCCTGAGAATATATGTTAACAACAAATAGATCAAAAACCCAACGGAAGTTCCAATGCACGCGCTTAAGTCATTCTCACGCTTTTCCACCAATTCATCATTTTCTGCACAAACAAAAGTGCAGTATTACATCAAGCAGACGACACCTGAAAAGCATTGGGTGATGCAATACCTGAAGCAGCAGTAGAAGTAGAAGTTAGACGTTAAGACAGAAAAATTGTAGTTCTTAGTTCTTAATTGGAATTAAAAGAATAAAGTCAATTTTTTTTAATAAATAAAATTTATATTTATTTAACTGGCGCCCGAGCAGGGACCACGGTAAAAGTAACTTTAAATTAAAACGCCCTTAAGCAGTGCATCGTTCGTAGTATTATAAAGCCCTCAAGTAGTGCGTGTTCGCGATTTAACACAAGACCCTCAAGTAGTGCGTGTTCGCGAGATATTCGAACGTTAAAGTGAAAAAAAAACCGTGGTCCCCAAACCTACCCAAAATAGTGCCCTCAAGAAGTGCAGAAAAATAGAACTAACAGACTAAGTGAAAGTATTAGCTCGATAGAGTCTAGTACACTGCACGATAAGTACGAGCCCGGATCCCGAGTAGTCGGATTAAGGAGGAAAAGGAGACAGCCAGACCGTCGGTGCAGATCACCTGTTATGTTCTTACTATTGTAAGTTTAGATCTTAAGAAAAAAATACAAAGTGAAATTATTAAAACACAAAGTGAAATTTTCAAATACAAATATTATACTTAATTACAATCTAGATCTTAAGAAAATTTAAAAAAAAAACAAAAATCAAACTATCAAAAATTAAAATACAAAGTGAAATTTCAAAATACGAACACCATACTTAACTATATATATTAAATATTATACTTAACTAAAATTAATTTACACTACTCAGAATATCAAACTATATTTAAGTTAAACACATAAACAAGTTCATTTATTGCCAGTACTATCTGTTAAAACCCTCAACTCTGTAAGTCCCGAATTCTGTTTGGAAAATTTTGAAAACCTAAAATATGGCCAACCCAATTGTTAGACCTCCTATCCTAAACGTCCCCGAACAAAACGTTCCAGTAGCTGGAGCAGCTCCAGCAGCAGGGAACGCTCCTGTAAATGTTGGTGGAGTTATCACTAACCAAGCTCTCGAAACCCTCGTAACAAGCTTAGTGACTCGTGTACTTCGAAATGAAGGACGTCAAGTCATTCAATCTCTTGTAAATCCATATGCGGATCACTTCGTTGGTGTTGACCAACAAATTAATCCAGAATTAAGGCATAACATTGGTGAGCTCGACAAAATTCCCGATGTTGTTCGATGCCTTAAGGATTTCAATGGTCATCCAGGAGAATTTAACTCCTGGAAGAAAAGTGTTGACCGAATTTTGCAATTATACGAGGAAATAAGAGGAACACCCAAATACTATGGGATCCTAAACGTAATTAGGAACAAAGTAGTAGGCCAAGCTGACGTGGTGTTAGAATCCTACAACACCCCGCTAGATTGGAAATGCATAGCCCGCTGTCTGACTATGCATTACGCGGACAAAAGAGACTTGTCCACGTTAGAGTACCAAATGACGTCATTGGTACAAGGAAACCAAACGGTTACCGAATTCTACCATACGGTATATTCCCATCTATCTCTTATCTTAAATAAAATTGGGTGTATGGAAATGGGTAATGAATCACTAAATATTCTTACTCAAACTTACAGAGACAAAGCTCTGGACACTTTTGTCAGAGGTCTTAGAGGAGACTTGCCAAGACTCCTTGGCATAAGGGAGCCAACGGATCTTCCCCAAGCGTTACACCTTTGTCTCAAGCTCGAAAATCAGAATTTCCGCACGCAATATGCTGTTTCCCATTCTGGACCTAGTCGTGGGTTCTTTAATCAAATCGTTCCCCCACTTCCTCCGAAAAATAGAAATATTGCTCAAAAACACCCTTTCGCGACTAAGCAAACATTTTATCCCCAGTTAGCTTATATACCACAACCCCATTCCAATCCAAATCAACCTACATACCGACAAGGATTCCAATCTAATCACCAAGACAACTACGTTCAGCAACCTATGCAACCACGTCCCGTTGCACCAAAACCTCAACCAAGACCTGTCCCAATGGACATCAGTGTCCAAACGAGAAACATCAATTCCATGAATAGACCGCAACAGCGCAATATGACAGGAAAGAGAGATGCACCATCTACACGGCAAGCACAGGTACCAAACAAACTCCAAAGAACCTTCCATATAGAACAACAAGGAGCTGACGCAACCTATGAACCAGAACAAATTCAGGAACATTCCGGACAAGAACAAGGAAACTTTCACATAGAACCAAAGGAGAGCGAAGTAGTTTACCAGCCAGCTTTAAATTATGAAGAAAATCAATACGGAGAGACCCTTTCGCAGTATGTTGAGTCATACGAAAACGCGAATTCCCCACAAGAAAACCCCGTAGACTTCGCGGATATTCATTTTTTAGGCTGAATAGCTCTTCACTGCCCTACTTTGAGTGCAGGATGAAGAGCGGCGAGATTCTCGAAATTCTAATCGATACTGGTTCCAATAAAAACTATATTCAACCAAGACTCGTCTCAAAACCCATACCCAATTCTGAACCCTTTTATGCAAATTCTATAGCTGGTAAGGTCAAAATTAAATACCACACAGTTGTTAATCTGTTCGGTCTGCAAGAACCAAATATTAAGTTTTTCCTTCTACCTACTCTCAAATCATTTGATGCTATCTTAGGAAATGACAGTCTAAAACAACTGTCTGCGGTAATTCATACTGATAAAGACCTGATGATAATAAAAAACAAAGTTAGAATAAAAATAAAACAACGTGCCTATACGGCAGTCAACAAAATAGACATAAAGACAAACCATATGAATGAAGCACAAAAACGGAAATTAGACTTTTTAACCCAGGAATTCCCAAATTTATTCACAGAGCCAGACGAAAGGCTAACTTTTACCACCACGGTAAAAGGTGAAATCCGCACGACCTCCGAAAACCCAGTATACTCCAAATTTTATCCATATCCAATGTCCCTAAAGGATGAAGTAAGCAAGCAAATCAACCAACTACTAAAAGATGGGATCATAAGACCTTCACGGTCCCCTTACAATTCTCCCACTATCCAGTGCCAAAAAAACTGGACTTATCCGGGGAAAAGAAATATAGAATGGTTGTTGATTATCGGAAATTGAATACCATCACAATTTCAGATAAGTATCCCATTCCTCAGATAAACGAAGTGCTATCGCAATTAGGCCAAAGTAAGCTATTTTCGGTCATTGACCTCAAAAGTGGATTTCACCAAATCCCGCTTAAGGAGTCGGATATTGAGAAAACCGAAAAGCGCTCGACGACATTTTGCGAGATCATATAGGCAAAATATGCTTCATTTACATTGATGACATAGTTGTCATCGGAGAAGATGAGTTTAGTATCCCGTTCCCGACTTACCACAGACATACATTTACACAGCCATCATACACTGAAAGCGACCTTATTTCAATATTTAAAAAATACTTAAACCCAAGCGTCCTTAACGGACTCCTAACAACAGAAAATATAATGGGCCGAATCCAGGAAATATATCCCATACACTTCAAAAATTATAAAGTCAGATTTTCGCAAACAAAAGTAGAAGATATCCAGGACGAGGTTTGGCAAAACGAAGAAATTATTAGGGAACACAGAAGAGCCCACCGTAACGGAAAGGAAAATAAAATCCAATTGTTAGAGAAGCTTTACTTCCCCAAAATGAATGCCAAAATAAATAACCTTATAAAACAATGTGCAACCTGTAGAGAACAGAAATACGATAGACATCCCAATAAACCAAAACTTAAGGAAACCCCAATCCCCCAATATCCCGGAGAAATATTACACATAGATATCTATTCCACCGAGAAATTTCTTGTACTAACTGCCTTCGACAAATTCTCAAAGTACGCACAAGCGAAAATACTAAAATCAAAAGCGGTCGAAGACATCACCGAGAACCGCTCCGAGAACTTCTTTTCGCATTCGGTATTCCTAAGATTATAGTTATCGATAACGAAAAGTCCCTAAATTCCTCTTCAATAAATTTCATGGTCAATGACCAATTAAACATACAAATCTTTAAAACTCCACCCTATTCTAGCTCGGTTAATGGCCAGGTGGAGCGTTTCCACTCCACGTTATCAGAAATAATGCGTTGCATTAAAGCCGATGGCATTCAGAGAACATTTCCTGAACTTCTTGATAAAGCAGTCTACGAATATAATTATTCGGTGCATTCAACAACGGGCAAGAGACCGCTTGAGATATTCTTTGGGCGAAACATTAGCCTAGACCCAGAAAAATTCGAACAGGCTAGGCAAGACAACATAGCCAGGCTAAGGGAAAAACAAAAGGCTACTCGCGATTACACCAATAAAAAGAAACAACCCATAAAATCATACACACCAGGTGAGGTTATTTACATCAAAATAAACAAGAGGTTAGGTTCCAAGCTATCTCCACAATTTAAAAAAGAAATAGTCAAAGAAAACTTTTCAAAAACCGTTCTCACAGAGTCAGGAAAATCAGTCCACAAAAATAATATCAAAAGCTAATATGATCTTTTCAGGTTTTTGCTGACGCTCTGCTGTGCAGAAGTACAAATTTTGAATTATTCCAACTCAAAGGTTATAGCACTAACCGTTGGGACTTCAAAACTTCAAATCGGAACCCTTAAAGTTGTCCATGTTATCGACTTGGAAGAATTTGAAAAAACCACTCGAGAGCTCGAGTCCAAACTTCAACGTGATGTTGACACCAACCATCCCATGTTCCCGTTCCTTTCACTTGAAATTACTAAAATTTTATCCCTAATAGATTTACTAAAACCAAATACTAGAGTTGAGAGGTCATTAAATTTCCTTGGAAGCGCATGGAAATGGATCACAGGGAATCCAGACCATGACGACTTCATATTGTTAAAGTCTAAAATCAATGGTGCACTTAGAAATGAAAACAAACAAGTTATTATAAATAGATCATCCATTGACAGGATTAATGAAATTACAAATAAGACTAACAACATTTTAAAATTAATAAAAGAGAATAATAACATTAAGAATGAAATTGCTATGAACATTAAGAATAAATTAGATATCATCAAAGAAGAAATAGTTAATGTAGAGTACGCCCTGCATTGGGCAAAGGCTGGAGTCATCAACTCATTCATTTTATCCAAAACAGAAATAAGTGTAATTACAGATCTTTTCAAAAGAAATAATGTACCATTCTTAAATATCGAGGAAGCCATAGAGTTCGCTCAAATTAAAATTGCATCTAACAATAGAGCACTTTTGTATATTATTAGTATCCCAGACACAAAACAAGAAACATGTAAAACTATATTACTCAAACCCGTAAAACGTGGAAATATTGTAACAAAAATTAAATATGAAAAAATTTTATTTTGCGAAAACACAATTTTGGGAATAAGTGGAAAATGTAAATCTAGTAATAAGCTTAGTATATGTAATAGGAAAGAAGTTATAGATATTAGTGAAACTGCTTGCATCCCTAATCTGCTTATAAGTCGATCATCGAACTGTACAGACATCAATAATCAACACATCCCGACTTTGGAAGAAGTTTTTCCAGGAACCCTACTATTAAATAAATTTAACGGAACAATTCAAATCAATGAAGACAAAGTTAACTTGACAGGAACTTTTATCATTCAATATAGCAATTCAACAATAATAGTAGACAGCCAATCCTATACGTCAAATGAAGTCCCCTTTGCAAAACCATTACCTCCAGTTGTACAACCAGGCTCAACTTTCGGAACATACGAGGAAGTACTTTCACTACAATCTATGAAAGAACTGCATTTAAACAACACCGAACGCATAAACCTAATAGAAGAAGAAAACCGAGCCGGACATTTAACCAACTTGCGAATGTCGACGTGCCTAGTTATCATTTTAATGGCAATTATTTTTGCAAAACTATTGGAATATTTTAAACGCAAACCTGTTAATATCAACACAACAATCGCAGCAAACGAACCTTTACCACCAGCTGAAACTATGCCAGAACCCTTCATAGTCATGCAAGTAAGCCCTCAAAAATTAGAAAAAACAAGAATAAATCAAATCCCATATTTTTGAGAATGAGGACAATCTCACTTAAGGAGGGAGATGTTAACAACAAATAGATCAAAAACCCAACGGAAGTTCCAATGCACGCGCTTAAGTCATTCTCACGCTTTTCCACCAATTCATCATTTTCTGCACAAACAAAAGTGCAGTATTACATCAAGCAGACGACACCTGAGAAGCATTGGGTGATGCAATACCTGAAGCAGCAGTAGAAGTAGAAGTTAGACGTTAAGACAGAAAAATTGTAGTTCTTAGTTCTTAATTGGAATTAAAAGAATAAAGTCAATTTTTTTTAATAAATAAAATTTATATTTATTTAACTTATACACCAAGAGAACGTAGTGTTCTGTGTGCTCTGTGATGGGAAAAAATCGATGTGTCGGGAGAAGATGATTCCGTGACAGCAAATGCAATTTTGTACGGTCTGGAAATAATTACAAAAATAACACGGGTGTTGAAGCGGAACTGTTATAGTTTCACAAGTGGAATACATATAGAATGCAACTTCTTAGAAATATTAGGCAATTAATTAGTCTGATACCGGGTTTTTTTTTCCTTTAAATATAGACTAACTTCAACTTTGTTAAATCATTGTTTTTCAATTCAGGTAACTATGATGTATAAAAACGACATGTGAAAAATACTGGACTAATATACTAGTACAGTGAAATCTCCCATTGCGGACACCTCTCTTAGGCGGACACCTTCCTTAGCCGGACATATTTGTCAATTGTCAACCTGTGCGGACGTGTTTTTCTTTTTCTCCCGTATACTGAGTTCGGCTATTATTTTGAACTTTTTTTTTCAAAGCCCCGTAAGCTGCCGACTCAGTATATCTACCGTCGTTGTTCGTCGACCTAGTTTTGTCTGCCGATTCCTCAAACTCAACTGTGCCAGTTTTGACCCCAAAACAAAACAAAAACAAAAAAAAATCCAAACAAAAAATAGCCACAATAAACAAATAATGGAAAAGTGCTGTGCTAGTGTTTTGTGCTCAATTGTTGACCCCAACGCCGAATAGGTAGCATGCAATGGTCTCTGTGGAAAATCATTCCATGCCATATGCATTGGACTTCACTGAAGATCCATAACCTACCTCAAGGAGTATTGCAGTCTTTTCAATTTTTACTGCGAGTGCAAAGAGATCACCTTGGCTCACGTTATGCTAGCAATTAAATGCAACAACGAGTCAATTAATGCGATGCTAACCGAGAATGGTCATATTAGCAGAACTATTTTGGACAGAATAGAAAAGATTGAGGACTCAATAAACTGCATTGACAGTAATGTGGAAGCTTGCAAGTGCACAGGTAGAATGATCGAAATGCAACTGGCAGCGATCCAAAATCTGTCGAAAAACAAATCTAACCACGACAACGAGAGCGAAGTGATCAAATATCACTTCGACGGAATTAAAGCTTTCCTCAAAATAAATTTTGCCACCCTTCTTAAATCCAACGAACTCACACACATAAACGACTCTATCAACCTTCTCCGTACTGATCTCGACTTGCTTTTTCAATCCTCCTCCAAAACGACACATCACACCCAGCATCCATCAGATTCTACGCTCGATGACCTGACCCTAAAAATGATTGACGTCAGCGAGGAACTCATAGCAACTCGGTTGACCGTTGCCGAAATTGGTAATGAAGTGAGATTGGCTTCCCACAAAATCGATGGAATACCCGATCAAATTCAGTTCCAGGCTAGTTTCCCGTACAATGTCTCAATTCATAATGAATTAGTAGACACGGAGTCTCATTTGCCATCATTAACAACGAAAACCGAAACCGTTTTGCCTTTACCAACTAAGATCCCTCCAGTCGCCGCTCCACGCAAACTGCTCAAACAATTTGGAACCTCATGGACCCCCTCCGAATGGAAAAACAGACTCGAAAAGCTGAAACAGAGAAACCTTACGGCATTCTTCGTTGAAGGGGCTCCTCAACACGCTGATGTTTCTTGGGTGCGGAATTTCTTTCACCGAAGTTTCCCCCGCTGACTCCAACAGTTCCTGCAGCTTCAAAGTCAACATCCCAACGAAATATTCGTGGTTGTTCCCTACTCTTCCTGGTAAGACAACTAAACCTGGAAAGATAAGAATTTCTAAATGCTCTGAGGAACGAGAAATCGCACATCTCGAGAGTAATGAAAGTTTTAAAAATAACAATAAACTTAAAAAAAGACCCCTCTCCAACTCCCTTCCAAATAAAGAACATGCTTCCAAAAAACGAAGCTCTAATCTCGATCCCAACTGGAGCTTTAAAACAAACTTATTCCCCAATTTTAGTCCTCTCCTCCTCGCTTATCCGACACAAAGCCCTTACACACCAATCTTCTAATCCCCCAATTCCCCAGGTTCTACCGAAGCCCCTTCGCCAACGCGTCCCTTTCAACTTAACCCCAACCACCCATATTATTCCTTCTCAACATTCTACGTCACCAAACCCAGCTAACAACCCAATTCCCAACTTCGACCTTAAAACTGGAGCTAAGTACCCTAATTTCATTAACTCCCATACCCTAAACCCCACATCTCATCCCTCGTCCAACTCCATATCCAATCATTTATCTCTATCTCCCTCCTCCAATGCTCCTATTCTTGATCCCCTTTTTCCACCCACTGTTAAACTAACACAGCGAACCAATGGCACTACAGAAAGTCGATATGCTCTCTCTAGGCTCAGAGAAAGAAAGACATATGAAAACATTTGTCTCTTTCTAGCCTATCTATACTACAAATTTGACTCGGTCTGCTACGAAGGGAAAACCAAAACCAGCGTCATGGTTTCCATCCAGCAGGAAGGCCTCCCTACCGACCCTATCAGTCTCAGGAACCTTTATGTCAGGTACCACGAGATTTTTAACATGTCCCCTCAGAAAGTAGCAGACGACCTTGCTGCATTCGGCAACTATGTTCACTCTAAACGAGTATCACACCTACAGCGAAATCGAGCCTACCACGACAAATTTTTTCGTCCATAACGTGCCTCCCCTGCCAGCGCTTAAACCATCCTACCTCACAAGTCCACCCCACAACATCCCTCTTACATTTTACTACCAGAACGTAAGAGGTCTTCGCTCTAAAACCAATGCTGTCCTACGTCAATCACATGCTTTTCCCTTTGATATTTACGCCTTGACCGAAACCAATTTGATTCCCGACATAAAGAACCAGGAATTGTTCCCTCCTACTTTTAATGTTTTCCGCGACGACGATCCTACCCGCACAAATAAAGATTCCCCTGTCGAGGCGTCCTACTGGCGATGGACAACAGCCTTAACTCTTCCCCCATTACAATTTGTTCATCCTCTAAAGCCGACGTTGTCGCAATAAAAATATCACTGCCTCTCAAGTCCCTTTACGTTATATGTTGCTACATCCTACCAGCTCAACCAATCGAATCTTACCAATTTGTTATTGATGCGATCGATCATTTAATTGACCTGTCAGACCCTATTGATGATATCCTTATTTTTGGCGACTTTAATCTTCCTCAGCTAAAGTGGACTCCATCAGATGATCAATCGTTTTTCATTGCTTCAAATGCCAACTCAGCTAAGGAATGCCTCTTCTTAGATCGCTTAACAGACTCAAGTCTATGCCAAGTCAGTGGTATATCCAATTATATGGGCAGGCAATTAGACCTTATTTTCACAACAGACCCAATTAACTCCTCAGTCTCACTTTGTCCCCTATCTCTCTCAACAATCGATAACTACCATCCCCCCCTTCTACTTTCATTTTTTCATAACTCTTCATTCCAGTCCACTGACCACCCAAAACTCTCTCATCCCACGACTTTCATAAAGCAAACTTTCACAAAATCAGTGAATATCTCAGCAGATCCCTCTTTAACTTTCACAACCTAAGTTTAAATGATGCCTTATCCATTTTTTATAAAGAAATATTTAATTCTTTTTCCCTTTATGTTCCGTTTTCCCGCCTTAAAACATCATCTACTAGTCCTCCCTGGTATATTCGCAAGCTTCGTTCCTTACGAAATCAGAGAAATAAGTTATGGGCTGTTTTCCTGCGAACCAGATCCTTTACCGACTATTCCAACTATCTTGGTGCTTATCTTCATTTCACCGAACTTTACGGTTCCCTTTACCAGCGCTACCTTAACAATGTGCAAGTCAACCTTATAAACCACCCTAAGTCCTTTTTCCAATTGGTTAACTACAAAAGAAAGTCCGATGGTTACCCTCCTTCCCTCTCTTTCAACAACAGGTCATCAACCGATCCACTCACCATTGCCAACCTATTTGCCACCATTTTTAAACAATCCTTCACCAACGACTCCTTTGTACCAGATCCATCCTATTCTAGTTACCTAACTAACTTCTCCAATGGTCCACTTCTCTATCATATTTTGGACCCGTCTTATATCGAATATAAATTACACCAACTCAATGACGAATTCACACCCAGTCCAGATGGCCTCCCTGCCATATTTCATAAAAAATGTTCTTCCTCTCTTTCCCTTGCCCTTTCTAACCTCTTCCTTCTATCCCTTTCACAAGGAGAATTTTCTCAGGCTTGGAAATCCTCCTTCATAACCCCGATCCACAAGAAAGGATAAAAAAATGAAATAACCAACTATCGTCCCATCGCTAAACTCTCCCATATACCCAAACTCTTCGAAAGTATTTTGTATGAAGCTCTAAGCTTCCAATGCAAATCACTTATTTCCCCTAGACAACATGGCTTCCTAAAGCGTAGATCAACCACCACAAATCTCGTTGAATTCGTATCCTTTGCCCTCTCTGCCCTAGAGAATGGCAATGAAGTCGATGTAGTTGCAACCGATTTTAGCAAAGCCTTCGATAAAATCTCTCATCGGTTAATCATCTTTAAATTGTCTGCCCTCGGCTTTGAACCCATACTGTTAAAATGGATATCCTCTTACCTCGAAAACCGTTTTTACAGTGTTCGTTTTAGGTCAGCCCACTCCGCTCCATTTTTTGGCCACCTCTGGAGTTCCACAAGGCAGCCATCTCGGTCCCCTTCTCTTTATATTAACCATAAATGATATCGATATGATCATCAAACACTCGTATGTTTCCCTTTACCCCGACGATACCAAATTTTTCAAAACCATTTCCTCTCCCCATGACTCTTTCCTCCTTCAACAAGATCTTGATAGTTTTTCGATCTGGTGCCTCAAAAATTCTTTGGAACTTAACATCGCCAAATGACGATCCATCACCTTCTCACGTAAGCGGAACCAATCTCCTCCCCGACTCTATCTTCTCCATAACCAACCTATCTCCTCCGTACAATCTCTTCGCGACCTTGGCATTTTGTGTGATAGCGAGCTCAACTTCCGCTTACATATGAATGAGATAATCCTCAAAGCCAACTCTGCACTAGGCTTTGTAAAACGGTGGTCCAAAGAATTCACCAACCCATACGTGACCAGGTCCCTCTATATTACTTTTGTTCGCCCCCTCCTAGAATACGCCAGTCAAGTATGGTCCCCATATCATCGTGTTCATATCTCGAGAATTGAAAGCATTCAGCGCCGTTTTCTTCGATTTGCTCTTCGAGACATGCCCTGGGACGATCCTTTTAATCTGCCCCCCTATCAAAACCGCCTCAACCTTATCAACTTAAACACCCTTGAAGATCGCAGAGATGCAGCAGACTTTCTCTTCATTCATCGACTCCTTTCAGGTAACGTTGAATGCGCGTCCCTTCACAACTCCATTTTCCTCAACACTAACCCTCGTAATCTACGTACCCCTCGACTCTTCTATCTACCAATCCACCACACCTCCTATGGCGCGAACGAACCAATCTCCCGTATGCTACGTCAAATCAACTCAAATTCTACCGTCTTTGACTTCCACCGCACCACTTCCTACCTCAAATCCGTTCTCCTTCACCATTCCAACCAACCTTAGTTTTAAGTTTTAGTTTAAGTTTAATTTGTAAGTTATAGCTTGTATTAAGCCGAATAAATGGGGGCGTTCGCCCCCACCAAAATTAACCAAAATTAAATTTGCATGTACGGAAATGTGCCTATATAAACTATGTGCTTTTCAGTTTCTTTTGGGCGGACATTCCCTTGGACGGACCCGGACACGAATATTGCTTCCGAAAGATAAAAAAGTATCTCTTAGGCGGACATAAACGCATGTCGAAACATGACCTCATACTCACCAGACAGTTTTTTATATAGAAGACGGCGGCTTATTGTAATTGTTGGTCATTTGTCAATGACATGCATGAATGTATCTCTAAATAACGACCGCATTCGTTTATGTTTCTTTCATTAGTGTGGTGTCAGTTGATGTAAGTGGTAGTCCTTTGCAAAGGAAATAAAAATATTGTACATATGACTTTAACCTTTGAATTTTGACGATCCTGCATTAAGGTAGACATTTAACATGGTTTCATTATACAAAATCCTCCTTTATTAGCGATTTTTTTCTAGAATATGCCGCCGAAACGTAAAACTTTGACGCTAAAGGAAAAATTTATTTAATTAACTTTTCCGAAAAATATAAAAAAAGCATTCGCCTTGTAGCAGCCGAATTTAATGTTAGCACAACTCAGGCAGCTGACATCTTGTTAAGGAAGAAAGATCTTTTGAGACAATGGGAATCAAATTCGACCGCAAATCATCTTAAACGGCGTTTTATTTCAACAAAAGGAAGTCGTATAGATAAAATTGTATTTGAATGGTTCTGCGTGGCTCGAAATAAGGGGATTCCAATTTCTGGGACCGTTATTCGACAAAAGGCAACAGATGTTTCAAGGTCTTTGGGAGTCATCGATTTTAAAGCATCTGCTGGCTGGCTGGATAAATTTCGGAAGCGACACTGTGTAACGTATAAAAGCAGAAGTGGGGAAGCTGCAGATGTAGATCTCGGGGACGTTAAATCACTCTTCGAGCTACATACAATTACGGCAGGCTATGACCATGACTGTATTTCATGACAGGTCTCTTTTTTAGAGCTCTACCGACAAAAACAGTGACTCTGAAAGGACAAAAGTGCACAGGAGGAAAACTATTAAAAGAAAGGCTGACCGTTTTGCAGTGTGCCAATATGGCAGGAGCCGAAGAAAAGCTGCTGGTCATCGGTAAATCTTTTCGTCCAAGAGCGTTTTGCGGCCTCAAACATGACCAGCTGCCAGTAGAATAGAAACACAACAAAAAAGCATGGATGACACAGGAGATAATGATAGAGTGGCTTCGTTCTTTCGACAAGAAAATGAAACTTCAGAAGAAGAAAATCCTACTTTTTCTGGATAATGCTGCTTCTTATCCAAAAGACCTAGAACTGGCAAATATAAAAGTTATTTATCTTCCGCCTAACACAACATCCATTTGCCAGCCTTTGGATCAGGGTGTGATAAGGAATTTCAAGTTTCATTACCGATCGCTGATTCTGAAACATATCTTGACACATATGAAAAGCTCAGATTCCACCAGTGCACTATTAAAGACTGTGAACGTTCTAGATGCTATTTATTTCATTAACAATGCCTGGCAGCAAGTAACACCGACAACAATAACAAACTGCTTTAAGAGTGCTGGGTTTGGACAAAATATGCCCTTGGAACAGGACGAATTCAATCCGGAAGATGATATGCCTCTAGCAGATCTAAGAGCAATTTCCAAGCTTTTTCATGAATGCAGATTGGACGGTGAACCGGAAGATTTTGTGCGTATTGATGACGACTTGGATATTGAAGATGATGTTTCCGGAATAGTCGTTAGTGTTCCACATACTGAAATTGAGAGTGATTCAGAGGCAGAGAATCATAATCAACTAGAGGGAAACATTAATTCCTACCACGAAGCGCACACTTCTATTGAACACTTAACAATTTTTGCGGCTAAAAAAAATGATGGTGAAGCTGTAGAACTTCTGATTAATTTAAAAACACGCTTTCAAACCAATTCATTTTTTTCTAAAACCAAGCAAACGAAAATTCAATTTTTTTTTTAAGAAGTAGTGTGCTACTACAATACTATTGTGTTTATTTCATTTATTTGTTTGTTTGTTTATTTCCTTTTGTTTTGTTTTTAACGAATTGTTTGTTTTGAAAATTCAGCTTATTTTTACTATTTTTTTTTAACGGACAACTCCCTTAGGCGGACAAAACCTTGTGCACCGTCGCTGTCCGCCTAAGGGAGATTTCACTGTATATTTTCTCAAAGCATTGAAAAAACATTATTGCAAACCCAAACGACCAAACAATATTCCTTTGTACAAATTAGAAACTATAAAAAACTATAAATTAGAAACTATAGTAACTTTAGTCATTTGAAAAAAGATCCGCTGGATACCAATGTCGCATACACATACCATTCACTATCCAGTCTCAGATTTTGCGGACAATTTATCGCATGGAGGATGTTGCGGATTATTAGAGCGATTGCAACAACAATTTCAAAGTAATTCAGCAGTGCTTTTGGGATAGTTTAGATAAATTAGAGAAGGGAATTGATCTACAAATAAAAAAAAAAATCTCCCACAAGACATATACTGCAGATTTATATGTATTATTTGGGGGCAGATAAATACAGAAAACGCTATTTTTTTAATATTTTCGACAAAACGAGAAAAACAAAATGCAGGACTGCATAAGTTGAGGGTGCGTAAACATGAATACTTAAAAATTACAGTTCTTTTAAAAATGCTCACAGAAAATTAAGGACAGCTTTTAATAGCAAAAATGGTTATCAAAGAGAGAATTCCATGATCTAAGTGTGCGTTTAAATCACGATTTGATTTCATTTAACGAAATGTAAAATTAAAGAGAAAGAAATTCATCCTTTCGCTCCGAATGGTACACAAATGTGTACACAGCAAAACTTCAAACATCTCTAAAATCTCTTATTTTTATCAGAAATGGTTGAAACCGTCCTTAAATAAAAACAACAACGGTACTTTTCCATTTTCATTACAGTTTAAGTTTTATCAGCCCTATCGGAAACAATTTTTCCCCGGGGAAATTTCTCCATTTTTGAAAACTAGGTATCGGCGACAATTTCGAAAAAGGGAAAAAAATAGTTATCGTGAATAAGAATTCGAGGGGAAAATGACGGTTATTTCCCAAGAATTATTCCCCTGTAATTTTTCTGGGGAACTTAATTTTTCTGGAGGAATTTTAAATGTTCGTGTAATCATGTAAGTTTTATTTTTTTTGTTTGGTTTTGTTTTCAAATGCAGATTTTAACATTTAATTAAGGTCAAACACAAAAATATAAAACAACTAGAAATTATTTTTAATGAGATGGAAAGATATCCAGACATTGCAAATGGATTTACTAAGAGAAACAAAGAAGAAGTTAACATATTTTGGAAAAGATTAGAGAAAGAATTGAATAGTTTTGGAACACCAGTTAAATCTCTGTTGGAATGGAAAAAGGCAAGATCATTGTTGTGCGTGTGTGTATTATTGTTATTTATGAATGTGCATATTTGCACTGTTTACTTTTTTTTAGGTTTGGATTGACAAAAAAAAATATGTAAGAAAAAAGTTGTCCGAAAATCTCAAGTAAAAAAATGCAACTGGAGGAGGCCCATGCAAGGAGTATAAATTGTCTAGTACTGAAGAAGCAATTATAAATATTTGTGCAATGAGCGAATCGGTGGAAGGTTTTTCCAATGCCAAGCGATTTGGCTTGCTTGAAAAAAGAGAAAAGTGGAACGTTTTCATGAGGCAGAAGGTGAAAACGTAGAATCGGTGTCATGGCAGACTTCCCAACGACAGCCACAAGATCATCAAAATATATAACATTATGAAAATAGCGCAATTGCACTATTTTTGGATTCAAATGATGAGCAAGCACAGCCGCATAATAAAAATGTAGATTTAAATGACTCCGCAAATATTTCGGCTGGTACACCATTATCAAAAGCATAGCAAAAAACCAAAAGCACGGCAGATCTTTTGGAAAAAGAGCTTATTCTGCAATGTGAATTAAGTGGCACACTAAGTGAAGCTACGAGTATTTCAAATTTTGAAAAATACCAAACGGAAATGGATGCTAATATCAAAAAAATGTACCGATCCATTGATCGACTAAGTGATCAGCAAAAGATGCTTGTTAAGGAAACAAGACGACACAACGAGGAATGAAATACAGGAGAAATGAAATATAGGACACAACTTTGTTTCAAATATATTTAAAATAGTTGAAAGGGAATCAGAAAAAGATGACTGGGCAAGTCCAACCTCATGATCCTTTCCCACTCCCGTCTGGTAACCACCTTCTGCAAAGAAGCAAAAAGCATGCGCTGAGCTTCACTATGGGAGGAACAGCAAATGACTTGCCTCCCATTAATGTTAAGTGCGAATAAGCACATTATTATGTGTAGTAGCATGGAGGAATACAGGAAGGTACGTACCGCTCTAGGAAAAGCAGATACGGAATATTATACATATACGCCTAAGAGTGAACAACTTCAAACGGTGCTGTTAAAAGGTATCGATCCAGCAATAAAGACGGAGGAGCTCGAAGATGAGCTTGAAAGGTTGGAGAGCGACGACCTTAAGTTCGTGGGGGACAAGCCGTTTATCACGGCCACGGCAAGGGATGGTAACCGTAAATTACCATTCTTCTTAGTACAGTTAACGCCCAACAGCAAAATCGATAGTCTGCGAAAAATCAAATTCGTGTATTATCATGCTGTAAGTTGCGAAAAATTAAAGAGATCAGATAGTGTACTGCAACGTATGCGGTACCAGAGGTTCGGAACGCCGCGGCTAATTGCAACATGCAATTTAGGTGCGTTAAGTGCGACAAGGACCACAAATATGGAGAATGTCCTTTAGGCAACGATAGAGTAGTGGATAGGGGTCAACTCTTTTGCGTACTCTGCAGAAACTCGGGGCATCCTGCTAATTTCATGGGTTGTCCTAGGTTCCAAGAGCTGAAAAAGAAAGTTCAGGCTCGAAAACAGTTGATCGAAGAAGAGAAGCGTCAAAAGAGTCGTGCTTTCTCTAATTTTTTGGCACCCAATGTACCCTTTGCCCAAATGGTATCTGGATCTGGTAAGTCCACAATAACAGCAAAAAATACGCCAAAGGTAGCCGAAAAAGCGCCGGAAGCGGATCTGGATTTGAAAGCAATCCTTCTGTCCTTGCACGGAAAAATCGATCATTTTCAGAAACAATTAAATGAACAAGCGGCTCGAATTGACGTCATCTATTTGACCCTATTTGACAAGTCTGGCACGCCGATATAATGTCTGCTACGTCGAATGAGCTTAATATGAAGATCCTTGCGTTAAACGTTAACTCACTAATCAGGATCGAGAGAAGGGCCAACCTACAAAATCTGTTGTTAAGTGAATGCCCAGATGTGCTTTTGGTAAGCGAAACTAAGCTTAACCAGAATCACAAAATTGGCTACAGTGGCTACAATATTTATAGAAGGGACCGTTCACACTCCTCATCCTCACCAGGGGGTGGGGTTGGTATCTTATTACGCAAAGGCATGCGCCATAGGGTCATATATAGCGGGGATTTAATGAGGTTCCGGGTGTTGAAAGCATGCATCGTATGCATTCCTCTCCATAGTCGAAGGCGAGTGTATGTGGTGTCGCGTTATGCACCCGAAGCACCTAATCCCATTCAATTTATAACTGAGCTCGAATTACTTTTTCGTTGTCTTCAGCTCCAATCGGAGGAAAATTATTATTTTTTAGCCGGAGATCTTAATGCTAGGCATGCGGTATGGGGAAATAATCCGCCAAACACCAGAGGCAACCAGTTATACTACTGGTGAGGTCAAAATATGATTGAGTACAGACTTAAACTGTACGCAAAGAATATCCCATCCTTCCTGGACTTGGCATTAATAGACAGTAGACTAGAACTGACTAACGTGGATCGAAACACAAGGAATTGGATCCCAAACGAGCAAACGCAGCTGGAGCAGTACGATCAAGTGTACCCATACGACTATCGTAAGGTACGGTGGCCGTGCTTCTCCAGAATCTTAAAGCGTAATTTACGTTTGAATGGAATTGATCCCTCGACTAACAGAAACTTGGCAAACAAAGAAATCGACCGTAGTTTACTGACAATGCTAGACGTTATCAAACGAACTATGGAGCAGACTATCCCTCGGTAGAAAAATACAGCCAGGTAGAAAAATACAGAACTCCAACAATCAACGCATTGTACCCACACAAAAGTAGACTGTTCTTGAGGCTTAAGCAGTTGTACAGACAGTTTACTGACAGAAACGACCCGGAAATAAGAACACTAAAGTCACTGATCAAAAACCTAAAACAATTAATTAAAGAAAATTACAGTAAGTCTGTAAGTCCGTACTGGGGCAATAAGATTCGGACTATAAAATCCAGTAGTCCGAATATGTTCCCACAGATAAATAAATTGTTCAGGAGGAAAGATCACAATGACATTCAGCGTGTCCGAATTCCACAAACGACAGAAAAGAGACAGATACTATTGACCCTCGGCATAAGTCCACAGAGTGCCGACTCAGGCGGCGGTCTTTTCGTGGTCGAAGATCCACAAGAGAAAGTAAATTAGCTGGGAGCCTTTTTCGAGGTCGTGTATACGCTGAACAATCCGGTTCGCCGTAATCACGACATTGACAACAGGGCCTATTTAAATCACTATTATCTGCGCAACGAACTTCAAAATTGGCGATCCGAGAATCACGGTATCACCGTATTCAGTGAAACGCGGCAAACGTTATTATCGCCAATGAACCAGATTCCTCGCCTTTGTTTGTGCGAAAAGATTAACGCCTGTGCATCTTTGAGTCTCTGAAAAACAAAAAGTCGTTGGGAGTAGACGGTATTCCAAACGTTGTATTAAGACACCTGCCCTTGGAAGGAGTGGATATATTTACTACGCTGTTTAACAATGCGCTGAATAATGCATATTATCCGACACATTGGAAAATAGCAGTGGTACATCCAATCCCGAAAAGGGGTAAAGTTAGAACTAACCCTGTAAATCTCCGGTTAATTAGTTTGCTTGCGAATATTAGCAAGGTATTCGAGAAGGTGGTTAATAGAGCGCTGTTAAGGTGGGTTGAGGAAAATAATATAATTTCGGAAAATCAGTTTGGTTTTAGGGCGAGGCAGAGAGACACTATTCATGCTGCGTCAAAGCTGGTCTCCGACATACAATGGAATAAATGCAAGAACCAGTGTACGGGTGCCTGCCTCGTTGACTTTGTGAAGGCCTTCGACACCGTATGGTTAGAGGGGTTTTTCTATAAGTTGCCGAGAATGGGTATGCCGTTATTTCGAGCAAGATCTTTGACATTAAAAACGGCTTAAAACAGGGGGCTGCGATTTCTCCTGTTGCGGTAAATTTTTCCGCAACAAGTTTGGCTGTCTTTTCCCGTGTTAGACCCTTCGGTCCCTCTTTTCTTTCAGTGGGAACACCGAGCTCTGGCGAAGGTGGTGGGCAGCCATGGTCCCATCAGCCAGTGGCCCACCAACCCCAGACCTCGGAAAACAACCCACATAGGTTCACGGGAGGAACCACAGGGTGCGACAGGAGGTCCACTAGGAACACCGTTGTTGGAGCCCATAAATAGACGGGAGACTCGCAACGGGCAGCATCAGACAGTACGTCTTAAAGTCGCCGACGGGTGAGGACGGATGGTCCTTTCAATCCAAACACCCCAACACGATGATGACGGGTGGTGGAAGACGATCCCTGGAACAAATACCCCAACGAAAGCCAACAACATGAGGCTTAAAGAACACCCCATCCTGCTACCGATGTGAGTGCGGATACCGGCATCACATCCCACAACTGATGTGGATGCAGCTAGCTGGAGCTAGCACTGGGCCATTTGATCGATGGGTGAAGAGACGACGATCTCTTTTATAGCAACACCCCAACGAGGGAGCAACAAAGGAGCAACAGTGGTGTACAGGCGGACGGCCAGTATAATCGAGCACACCCCAACGACGTACCAGCTGTAAAAGTTAGGTTCGATGGGTGAAGGGATGACGACCCTTTTTAAGCCAGCACCCCACCGATGGAGCACCGATGGAGCACCGAAGGAGCAGCAGAGGCGTGTAGGCGGACGGCCAAGTAATAAGACCGCCTCCACCGATGCAACAGACAAACATGCAACATCCCTTCTGGATTGTATCTAAACTTCTTTCCTCCAGCTGCCATCCCATCGCGTCTCCTTTCTCCCTCGATTAATTTGTTTTAATTCTAACAAACATTTTTTTAGTGTAATGCGACTTTAAAATTTGTTGCACCCACCTTGTTGGCACATTTAGCTTCAGAATGCTTACAATTTCAGAAGGACTGATGGATTTATTTACAGCAAGACGTCTTATTTCTCGAATATCTCTTGGTGTTAATGTTGGTTTTCTTCCTGTACTTCGCTTAACTCCATAATTTTCACCAAGATTTATATAATTTGCTATAACAGTTTTACTTCTTTTTAGAATAGCTCCGATTTGCCTTGTTGTTTTCCCCTGTTCTCTGTAAACAGCCAAACGTCCTTGCTCCTCTTCGGTCAATGGCTTTCCATGAGGCATTGTAATTGATATTTGCGAAAATCTAAAGCATTCCAATTTTTTCTAACAAATAATTAAATAATTTTTCTGTCGAAAATCAGATTAAACTTATATTTTTTTTAATTATTCTTTCACTTAAGCACAACTGGCCTTATCAATATTTCGTACCACAATGAAGATCACTCATCAGTGTAAAACAGGTGTATTAGCAAAAACAAAACAAAGGTTATCGCTATGATGCGATAAAACGAAGCGATAATGCTGCTGCGTTCAATGAATTAGATCTCATCAAAACCTAAGGGAACAAACAAAGATTTCTTTGTCCTTATCATTATTTCGTGGAGTGTATGTCCGGCGTCCAAAAAAAGAGGCATTTAATCCGAAATACACGACGGTTACTCTTAAACACGGAGGAGGAAATGTGATGCTTTGGGGACCTTTATATCGAATAGAAGGTACTATGAATTCGGAGCATTATATAAAAATATTAGAAAATGTTATGTTACCCTATACTGAGGAAGAACTGCCCATTACTTGGAGATTTATGCAAGATAATGACCCAAAGCACACGGCAAGTGTAACAAAACAATGGTTTTATAAGAATTCTGTCGACGTTTTAAAGTGGCCATCATGTAGTCCGGATTTAAATCCAATAGAAAACCTGTGGTATCAACTTAAAACCGAAATTGCCTAGCACAGAATTGGGAATTTGAATGGATTACTTGAAGGCGCAAGGATAGTTTGGGCCAACATACCACCTAAAAAATGCCGTGATTCATTCATTCATTTAATATGCATTTTTATTTTCATACTTCATTTACACTTACAAGCTAGACAAAAAAATGCTTAAAAATTAGCTTAAATAACTTACAAATAATCTTATTCTATCTTACTGGCCCCATGCGGGCACTCTAAGTTAAACATAATACTTAATCTATGTCTTTCGACGTTTCTTACAGACTATTTTTATTTTTGTTTTACATTTATGAAAACTAAAACTAAGAAAATAAAATTTAAATGGAAAAACTTAGTATATGGACTTTTTTACTATAAAACTTAAAACTAAACTATAAACTACCTAAAACTAAATCTTAACTACTTAATCCTACTTAAACTATCTAATCCTATACCATATTTTAGAGCGTGTTACCCACCTCTGTTCTAAAATTTTTTTTTTCTTTTTGTTTTTTTTTATTTTTTTTTTGTGATTTTTATTTTTTATTATTTTTTTTTTTATTTTTTATTTTTTCTTAAAACTACCCTAATTCTACCTAAAACTATGTAAGCCGGGCACGGCTAAAAAAAAAAATATGTAGAAGACCGACTTTGCTCCCTATGGAGCTACGTAGGACTGGAGGAATTCGACGACGAGACTTCCCCTCCTTCATCTAGCCACCAGAATTGTTGGTGCTGCCGCGCAACATCCCATATATCGCGACTCCCTACCGACCTACTGAACCGGAGACGCTCCGCACTGCCACGTGCGACGTCTCTGTCGTAGTTGAGTCGCCTGTCCGCAGCTGTTCGAGCAACGTGGAAGATTAGCGGCACCGCCAATCTGTCCTGGATCAGACCTTTCATATCTAGGTAGAGGAACGCTTCTGGAGGAACAAAGCCGTCAAAGCGAACTCTCTCATGATACATATAGTTGGGGTAGTAAGCCCCGGAGATCAGGTTGTTCGATGAGGTCATTGCTCTTGCAATGTGTCTTCGAGTCAATTTAATGACGAAATTGTCCACTCTTATTAGGTTCGCCCTATTGTATAAGACCTCATTAGGATAGAATTTTATGTACTCAGACTCTGGTGTTCTGTGTAAGCGAAGACAAGTCCTAAGACAAGCCCTCTCAAACACCCGAATCTTTTCCAATAAACTTGCTCTTACGTTGAACCACACGGGGCAACCAAACACAAGCATAGGCCTGATAAGGGCCATGTAGCAGATAACCTTTACCCTCGCATCGAGTTGGCTGTTATAAAACAGTTTCTTTGTAAGGGCAAAAGAACCTTTGGCTCTGGCCAGAGCAACATCTATATGTTTGTTAAAATACAGATATTGATCTAGCCAGATCCCAAGGTATCTGACTACATTTCGACAAGCAAGTGGCTGCCCGTGCTGCCCCACGATCGAGAACTTTCGCCAATTCTTTCTGGTATCCCTAGAGGCCCCAGACAAAGGCGTCCTAAACAAAATGGTTTCCGACTTCTGAAAATTGATTTTCAACTTCCAGTCATCGCAATATCGTTTAATTTTATCGAAATCACGTTGCAAGAGTATATTAATAACCTCAATCTTTGGACCTGATCTGTACGCGATTAAGTCGTCTGCGTACGCTATGGCATGGTGAAGTGAACCTATCAGATCACTCGTGTAAATGTTGAATAGGATCGGCGAATTTACCGCACCTTGTTGCAGACCGTTTTTAATGTTAAATGTTCCAGCAGAAGTCACATCGCCATTTTTCACGATGAACTGTCTACTGGAAAGCATATCAAAAAGAATATACAGCAATGGTTTACTAATGCCCAACCTGTCCAGCTTGAAAAAGAGTCCCTCTAACCATACGGTATCGAAGGCTTTTTCCAAGTCAATCAGGCAGGCACCAGTGCACTGAAAATGCCGTGATCTAATTGAATCTATGCCACGGAGATGTAAGGCCATGATCATGAATAAAGAATTTCCAACGAAATATTGAGCCAAGACATGTCAATTCCGCAAATATGAAAAAAAATGCTTAACGTTCCTAATTAGTCCGCCAACCATTTTCAGACACTTAATTGAAATAAAATAATTTTCCTTCTTTAAAACGTATATTTTTTATTTGTTGTTACTTATTTTTATTACTTGTTCATTAGGCACTCTATGGGTCAGCGCAAACTAGACTAATTACCCCGGGGTATAACTGGTTTTATAGAAGAGGGAGATGAAGTGTACAGTAAGAAACGGGGTAAATATTCAACTAGTATTAAAGCGGTTGAACATCGGGGGAAAACCAATACACATATAAGTTGTCAATTTTAAAGGGTAAAAAAAATGATCAGAAATACCACTACAATTAAAATCGCTTCGTACACACAATTTTGCCCCGCATTATTCATCCAGTGTGCGGTTGAAGTTTTAAAAGATAATCCGGGGAAAATTTGATCCAGTGTGCGCTGGCCCTACGGATGTTATTCTATGAGCTGCCATTTCCATTGTAGTTTGACATTTGTGTTAATTTTCTTTCGTAATGGTTGAGTGGCGGATGGACGAAATAATAAAATTTATTAATAATTATGGTCAATTCCAATGTTTGTGGAATTATAAAAGTGCGGAGTACAAAGATTGGATCTACAAACAAATGCTTTGCTGCAACTATCTAGGGAAACCGGAAAGGACATGTGGGAACTGAAAAAAAGTGTAAAACCTGGGGACAACGTACAGGTTGAAATGCCTCTAACAACGACAACGTCGTTGAAAAAAGAAAAGTGAACGATAGTAAAAACCTGGGGACATCGGTGGAAAATACTTATCAAGCACAAAAGCAATTACGATGTGGAAAAACATGTGTTTATATTACATTTGTTATATTTGTTTTATTTTTATTTTATTTTTACATGACAGTGTGGAGTGTGCTTCGGAAACAGACGAATCCTGTGTAAATGATTCGGTGTGCTCAGACACTCTGTAGTCGATACGGTGATTCGGAATAATAAATGACAATTAATTAGCGAGATAAAATAGCCCTAAATAAAGATTTGCAAAAGCACTAAACACATCCGTTGACATCTTCAAACGTTTCCGATCACGAGGTTTCGCCGGCACCCATTTTGATCACACCATTTTTTCTGCAATTTCCGTTTTTTCGTCGACGAGTAGTCAAGTAGTGCGTGCTCACACATAAATTACTTTCATCCTAAATTCAGTTTTAAATTCGCTTTACTTGTATATAAATAAAAATCAATTGTAGTGTTCTTTGGAATATTTTATAACCAAAGAAAGTCTTTTGAATTCGTTTTGATTATATATAAATAAAAAATCAATTGTAGTGTTACTTCGAATCCTTTTATTTCATTCCTTTCGGCAACGGAGTAAATGGTCTCTTGTGCAATTGGGACGCAGAGACCATATTGGTGACCCCAACGTGATCCAGTTAATGATGCCGAATCAGGCCACAACAATTCAAACACATAAGTTGAAACCGAACAGCATCACCACCACCTTATCGTCGCAACAAAGCCATCACACCACGACTCGACCACTACATGACCACCACTATTCGGCCATTCGGCATTCCCACGCTTCCACGTCACTCGTCGATAAAATCACCGTGTAACGACAAGTTAAGAGTCAACATATTTTTCTTCACGGAACACCACCGCTGTTCCGTATTCTGTCATCAGCGCAAAAGCCAGAAACCACATCAGCGCCCAACCAGTAGAACAGAGATTAAAGCTAAACACAGCCATCAAGAAGAACAGATTCGAAGAAGCAGGATCCTGAGAACGTGCCTTTTCCTTTTCTTTTTTTTTTTTCAAAAAACCAAAGAACCATTGTACAGGTGAGAGTATTTGTAACAGCATGCACGATTATTACATTGATTGCCACGTTTTTCGCGTTTTATTATAACGGTTCACAAAATTTTCTCAATGTCAGTGTTTTTGCAAGCCTTTACCAAGCGTTTTTAATAATTTCATTCGGAGATTACTCGTATCACGCCAAAATTTCAGATATCCGATATTTTATTTCGCAATACATTTTGATTTTTGCTTTCGTGTCAAATCTTCAGTAGTTTAATGAATGAAAAAAAGCCGAAAATGGCAACCAACGGTGACAGTAATTTAACGGGAACCCAAAACAACGTGGATGCTAACGCGAACCACAATCCGAATCAGACTGCACACCCCAATTCGTCGAGTTCTCTTGAGGAGGTTCACGCAAATCCAATTACATGGTTCATTCAGGCTGAGGCACAGTTTCAAGTACACAGAATCTCTAGTTCTGAGACAAGATACTGCCTCACCGTTAGTTCCCTACCACCAGACACGTGTGATTCGGTTATCGACATCCTTTCAAATCCATCAGCTACTGACAAGTATGACGCGTTGAAAGCGGCTTTGATTGAACAACATTCTGTCTCCGAAACTAAACGTTTGGAAGCACTGGTCGGCAAAGCAGATATCGGCGACCGGAAGCCATCAGAAGTTTTTAGATCAATGAAAATGCGAGCAGTTCTTTCAGCGATCATCAAAAATTTGTGGATGCGTCGATTGCCACAGCACATTACCATCGCTTTGTTGTCGGTTAACAACAAAACACTCGAGGAGCTGGCTGTCCTTGCAGATAAGATCTACGAGGCCTCTCAGGGTGCGGGTATTTACAGCGTGTGTACAAAACTGAATCCGAATCCTGTCCGATACTAGCACGATCTCGAGCAGAGGCTGGCAAGGATCGAGTCAATGATTGAGGCGTTCACGAAGTAGAGACAGATCTCATAACAATTTCAGAAACAAAAGCCGGGCTAATTCGAGTTCGCGCTCTGAACTCTGCTGGTATCACAAACGATTTAAAAAGAATGCCAAGAAGTGCGACAAACCTTGCAATTTCGATAAAATTAAATTTCAAAGTCATAATGACAACCCAAACTAATGAAGGCTGCTGTTGCAGCGGCAAACACGCAGAACACTTTAAGCCGTTGCCTATTTATTAGGGACAAAAACACAAATCTTCACTTTCTCATCGACACAGGGGCAGATCTATCAGTAATTCCATATAATCCCAAAAAAGAATCGACATCTCAGAATCCTTTGTTCTTGCTATCGGCTGCAAACGGAAGTTCTATTAAAACATACAGCATCCAACGGATGCATCTGACACGGCCGTTGGTGCAGTTCTGCAACAAAAGAACTCAAAGTCTTGGCAACCACTAGGGTTTTTCTCGAGGAAACTCACAAATGCAGAAATCAAATACTCAACCTTCGATCGCGAGCTACTAGCGATCTACTTGGCTATTAAGCATTTTAGGTTCTTTGTGGAAGGTCGGGAGCTAATGATCTTCACAGACCACAAGCCAATCTCTGATGCGTTGACCACAAAAACTGAAAGAAGTCCTCGACAAACCCGCCACTTAGATTTCATTTCTCAATTCACATGCGACATAAAGCACATACCAGGCAGAGATAACGTAGTTGCTGACGCCCTCTCTCGCATAGACACCAACGAAATAGTTGCCACCAAAAACCACAAGCTGGACCTAGAAACCGTTTCTAGACTACAGTCCACTGATGAAGAACTACAAGAACTACTGAAACAAGAAGACACAAAAAAAAACTTCCAGTGTTTCATTAAGAGAGTTCAATTTTCTGAACGTGAGCATTTACTCCGAAACT
This sequence comes from Volucella bombylans, assembly GCA_949129095.1. NCBI lineage: Eukaryota > Metazoa > Arthropoda > Insecta > Diptera > Syrphidae > Volucella > Volucella bombylans. The sequence goes on from OX422140.1 coordinate 324,789,798, forward strand.
TCAACCAATAAAAACAGGCCGTATATCCCTTCACCTGTGCGGTTAAGCGTTTTCAACACTCTTCATGGGCTCTCTCACCCGAGCATTCGTGCGACTCGTAAAATTATTTCTGATTCGGTACTTCTGGCCGAATATGAATAAGAACATCAACGACTGGGCGAGATCATGCATAGATTGTCAGAAGTCAAAAGTCATACAGACATACCAAGCCAGAACGCGGAAAATACCAAACGGACGATTCTACCACATACACCTAGATTTGGTAGGGCCACTTCCATCATCTAATGGTTTCTCCTACATACTTACAGCGGTAGATAGGTTCACTCGTTGGCCAGAAGCCTATCCTTTAGTTGATATTGCAGCGAGCTCTGTAGCAAAAGCTTTCGTCGAGAATTTCATTTTACGTTTCGGCACGCCCTCGAGAATAACCACCGATCAAGGAAGTCATTTCGAGTCTAAACTCTTTAACGAAATTTCTAGACTGTTGGGAATATGCAAAATTCACACAACACCATATCATCCACAGGCTAACGGCATGGTTGTGCGCTTCCACAGGCAACTTAAGTGCTCTTTGAAAACCAGGTACAACACCATCAACTGAAGCTCGGAACTCCCGATCATCCTCTTGGGGACTCGCTGTGCGGTCAAGGAATTAAATTGAAAATTGATACAGAAGCAGATGTCAATTGCATTCCATTGAAGATCATCAAGGACACAAAAATTAAAATAAACAATGAACAAAACGACTTTCCTGTTTTTGATTATAGCGACAATAAAATTAGAATTTTTGGTATTGCTGAAATTAAAATGTGGGATTTTAAATTGAATATTGAAAGGAAAGCTGAATTCATTGTTGTTGATGATACTTTTGAACCAATACTGGGCCTTGAAACTTGCAATGAGTTTGGATTGGTTACACCGATAAACATTGACTCGATTAATGGCATAAATGCTGGAGAGAGATTTGTTAGTGAAAATACTGACGTTTTTACTGGACTTGGGAAAATTCCAGGGAAAATCACGATATATGGTATTTACAACACGATGCAAAGCCAGTCGTGCATTATAAAAAACGTTTCCCTGAAACTATAATCAAGAAACTTAAACCAAATCTTGAGGAAATGGTAAAAGAAGGAATCATTTCACCTGTGTTGCACCCAACGGACTTAACAATTTACAGGTGGTTGAAAAATCAAACGGTGATTTACGGATTTGTTTGGATCCAAAATCGCTCAATAAGTGACTTAAGCGCGAGCATTTTTTGATTCCTACCATTGAAAACTTGACCTCAGAATTGGCCAACAAAAGGCTGTTCACAGTATTGGACTGTTCGGATGGATTTTGGCAATTAGAACTACAGTGTAACCTTAATATAACGAAACTCAATATAACGATTTCCTCGATTTAACGAATTTTTCGAAATCCCCTAGTACTGTCCGTAAGAGCTAATGCAAAATATACCTTTACATTACGAATACATTTGTCAAAAACCTCTTTATAACGAATTTTCAATCATTGCAAAATATAAAGTGAAATTATTATTTACCTCTATTTAACGAATTTTATAATGATAGCCTTTACAGGTTACATATCCCATAGAATGCCTACGAAGTTCTACGAGTATCTTTTCTCTTTAAATGAAATGTAACAATATCTTTTTGTTTTGTTACCTGTTTTCCAAATGTAGAAACACGCGAGTTACGTCAGCAACCTACCCATCCGTTGCCCCCTAATCAGTAGGTCAACAACCTAATCAGCTACGTCATCCGCTGGCCTTCAACCCAAATGAACACAACCCACACATGAACCTACGTAGATATAGTTGATTAAGCATATTCATTGTAATATTGAACACAACCCACACATGAACCTACGTAGATATAGTTGATTAAGCATATTCATTGTAATATAATCAAACTTTTGCATTGTGATTGCACAGGTGAATTGCAAGCTAAGCGTCTGGATAATTTCCGGCCAAGTTTAAGTTCTTGGAATTCACTTCTGCAAATAACTTATTTGAGAAATTAAAATAAAATTGTAATTCATTCTATTGTCAATCTTCTGACCAAAAGGGTCGCAAATAAATCTTTTTTTAAACTCCAAGGTGTTCAAGTAATATAACTCGCGCGCCGGTAAATGTGCTGACGCTATTAATTTGATTGAAGCAACATGAGAAACAGGTAAACGAATGCGACAGCTGAGCCTGCAAAAACCTTAGGAACTAGGAATAGATATAAGTAAGTAAAACGATTTTGTTAGGAGTCCGTAAGTTATTATCAAGAAATAAAGTACTCGCTCTCGTTTGAACCAAAATAAAGAATTGTTTTTTTTTTTACTCCAATCGGTGAGAAAAATCTAAGTGGCGCAGTCGGTAGGATCTAAATATATTTTCCAGATCCAAATGAGAACGAATCTAAGCCGGGAGTCAAGCTAAAATAGTTATAGTAAAAGTTAAATCTGTGTACCAAGTGAAAATTGACATACGACATATATAAAACTAAAAGCTAAAACTAGTTACTAGTGTACCAAGTCAAGTGAAAATTGACATACGACATAGATAAAACTAAAAGCTAAAACTAGTTACTAGTGTACCAAGTCAAGTGAAAATTGACGTAGGACCCAGTTAAGTGACTAAATCAAAATTAAGAAAAATAAAACTCCGACGTTTAGGCAAAGAGAAATCGAGGAAGAAATGAATGAACAACTAGCGGACCGACTAACAGCTGTGTTAGAGGCATTAGCCATCCAAAATGCCACAACAAGACCAAGCAGAGCAGTTCACTGGATGAAGGAAATCGCACACATCCAGGAGTTCAATGGCGATACAGAGAAGTTGACACAATTCCTAACTATTGTTGATACGCATATGAATGCAGTCGAAGAACCACTAAGAAGAGAATTATGGCAGGCAATCTACAACGCGAAAATCGTGGGAAGAGCGAAGGAATTGCTGATAAATAATCCACCAGAAGGATGGGCAGCAGCGAGGGATCTCCTTAAACAGCATTTTCGACCAACATATAATTACAAGGACATTTCAAGGAAAATTAGCAGTCTAAAAATGATAACATTAGTGTGTCTCACACTAACAACACTGTTAACACATAAAACCACAGCGACATTGACAATAAGCCAGCTCACAACAGACAACGGATATACAACTATCAATATGGGACAGACAGAGGTAATCAAGGATGCCAAAATTATATTACATATCGTCAATACCAGAGAAATAAGGGAAGTTGTCAACCAATTAAAGGAAAACATAAGAAAATTGCGAATAGACAATGACATAGTTATAAGAAAAGAGATAGAAACACTGAATGCAAAAATAACTGCAATAGAACCGGGAAACAATTCTAGACAAAAACGTGGATTAGTTAACTTCATAGGAACAACCCAAAAATGGCTTTTTGGTACAATGGACGATACTGACCGACAAGACATAACAGACCATTTAAAGTTAATAGAAGAAAATGAAGAAAATGCAATAGGTAATCTAAACAGGCAAGTTGAAATCAATTCTTACTTTAATGAAAGCATAACACACCTTAGATATATCATAGAGTTAGATAGAAAAGAATTAAATAAAGCATACGAAGAATTAACAGGAAATGAGAAAATGGTTATACTACAACAGTTAAAATCAGACCACTTAATGAAGATAATAATGTTAGAAGAAAAAGTGAACCAAATAATAGATAATGTAGCTTTAGTTAAGCATGGATTAGTTCACACAAGTATGCTCACCGCAACAGAGATTAACGAAACGAAATTAGATTTTTATAAATTAAAAAACGTAAAGGTAGGACTTATAAAATATAATACAGACACATTAATTGATGAAATATCATTAAGTGGCAACTCTCTAACACAACATGTATGCTGCTACACTTTTTGTCCTTTACCTTCATTTTCTTTCTTTTCATTCATTCAGTCTTGTTCTGTCTTGCTATCAACATCCTTTTGTGTATTTTGCTTAATAAAGTATGAATTTATTAATATAAACTAACTAAGTTTCATTAGGTTATGGGCCCAGAAGCCTACAGTGCGGTTATTTGTTTTATAAATAATAATTAAAATGAGTGCTCCAGTAGTTCAAATTGATAAACTGGATGAAAGCAACTATGATAGTTGGTCAATTCAAATGCGCAGTGTGCTTATTCATAGTGGTTTCTGGAAAATTGTAAATGGTGAGATCAAGAAGGAAGGAAACGATGCTATAGTTTCCAAGTGGATATCGGACGATGAGAGAGCTCTGGCGTCCATTTTCTTAAGTGTAAAGCCAACACAGTTGGGGTACATACGCAGTTGTACCAATGCACACCAAGCCTGGAAGAAATTGGAAGAGACATACATGCCTAGAGGTCCACTTCAGAAAGTCTCCCTTTACAAGAGATTGATAAATCTAAAAATGTCTGAGAGTGGTAATGTCGTTCAACATCTGAATGAATTCTCTGAAATTTACGAGAAACTGAAAGAAACAGGTATTCAAATTCAGGAGGAGCTGTTGGTGATCATGCTGATGTCGAGTCTTCCAAAGGAATTCGACAACTTCATCATAGCTATGGAAACCCGTGACGATCTTCCTTCTTTATCAGTTACAAAACAGAAGATTTTAGAAGAGGGTAAAAGGAGACAAGAAAGGGTCGAAGAGAAAACACCAACACAACAGGCATTTATAGCGAAATCATCCACCACCAAATATAGCAAGAAGTCAGACAGTAACAACAACAACAGTAAAATGAATTTCAAGGGCAAATGTTTTTTGTGCGGTATGACGGGTCACTTCGCAAGCAAATGTGAACGGAGAAAGAGACACACCAACACACAAGCAATGACGATGTTAGCAGCGGCAGATGTCTCGACGATGAATTCTCAAAAATGGTACGTCGACAGCGGAGCCACTTCACACATGAGCAACAACAGGAATATATTTGTTAACTATAAAGATCATAATGATATAATTTCATTGGCTGGGGACAAGCATATCAATGCCATAGGAAAAGGTGATGTATTAATACATGATAATGATTTTGATATTTTGCTTGAAAACGTGTTGTACTCTCCTGAATTGCAGGCAAACTTTATATCTGTTAGCAAGGCAGTTGACAGAGGTTTGACAGTCAAGTTTGATACTAATCGAGCATCAATAAGCCGACCAGACGGTGATGTTGTTCTGAATGCAGTGCGAAAAGGAAATATGTTTGAGTTCGACAACAAAGCAAAACAAGGGTTGTTTTCTATGTGCAACAACAAGAGCATTGCATGGCGATGGCACAACAGATTCGGTCACCTCAACTTTAAGAGTTTGTTTGATTTGTCGAACAAGTCCATGGTAAGCGGCATGAAGATCAACACTAGTAATGAAGCAAACTGCAGAACTTGTATGCTCAGTAAAATCCATGTGCTGCCGTTCCCTCATGAGTCACAGGCAAAATCGAAGGATTTGTTGGAAGTAGTTCATTGTGATGTTTGTGGTACATTTCGAGTGAAATCAGTTGGAGGTTCTACGTATTTTGTAACGTTTATTGACGATAAATCACGGCGAATTTTTGTTTACTTCATAAAATTTAAAAGCGAAGTCTTCGAGAAGTTCAAAATATTTAAAGCTCAGGTGGAACGTCAAACTGGTTGCAAGATAAAGGCGATAAGAACGGACAATGGTGGTGAGTTCGTAAACACAGATTTCGACACATACTTGAAAAAAGAGGGAATCAGAAGACAACTGACTGTGCCACATACCCCACAACAAAACGGTGTGGCCGAACGTGCTAACAGAACTCTGGTGGAAATGGCGAGGTCAATGATGGTGCATGCTAAAGTCCGACAAAGTCTATGGGCAGAGGCGTTAAATACGGCGGTTTACATCCGAAATAGATGCCCAACGCGACAACTGCAAAATATGACTCCATATGAGACGTGGTGCGGTAGAAAACCGAGCGTTCAACATTTCAAAACGTTTGGCTCTTGTGCTGTAGCTCTCGACAAGTCTGGTGGTAGATCCAAGTTTGATGCCAAAGGCATTCAATTTTTAATGGTTGGATACTCAACGACAGCTAAAGCATATCGATTATACGACACCAATAAGAAAAAAGTCTTTGAACATCGTGATGTACTTTTTGATGAGGATTGTTTTGGCAAACGTGACGACGATGCAGGCGAAAGAAATGATTACTCGGTCAACGATTTGTTAGTCATACATATGAAGGATCAAGAAGTTCAACAAGAACCTGTACCTGATGGTGCAAAAGAATATGTAGAACCAGTTGATGGTGCGCACAATGAAGATAATAAAAATCCTGATGGCCATGATGACAGTTTCAATACTGCTGACGAAGATGAAGATCAACATGAAGAGAAAATGCAAGTAATCGGACCGGGTAGGCCTAAGATTATTCGTACCGGTAAACCAGGTAGACCAAGAAAGCAGTACAACGAATTATATAGTGCTATTAATGAGAATATGCCGCAAACAGTTGGACAGGCTATTTCAAGTGATGATGGTCAGCAGTGGATAAATGCAATGAAGGTCGAGTTCGATGCACTTAGAAAGAACAAAACATGGTCTTTGGTCAATCTGCCAAATGGACATAGGGCTATTCCGTGCAAATGGGTTTATTCCGTTAAGAAGAATGTCAAAGGCGAAGTGGAAAGATATAAGGCCCGTTTAGTTGCTAAAGGGTGCAATCAACGTTTTGGCATCGATTTTCATGAAACATTTTCACCGGTCGTACGCTATTCGACAATACGAATTCTGTTGGCTTTGGCTGTAAAAGAGAAAATGTTCCTTCACCAACTTGATGTCAGCACGGCGTATTTGAATAGCAGCCTTCAAGACGAAATTTATATGCAGCAGCCACAACATTATGAAGATAAACGATTTCCAAATAGAGTTCTACGTCTCCATAAGGCAATTTATGGTTTAAAACAAAGTGGAAAGGAATGGAATTCTAAACTCGATTCCACTCTTCGTAATATGAATTTCGTTCCTTGCGATAATGAGCCGTGTCTATACAAAGCTATGCAAAATGGTGAGCTTGTGCTGGTAGCTGTATATGTCGATGACATAATTGTGGGATGCTGTAATAAGTCAATTGTTTTGGAGATCAAGGCGAAGATTTCAAAAGAGTTCGATGTCGACGACAAGGGTGAACTACGCCATTTTTTGGGAATGGAAATAGAACGCGAAGGCGAAATCGGTTCAATAAAGCTAAGTCAAAGTCAATACATACGGGACGTATTAAAGGAGTACGGCATGGAGAATTGTAAGCCAGTAGCAGTACCTTTGGAAGCAGGATATCAGGTTGGCTGCAATAATAACTGTGAAAAGATAGATCAACAAGAATACCAGTCGTTAGTGGGAACATTAATGTATCTAGCTATTTCAACTAGACCCGACATATTGCACTCGATATCCAAAATGGCGCAGCGAAATGCAGACCCACATAAGGAGCATATGACAAAACTGAAGCATATACTTCGTTACTTAGCAGGAACAATTGATCTGAAGTTAAGTTATGAACAAAAGGGAATAGGTCTGGTTGGATTTGTTGATGCAGATTGGGGTGGAAACTCCGTGGATAGAAAGTCATATACTGGTTTCATATTTTCTTTCTGTGGATGCCCTATCACATGGGAATCTAGGAAACAATCTTCGGTAGCCCTCAGCAGTACGGAGGCCGAATATATGGCGACTTCAGAAGCAGCGAAGGAGGCAATCTATATAAAACGACTTCTAATAGAAATAGGTGCATTAGGAGATGGTCCCATTATACTTCATATCGACAACCAAGGTGCACAAAAGTTAGCTGAGAACCCAGTCTACCATAAGCGAAGCAAGCACATCGACATTAGATTCCATCATGTACGAGATTTGGTCCAAAGTAATGAAGTAAAATTGATATACTGCCCAACTGCCGATATGATTGCCGATGTGATGACTAAGAATCTGGCAAAGACAAAGCATTGCAATTTTGTGCATTTAATGAATTTAAAATGACATTTTGATTTTTCTAAAAGCATCATCCATGTTGAGGAGGAGTGATGAAATATCATTAAGTGGCAACTCTCTAACACAACATGTATGCTGCTACACTTTTTGTCCTTTACCTTCATTTTCTTTCTTTTCATTCATTCAGTCTTGTTCTGTCTTGCTATCAACATCCTTTTGTGTATTTTGCTTAATAAAGTATGAATTTATTAATATAAACTAACTAAGTTTCATTATTAATAATAGCAATCAAAGTACCAAATAAATACCAATTAGTGGATTTGAAACTGATCACTGCAATACCCACAGAAAACAGAATGGAAATTATAATAAATGATCAATATATTGTAGAAATTAATCAAACAAAGTATGTGTATGAAAATAAAATTCAATATGAAAATGATTTGAAACCCATAAGTAATTGTATAACAGAAAAAAATTGTAAACTTAAAGAAAACATGTTAAAAGAAGTTAAGAAAATAGATGATAGTACTCGTACCATTATTTGTAAGAATATGAAAGAACAAGAAGTAATAAATCAATGCGATGATCGTAAAATCAAACTAAATGGAAATTATTTGATAGTCGTTAATAATTGTACTATAAGAATATTGAATGAAACATTTAGCAATAGTAATATGGAGTTTAAGGAAAGATTTTATTACATGGAAGAAATAAATTATAATTTTACAAAACAACCAAATTTTGAAGAAATTGTACTAAGAAATATTGCAAATGTAGAACATATAAAATTACTAAAATTCCATAAAAATATTAATTACATTACAAGCTCAACTGTAGTCTTCATCTTAACCATTATCATAGTAGTAGTTTTCAAATTAAAGCGTAGAAATAAAGAACTTAAAATATCACTCAGAACAATGGGTCAAGAATCTTCGGTACCCTACAACATTCTGGAGAATTTTAATCAAAAGGGGGGAGAGGTTACATATCCCATAGAATGCCCACGAAGTTCTACGAGTATCTTTTCTCTTTAAATGAAATGTAACAATATCTTTTTGTTTTGTTGCCTGTTTTCCAAATGTAGAAACACGCGCCCCGGTAAATGTGCTGACGCTATTAATTTGATTGAAGCAACATGAAAAACAGGTAAACGAATGCGACAGCTGAGCCTGAAAAAACCTTAGAAACTAAGAATAAACCTTAGAAAATAAGCAAGTAAAACGATTTTGTTAGGAGTCCGTAAGTTATCATCAAGAAATAAAGTACTCGCTCTCGTTTGAACCAAAATAAAGAATTGTTTTTTTTTTACTCCAATCGGTGAAAAAATCTAATTACATAACGAATCCTATAAATTATACACACTCAATTTCCCAATAATTTATATCTCGACATGTTCAGACATAACCAGTATGTCGTATAACAATCGTTGTTGTTTGATGATAAGTAATACATTTTGTCACTGTTCTTAGTTTAAAAGTTTGCAATGGCTGATAAACGGAAAGGGTGTTCCTTAGGGTGTTCGTAGCCACCGAACAAGTTTGAAACGGTGATTCTGTCTGTTTTCGGTTGCTAATAGAAACCTAATAGAACCGAAAGCCCCCTCGACACGAATCGGTTGCGTTCGGTTTCTATTCTGTTTCAATTCGTGTCTAGGGTTCATAAAAGCAATTGATTGTTCACACATATACGGTTTAGTTTCGGTTCGGTTCGGCAAATTATTATATTATTTCATTTTAATTTGCTCATTTGAGATTTTGTTGTTCGAAATATGAACGATTCATTTGAAATTGATATTGATCGACTGATTTCATCAGTTCAATCAGGTGTAGTGCTGTGGGACAAAACAAATCCAAAATATAAAGATAAATTTAAGACGCTGCACAGTGTCTCAAAGTTGGCATCAAATCAACCGATAAAGCTAGGAGCCTGAAATTTCGTCTGATGATTATTGAAACTGTGTATAAGAAAATATCCACTCACGACCACGCACACAAAAACGCCTCATATAAGGAAAAAACACTGCTTCAGTTACAATTTTGTATAAAATCGATTTATTAATATTATCTATGTATATGCATATATATTATTATTATTATTAATTATAATTTGTAACGGAATCTTCATGTTCATCTTCACTATTGTCATCTTCGTCATTATCACTGCTTTTTTGGACTGGCGAAGCTTTAAGTAAATACAATGCTTCGGGTAGGTGTTGATGTTTTTTGTTGGATAGTTTCCTCTTGCTGGTGATTATTGGATCGGAACTTATTAAAAAAAAGAGTTAAAAACATCTATATTAGTTTTTTTCACGACTAGATTTTCGCGAATGATTTTCTTGTTTCGTGCTTCTTGGGCTTCCTCTGTCAGTTGGCCAATGGGTAATAAAGCACGCGATATTATTTCTGGTCCATGAATGAAATATTTGTGGACCGTGGGTGACATGTTATACCAGGGATACTTCTCAACATAATATCTGGCTGTATCGTGCGAAAATTTCCTGAACTTCTTGACATCAATTTCAAAGCCACTAGATACAGCTACCATAATAATGTGCATCTTTTTAGTCAGCTGTACATCAACTTTGGTTATGTTTGCAGAAGTTTCTGATAAAAACGTCGGGCTGTATTTCCGTCATTAAAATTACCAAATCCGGACTTTGGTTTGTCTACTATGGCTTTGTCATTATCCCCTCGAGCTTGCCACTTTCTGAGAGGTAATTTATAAGACAAATGTATCAAATTTTCGAAAAATCGTATTAAGCCATGAAGAATCAAGTTCTCCAAACTCCAAGTTCTCGGTTTCAACTTTTCATGCAATCATATCCTCTATATAATTGAACTGTTTAGAAGTAGCGCCACAGAAATAGCATTTTTGCGTTGATGACGTCTCCGTAAGAGCATTGCACACTTTACCGTGAATTATATTATATATAATAGTAAAAGCTATGTTATGACTAACAAGCAGCGATATTCCCTCAATCAGCGCTGCTGTCTTTTGCAAGTTTTTTATTTGCTGATCTACTCTGTTCTTTTCTGCAATGGATTTTTCTGTTGACTTTCTTACGAACTCGATTTTTAAAGGCCTGCAGTATCTTGTAGAAGCCGGTCGCCGATTTTGCCATACAATTTTTGCATCACAGGTTAGTCGAAGTGGAACAACACAGGTTATGAAGACAGACGAATCAGATGCTTCAAAACCATGAAAAGCCTGTTTGTAGGAACTATGTCCCGAACTTCCGTCAAACCCCCACTTTGCAAACAGTTTATCTAATTCTTCATTTCTTTAGTAAGAGTATGACATCTTTTTGTGATTGCAAGAAACGCTGAATAGTGTGGTCAAGTAAGGCTTGCAGAGTACCATCTAACGAAGTTGTAGTAATTGCAATGTGTTCGGAAGGGAGATAGCATTCTTGTTTTGCGGCTTGAATAATCTTATAAGAAGGAAATTTTTCTGGTGCACTCATTCTAATTATATTATATTGATGCCGAGATAATTGGGCTTCAACCGCAACTGCAAGCGCATCTTCACCTGACATCTTCAAAGGATTTGTTTCCAACGACTTCTTATAAGTGCTTCTATATTTCTTTGCTCTATCAGGGATGGTACTTGTAATTTCTGTTAGAACTGTGGAAGCATTTACCTGTTCTTCCGCTCTCAAACTTATTTGAGTAGCATAATTTAATACGCCAACTGGTGTGGACTCTCGCAATTTCTAAGTTTTCCTTCTTTTAGTTCTTTCGGCACAACCTTCCTTAGTCGACCACGCTTTTGATCAGGACAACGAAGAAAAGAAATAGAAGCCTCAAGCCAACTACTACTTGGTTTTAAAAACAAATCGAGTCATTTATGTGCTTTAACCCAACGGGATTTATATTGTGACTTAAAATGAGATAATAATTTAATTGAGCTTTCATTATCAAAATTTCGTGTTCGATTTTTTAGTTCTTCCCTTAAAAAACTAAATTGCAGTTGCATTTCAGTATGTTCAGCGGATCTCATTATATTAAAAAGCTCCATTCGAGTAATAAATAGAGTGTTGGAACTAATCGCTAATTTTAATGAAATCATTTCATTAAAAACTACAATAAAACTGCCGAACTATTTTTTTCAGAAAGTAAATTTTTTTTTAAAAAATCGTACAACAAGAGTTGTAAAAAGTGGCACCCAATTTTAAATGTTTATCAAAGTGCACCATATACACAATCAAAAAAATAAAAAACTAAAGCTTGGACAGCTTTGGAACATAATTAATTTCACCAATATTTACAAAACAATGTTATGCGATGAATGTTACCGTAATTTACAACTAAATGCACTTTCACACAAAAAAAAAAAAAAATTTAACTTAACACATACCTGAGTTTGATGTGTCTATACTAAAAATTTTAAAAATCTTCAAGTTTTCAGAAAATTTTTACACACAAAAAATACTACAAACTTTCATTTAACTAGGCTGTAAGAGAATAAAACGAATTCTTTTTTTTTCTACATACCAAATTTTGCTTTACGATATAATTTTATTGTGGGTTTTTTTGTGTTTAGAGTGTTCTTAGACTGCTCGCTTCCGTGGTTGTTATCCAAGTGAACGAGATTACATGAGAACGCTTAGCGGTCACTAATGTATCCAAAAAAGTAATACTCAAAGAGAGCTATCAAGTATGTATGTATGTACACAGATAATTACAAGGCAAATGAACAATGTTTGGCTAGTATGAACTCATTACAAATTATTACACAACTTATTATTCAATAACTTTTTTGTAATTAATTGGAAGTCCCAAACATTCCACCCCCCCCTGGAACATGGTTTCAGGATACCGGTAAGAGTGCCAGTTTGGTTATGGAGCGTACCAAAGTACCCCTGGCAGTACGTATGGTGGCAACTCGCACGACATTGTCTGCTCCTGGTGACACGGCATCAACACTTCCTAGAACCCATTGCGTAGGAGGAAGATTCGGTTCCTTAAGTACGACCATATCTCCAATTTTAAGGTTTGGCTTAGGATGCTGCCACTTGTTGCGTTCTTGGAGTGTTGTTAAATAGTCCATATGCCAACGCCTCCAAAAACCTTGGACCATACTTTGTAAAAGGTTCCAGTGCTTCAAACGATTTGTTGGTGTGGTATCTAGAGTTGGCTCCGGTATCGCGGTGAGTGGCTGACCTACGAGAAAATGAGAGGGTGTTAGAGGGTTTAGATCATCGTCTGATAAACAAGATAAAGGGCGCGAATTTAATATGGCTTCAATTTGTGTTAAAACGGTGGTTAACTCCTCGAAGGTTAAGATGCGGCCTTTGTGGAGAGACATACAAATAAGGCAATGTATGCTTTAGTAAGCGTAGGGTTTCTGGAACGCGAGAACTTGATCATTATGGGCCCAGCATAGTTCACGCCGGTGTTGGTAAATGGGCGAGTAGGTTGAACCCGTGCAGCAGGCAAGTCTCCCATTAGCTGACTGCATCGTTGCCGTCGTTGCATGAAACAAACCTTACAGCGATGTAGAATTTTCCGAATTAGGTTGCGGCTTCCTAGTATCCAATACTGTTGGCGAACGATCGCGAATGTTTCCGAGATTCCTACATGCAAATTGCTGACATGAATATCTGTGATTATAAGAGAAGATATGTTAGTATCATTGGGAAGGATTATTGGATGTTTGATACTATAAGGTATTATTGCATGCTTGATTCGTCCTCCGACGCGAAGGAGTCCATATGGATCTACGAATGGTGAATACCGCAATAGTCTGGATTTTGAGGGAAGAGTGCGATATTTAAGAAGATGTTGAAGATCCTCTCCGAACGATATCTCCTGTACCTGCTTGATGATTAAAGTTTTTGCATGTTGAATTTCAGACAGGTGCAGATGATCTCTACGACGCTTAAGTTCATTAACCCGGCAATTGTGTATGAATCGGAGACAATAAGCTACAATTCGTTGCAAACGGAACCACGACGAAAGTTTGTTGATAACCGATTGGAACATATCGTCTTCTGAAGACCCGAATAGAACATGTTTCGACGTTTGTCGTTCTTCTCGTTTAATATCTTCGCACTCAGAATTTCGCGCAACACGGAATTTCGATACTGGCCATTCTTGTTCGTCAAGGGCTAACCAATGTGGACCACTCCACCAGAGTTTGTGGCCGACAAGATTCGATGGGGAAATACCTCTCGAAGCACAATCTGCAGGGTTTTCTAAGGAAGCTATAAGTTAACAACGAAAACATTCAGAAGCTCCTAACAACAGCTCCAATTCTCAACTTGAACACTCCCACGGTATTTGCTGAAAATTGCAACTGGAGCACAATGCAAAAACGACATTCCATCACGTTCGTGGCAGCATCAGAACAAACATGCGAGAAACATGATGACCAACGCTTTTCACTTGTCTCAGCAGAAAATTAGTATTTAAGCTATGAATTTTTGTTAAGATTACTCAGTCTGTATTCGAAGGCGGAATCGCTGCCAGTTTATTGAAATAAAGTAAAAAAATTTTTTTTTAAAATCAAACTAATAATGTTTGATTAATTGGCGCCCGAGCAGGGACCCGGTTTTTTTTTCTATCGCAGTCAGTGACCTTAAGTAGCTCCAGTGCTCGCGGAAAACGTGAAGTTTAAATTAGAAAAAAGAACGGTGGTCCACAAAACAAGTCGCGGTAAAAAGTGACAGAGAAAAAAAAGTCAGTGATCTAAAGTAGCTCCCGCGCTCGCGTAAAGCAAATCTAGTGAGTGTGCAAAAGAACCCCTAACAGTGATTTCAACTATAGGGGCCAAGCAGCAGTAGCAAGGAGTCAACGAGGGATTCCCAGTAACCCTATGGGCAAAACGGAACAAATCCCAGTGACCGGCTTGGTGATTCTGTACACCATGTAAGTTAGTTTTAAGAAAAAATAGAATCTCTAAGAATTAAAATTGTTACAAAGATAAAGATTTTAATTTCCCTTTACAAAAGTTGTTACCACTTAACTCTAAATATTTAAATACAACTAATTAAATTTTGAAAACATTTGTGAAATATTTATCTAATATAAGCATTAAATAAGAAAATGGTTTTAACAAGGGCAGGTACCGGTGAATCCCGAGAACCAAACCAAGGCCAAGGCCAAATTCCCCAAATTTCAATTAATAACCACTTATTACCTAATCCCACTACTTCCCACATCACACCTCCTCTTTCTAACCCTCCTATATTTGCATCCACAAGTAATCCTTTAACGATAGTAGGCAATCTTCACGCAAATCACGCTCATTCCGCTAGTGGTCAGGACCACAACTGCTCATTTCATTCGAGTGCATCCAATGCAGATCTTCCAACTCAAGAAGTTAGGTCAACCCCGGAATTGGATGTTCTTGTTGCTTCCATTGTAACTCGTGTTTTAGAACAACAAGGAAGACAGATAATAGAAAGTGTACTTAATCCTCACGTTCAACGTCCTCCTAATGTAGATCAGGTCATTTTTCCCCAGCATCAGAGTGACATAGATGGTCTCGAAAAAATTCCTGACATCATAAAATGTCTTCGTACCTTTTCGGGAGAAGCTTGCGAGTTTTCTTCTTGGAGAAAGAGTGTTGAAAGAGTGCTGAAACTCTATGAACACAAGAAGGGTACCACCCAATATTACGGAATACTAAACGTTATTCGTAATAAAATAGTTGGTCAAGCAGATGCAGCGTTAGAAGCAAATAACACTCCACTCAATTGGAGCAGCATCTCCAACTGCCTTACAACGCATTACGCTGACAAGCGAGATGTTACGACACTGGAATTCCAGATGTCAACCATGATTCAGGGTAACCAATCTATTCAACAATTTTATCAGGCAGTAAATTCACAATTAACCCTGATAATTAATAATATTTCTTGTATGAACATTTGCCCGGAGTCAATGAGGTTATTGACTCAAACGTATCGCGATAAAGCATTAGATACGTTTATAAGAGGGCTTAAGGGCCATCTGCCTGATCTTCTAGGCATGAAGGAGCCCGCAGACTTGCCTACAGCTCTGCACTTATGTCTAAAATATGAGAATCAACACTTTAGGTCTCAATACGCTAGGAATAATCAAGGGCCAACTAAAAAGAGTTTTAATCCACAATCTACACAAATGCGTCCACAAAATACTGTATTCCAAGGAAATATGGGTCCTCCTAGGAACCAAAACCAGCAACAATCCTTTCGCCCAATCCACTCGAACCAAGGACACAATCACCAACAAAGAACTTCGGCAAATAATCATCAAAACAACCAACAGGCCAGAACACCGCAATCAGGACCGAATGTGAAGCAAGAACCTTTGACACAAGGACCTAGTGCTCATGCTAGAGACATACACCACCAAAATCGACAAAATTTCAACAATAACCCAAGAAGACCTGATGGAACTATACCTCAAAATCTCCAAGTTATGAGACATCATCCTAATTTCCACATTGACCCATCCCCAGAAGAACTAAGCCAATACTACGAAAACCTCAATTTGAGTGATGGACAAGCCGAGCAACCATTCAGTGAATATGTCGAAAGCATAGACGTGTCTTCCGATACCAATAATTCCCAAATCGAAGAATTGGAACATGTCGACATCAATTTTTTAGGTTAAGCGACTCTTCCTTACCTTATTTCGAGTGTAAGTCGAAGAGTGGTGACATTTATAAATTTCTTATAGACACCGGATCTTCAAAAAATTACATTCAATCATCCCTTGTATCAAAACCTTTACATAATGAAAATCCTTTCTTTGCAAAATCTATAGCAGGAGACGTCCAAATTACTCAGTACACAATGATAAATCTATTTAATATTCAAAACATTAGCCTTAAGTTCTTTCTTTTACCCACCTTGCAAACCTTTCATGGCATCCTTGGCAACGATAGCCTTAAACAACTATCCGCTATCATAGATACGAAAAATAACTCTATGAGAATATTAGACTCTGTGAAAATTAAAATTAAACAGCTACGTTCCCCAATGGTTAACACCCTCAATATCAAAACAAGCCATATGACAGGGGTACAGCAAAAGCTTTTAAACTCCACTATAAATAACTTTCCAAACCTTTTCTGTGAACCCAATGAAAAGTTGACCTTTACTACAAGAGTCGTAGGAGAAATTCGTACGTCAACTGATTCACCCATTTATAGTAGATACTATCCCTTCCCGATGTCACTAAGGTCTGAAGTCGAGCAGCAAGTCCAGAAACTTCTCGAGGACGGAATTATCAGACCCTCCAGGTCCCCATACAATTCTCCCGTATGGATCGTACCAAAAAAGGCTGATTCCGAGGGAAAAAAACAGTATAGAATGGTAATAGATTATAGAAAGCTTAACAGCGTCACTATAGCCGATCGTTACCCTATACCAGAAATAAATGAAGTTTTAGCTCAACTTGGAAGAAATAAATTCTTCACAGTCCTAGACTTAAAAAGCGGGTTCCACCAGATCCCATTGAAGGAATCTGACATAGAAAAAACAGCTTTTTCTATAAACAACGGAAAGTTCGAATTTACAAGACTTCCATTTGGACTTAAAAACGCACCATCCATCTTTCAAAGGGCACTCGACGACATCTTGCGAGAACACTTAGGTAAGACGTGCTACGTATACATTGACGATATAGTCATATTCAGTAAAACCGAAAGTGACCATGCCCGGCATATAGAGGAAATTTTCCAAACGCTCTATGACGCAAATATGAAAGTCCAGTTAGACAAATGTCATTTTTATAGAAAAGAAGTTGAATTTCTCGGTTTTATCATCTCCTCGGAAGGAATAAAAACCAACCCCGCAAAAGTTGAAGCGATAAATAAATTTCCATTACCTCGAACCTTAAAAGATCTACGTTCTTTCCTTGGGCTATCAGGCTATTACCGCCGCTTTGTCAAAGACTATGCAAAGCTTGCAAAGCCACTTACCGCCCTTTTAAGAGGGGAGGAAGGACGTATGTCCAAAACACAATCTTCTAAAATCAAAATTTCTCTGGACCCCTCAGCTATCGATGCGTTTGCTAAAATTAAAAATTCCCTTATTTCAAAAGACCTAGTTCTTACATATCCAGATTTCAGCAAACCATTTGAACTCACTACAGACGCGTCTAATTTCGCTCTAGGTGCAGTTTTGTCCCAAGGAAACAGACCAATTACATTTATTTCCCGAACGCTTGGACCAACCGAAGAAGGTTACGCAGCTAACGAGAAGGAGATGTTAGCAATAATATGGGCATTGAATTCCCTGCGTAATTACCTGTATGGATCGGCACAAGTCAAAATTTACACCGACCACCAGCCTCTTACCTATGCTCTTAGCAGCAAAAACAACAATAGTAAGATGAAGCGGTGGAAAGCAATTCTAGAAGAACATAATTACGAATTGCACTACAAACCAGGTAAAAGCAATGTCGTGGCAGACGCACTGTCGCGTCCCCCTCAAATGAATTCGCAAATAAACTCGCTTACACCTACGGAACATAGCGATGACAGTTCATCCCAAAACCTTATACAAAGTGTCGAGGCTCCCATAAATGCGTTCAAAAACCAAATTTTTCTGCAACTTGGTGCAACTTCTTCCAAAACTTTCGAAATAATTTTCCCCACATACCACAGGCACGTAGTGACAGAACCTAATTATAATCAAGAGAAACTGAAGTTGATCCTCAAAAAAATCTTAAACCCCTCAGTCATAAACTGTATTAAAACCTCCGAACAAATAATGGGCATGATACAAACCATATATGCCCATTTCAACAACTACAAAATTCGTTTCACTCAATTACAGGTCCAAGACATAACCAATGAGACAGATCAAGAAAACATCATTATCAACACACATCAAAGAGCGCATAGAGATGCAAAGGAAAACAGAGCTCAAATCCTAAAAAAATACTATTTTCCAGGTATGATTAGAAAAGTTAGAAGGATTACAAAGGCGTGTAATATCTGTACGGAAAACAAGTATGATCGCCACCCCAACAAGCCCGAAATTCAGCCAACTCGATACCCGAATTCCCCGGCCAAATTGTGCATGTCGATATTTACTTTACTGACGGTAAAATAATCTTGACTGCCATCGATAAATTCTCCAAATTTGCTTTAACAAGAATCTTGAAATCTAAAGCTACCGAGGACATAAAGCAACCGCTTAGAGAACTCATATTGGCCTTCGGCGTCCCTGAAACCATTGTTCTAGACAATGAAAAGTCTTTAAGTTCAACCGCCGTATCTTTTATGTTAGAAACCCTTTTCAAAATTAAAATATTCAAGGTTCCCCCCTATACCAGCTCAACTAATGGACAAGTGGAGAGATTCCATTCCACACTTTCCGAATTGATGCGTTGTCTTAAGTCCAAGAAAATCCATAACACTTTTGCAGAATTATTAGATATGACGATTTATGAATATAATAGGTCTATACACTCCACGACAAAAAGAAAACCTATAGACGTCTTTTTTGGAAAAGAAAAACTGAACAATCCAGAACAGTTGGAATTAGAAAGAAAAGAAAACGTTGATAGGATCAAAAGCAAACAAGTCGCAGACTTAAACTACCACAACAAGAATAGGGCTCCATTAAAAAATTATTCTGTAGGAGAAACTATTTATGTTAAAATTAATAAAAGGTTAGGTAACAAACTCTCCCCCAAATACAAAAAGGAAACAGTTTCAGAAAACAGATCTTCAACCATTTTAACGACATCAGGAAAAGTTGTCCATAAGTCCCTAATAAAAAATTAAAATTTATTGTAGGCTCTGGGTTGCACCTACCAATGCGGATGTAAAGATGCTCGATTATTCCAATTCCCAACTCATATCCATAAGCTCCGGTATTGCAAAGGTTCAAACTGGAACTTTTAAGTTGATTCATGTTATTGACATCAATCAGTACCAACAATCCCTAAAGGAAATAGACCAGAATATACAAAAATTCTCAAGTGTTCCCCATCCGATGTTTCCCTTCCTGTCCAACGAAGTTCAACAAATCCAAATACACCTTGACCGCCTTGTTCCCAAGTTCAAAGCAAAACGATCCCTAGATTTCCTCGGTTCTGCATGGAAATGGATCGCTGGAACACCGGATAGGCATGATTTTGAAATAATAGAAGAAAAAATAAATAATGTTTTAACTAACAACAATCAACAGAGAATTGTTAATAACCTATTTTTAAGTAAAATAAATGAAATAAGTAATGTCACAAATAAAATAATAAAAAACCTAAAAGGTAGCGAAAAAACAAAATTTGACCTTTTGTTAAACCTTAAATTTAAGCTTGATACTTTAAAAGAAGAAATAAATAATATCGAATACGCCATACAATGGGCAAAAGCCGGCGTAGTTAACACTTTTATTCTGTCAAAAATCGAAATAAGTTTGATGCAGAAAATAATAAATAAAGACGACATGCCCTATAGTAATGTAATAGAGGCTGTCGAATTTTCAGAGGTCAAAATAGCCTCAAATAGTACAATGTTACTATACATTTTAAGCCTACCAATAACTGGTAAGGAATCATGTAGCAAAATGCTCATTAAACCTGTTAAACGAAATAAAAATGTTGTAAAATTAGATTTTAAGGAAATTTTAAAATGTAAGGATAATATGTATGGAATAACTACTAGATGTAAGAGTTTTGACAGTCTTGCAATATGTAATCAAAATTGTATTTTTAATATAAGCAATGACAAGTGTATCAGCAACCTTCTATCAAGTCGTCCTCCCTCATGTACGCAGATAAACAACCAGCATGTTCCAACAGTTGAAGAAATAGCACCTGGCATCATCCTACTTAACCAATTTGACGACAACGTAGAAATTGACGGCAATAAAGTAGCGTTGAATGGAACTTATATCATTCAATTCCATAATGCCACCATCAAAGCCCAGCAATATACGTTTGAAGCCATAGAAACCACCAATCACAACCCCCTTCCTGCTTTGCTACAACCTTCAGCAGTAAGCCCACAAATTGAAGAGCTGCTTTCATTAGAAATGATTAAAGAACTGGAAGCTAATAACACTGCTTACATCCAAGAATTAGAGATTAGTAGTCGCAAGAAGACTATGGGTATGTTCGCACTATCAACGCTAACAATTCTCATCATCCTACTCATACTATGGAGAATGATAAGAAAAATATGGAAACCATGCAAAGACCGGAAAAGAAAATCGGCGAAAGAAGAATCTAATGCGGATGAACTTGTTTCAAAAACATCGAACTCAGCAGCAGGCGCATCAAGAGAACACCCAGTTTCAATGCCTAGAGCAATAGGGGTCGAAGAGCTTTTAAAAACAATTAAGCCAATGTCATCGAACGAGGGCGTTCGATTTTAAAAGGTGGAGGAGTTAACAACGAAAACATTCAGAAGCTCCTAACAACAGCTCCAATTCTCAACTTGAACACTCCCACGGTATTTGCTGAAAATTGCAACTGGAGCACAATGCAAAAACGACATTCCATCACGTTCGTGGCAGCATCAGAACAAACATGCGAGAAACATGATGACCAACGCTTTTCACTTGTCTCAGCAGAAAATTAGTATTTAAGCTATGAATTTTTGTTAAGATTACTCAGTCTGTATTCGAAGGCGGAATCGCTGCCAGTTTATTGAAATAAAGTAAAAAATTTTTTTTTTAAAATCAAACTAATAATGTTTGATTAATTTATATATTGCCACGAAGAACGCGGAACCGTGTCGAGAATCTCGCTAGTGCGATTAGCGACAAACGTAGCCCACCGACGAGGGGGGGACGATAACCAGTGGAGCACAATTTCAGAGTCACACCAAGCAATAGTTTTTGAGAACGGTGTAGTAATGGACGATTTCACACGATGTATTAATCGGGCCAACAAAAGAGCACCGGAGAGTTCCAAACGGGGTATTGATACGGGCTTTAAGGGAGCGACCTTTGTCTTTGCTGCGATTATGGTAATCTGGAAGCCTCCCGAGGGTAGTTTAACGCGAGCATACACTACAGCGGAGTAAGCGATAGATGAAGCATCTGAGAACCCGTGTAGCTCAGTGCTATCCGACGACGAGAATAGATATCTAGGTACGCGAAGCTTTTCGAAGTACGGAATCTCCTTCCGATAGGAAATCCATTTCTCTGCAACATTAAATGGTACCGGGTCATCCCATCCTAGTTTTAGGTCTGTTACCCAGAGTTCTTGGAACATAAGCTTGAACGCTACAACCGATGGAGCCAATAATCCAAGAGGGTCAAAAATACGTGATATGTCGGAGAGTAGCGTCCTCCGTGTGGACGCAGATTTAGAAAGGGATGAACTCACCTTATAGAATAGCTCATCACGCGCTGGGTCCCAATACATACCTAGAACCTTAACCGATTTATGACCACCTTCTGTGTCAAGAGCTGAATACTCGCAATCCTCCTTTGGTAGGCTAGCCAGTAGCGACCAACAGTTAGAACTCCATTTGCGCAGCGTAAGACCTCCCATCGACAACAAGTTAACCAACTCACATTGAAGTTTTAAAAGAGTTTACACTGAGTTAGTTCCTGTCATCACATCATCCACATATACATCCTTAAGGATAACCTCAGAAGCTGTTGGATATTCGGAGCGATAGTCAAGAGCGAGTTGGTTTAAAATACGAATTGCTAAGAACGGAGCACATGCAGTGCCATACGTAACAGTAGTAAGGCGAAAATGCTGAATGTCATCATTAGGATTGTCGCGACAAACGATACGCTGGAAGTCGGTATGTTCATCACTGATTTGGCGGAACATCTTAACAACATCAGCACTAAAAACATACCGATGTTGCCGATCCTTCACCGAACCATCGAAAACTACACGCAATTTTGTTGTCGAACTGTCCATTTTCATAACTGCATGGTGCGGAAGGTAAAACTGATGACCTGAATTAGATGATATCTCCGAGGGAGGGATGAGTTTCATGTGCCCCAGATCGAGATACTCACGCATGAATTTAGTATATAACTGCTGTAGTTTTGGGTCTTTAACGAACCGACGCTCCATGGAATACAGCCGCGAGAGTGCCGCTGGTAATGTGTCGCCGAAAGTTGGAAATTCTGTTTTGAATGGCAAATTTACAATGTACCGACCATCCGGAGCTCGAGAGAAGGTTTGGCGAAAATGAGTTTCAGCAACATCATTGCCTACAGACTGATTTGATATTGGAGTAACCTCTTCTAACTCCCAGAATCTTTGTAAAAGCTGATCAATATCGAGTGTTGAATGAAGAGAAGGTACCGATAGATTAGATTGTAGAGACATTGAAGTTTGTTCTCCGGTGATGACCCAACCAAATGTAGTTTCTTGAGCAATAACAGTACCCTCCGGGTTCCTAATTTGATTTCCCTGTAGGATGTTCCATAATTTGTCTGCGCCTAGGAGGATATCAACTGGACGAGATACGTTAAACGTAGGGTCAGCGAGATCTAAATGACGAATGTGCTTATATGAGGATATTTCGATAGGTTGAGTAGGAAGATTCGAGACCAACTTCCCGAGAACAAATGCGTCGATGAAAAGATGAGTAGAGTTGATACGCGAATATACTTGGATGGATATACAGCCTCGTGTGTATCCGGCTGCAGCTGAAGACACGCCCACGATTGGAATTCGAGCATGCGTTCTGGGAAGTCCTAGTCTTTGAGCGAATGATTCTGTAACGAAGGAGTTTTGAGAACCAGAATCAAGCAATAACCGGCAATTCACGAAGTCTCCTTGACTGTCTTTAACCTTGGCCACTACCGTGGGAAGAATAGATTGCCGATGGCCGACATGTTGTTGGTATGTAAAGTTATTGACGATGGGGGTAGGACTGGATGTAATAGATGTTTCCACTGGTGTCGCAACGCGTCGAGAAACTGAAGCGTCCGAGTGGACTAACGAATGATGTCGGGATTTACACGTGCGACATCGGAATGTGGAGCGACATTTGTTCGATGAGTGTCCTGCCCTCAAACAGTTAAAACAGAGGGAATTGTCTTTAACAAATTCCCGACGCAAATCCGAATTAAGTGAAAGGAATTTAGTGCACTGACCTAATACATGTTCACCTTTGCACATTGGACAACGTAGACTACCATTTTGGGCTTCAACCACGTGAGCACGAATAGCGGTAGAGGTTTTACCACGCGAATGTAGCGACCGATTTTGCGACTGACACGATTCTAAAGCATCGCAACGAAGTTGGAGAAGCTCCTGAATAGTGCAATTATCCCGCGCGCCTACTTCCGTTGCCCATGCTTCCCTACTATCTTGATCAAGCTTCTGAAGAATTAAGTAAATCACCCATGGGTCGCGACCGGTTGCCTTTAACGCTTTCAAAGCTCGAATAGTCTCGTCAGCACCATCCGAAATTCTTCTAAGCAAGCTTACACTATTTGAAGTCATCTTAGGAAGCGATAAAAATTCCTGAATGTGGGATTGCACTATCAAATTTGAACGATCGTACCGCCTTTCTAAACGTTCCCAAGCTTCTAGGTAATTTGCATCTGACACTATCAAATGGCGAATTAAATTCGAGGCTTCATCGCGTAAATATGATTTGAGATAACGGAACTTTTGCGTGGGTGTTAAATTCGATCTTTGATCAATGGATCCAAGAAACATATCTCGGAAGCAGGGCCATTCTTTGTAATCGCCAGAAAAGGGTGGAATTGTTATATTTGGGAGCGAAATGGATACCGATTGTGTAGAGTTATTAAGAGTCTCTATGAACGTTGCTTGCTGACTAGCTAGCTGTTTAAGCACCGAATCATTCACATTACTTTTAGCCTGAGTAGAAGTCTGTCGTTCCCGAATCACTTTAGTCAATATAGATTGACTTACGAAGTACTTATTTTCATATTCGGATAGATCTTCATCGTATTCAACATACCCCGGCTCGTCCGCGTACTCGAATAACTGATTTTGGAGTTCACTGAGCTGAGACCACGTTTCTTCCCCAGATTTCAATCGAAGTTCTAATCCACACTCTCATCAATTATTTCTACGAATTTTACCGACCGAGTTAAGCTTCCCTTCAAATAGCTAATTTTTTTCTTTAAGGTGTTCATTTTATAATGAAATAAGAACCGCTTAATAAATCGCACGACGTATGGGGTCACTAATCACGAAACAGGTTTTTTTTTTTGCTTGCACGAGGTGTTATCTTTTTATCACTATTTTCTATTTATCAAGTCTATATATTTGTCTATTTTAATCAAGTCTATATATATATATATCCGGCTCGGAAGGACCAACAATTTCTATGTAAGAGAATAAAACGAATTTTTTTTTTTCTACATACCAAATTTGGTTTACGATATAATTTTATTGTGGGTTTTTTTGTGTTTAGAGTGTTCTTAGACTGCTCGCTTCCGTGGTTGTTATCCAAGTGAACGAGATTACATGAGAACGCTTAGCGGTCACTAATGTATCCAAAAAAGTAAAACTCAAAGAGAGCTATCAAGTATGTATGTATGTACACAGATAATTACAAGGCAAATGAACAATGTTTGGCTAGTATGAACTCATTACAAATTATTACACAACTTATTATTCAATAACTTTTTTGTAATTAATTGGAAGTCCCAAACATAGGCCCTTGCTATCAGTGAGCATGTATCGCTGGTACTGATGCATTTTTCATAGTATGTGACTATGATAACGGCATAGGACAGTTAGTTTATGATAAGTGTGATATTTAAGTACTCGAAAGTACTTTGTTGCCAACTTTTTGGCTATTCTGCCCCACAGTGCGCTGGAAGCGTGGAAAGCCGTTTGTACGGAAGTTATAGAAGGCTATGAAGATTTTGAAGACTTAAAAAAAATGATATGATATACAATATTATATTTTATATCATTATATTTTTATTAGAAAATAATTAAACATATTTAGATTTTCGAAAACTGCCAACTGACTGAACAATTCTTAGTCATGAAATAATCACTGAGTACATCTCTTACATATTTGGCGGAAGGGTTTCCTGGGAGACTTCCAAAACCTGCAATGTGTAAAACGTACGAAATTGTGTAAAACTACAAAAGCTTTCACTATACCCGTAGCAAAGTCAGGTTCTAAGTTAATTGCACGATGGAAGATTCTCCATTTGTTACTCAGTATTCCAAAAGTACATACCACGTACCTACGAGCTCTGGATAACCGATAGTTGAATATCCTCTCCTTGAGTGTCAAACTGTGTCCACCGTATGGTTTAAATGAATTTTCCAATCAGATCATTCTTAGATTGAACAAAAATCAAAAAAAAATTAACCCCAAATTCATAATTTTATTTAAAAGGAAAAAGAGATACACAATAGAACATGAACAAATCGATCAGGAATCTGTAATCATTACTATTTTTAAGGACTTTTTAAACACGAAGAGGATAATTGCTATACTGACAGACGACAGTACATTTAAAACAGTACAGAATGTTTATTCAAAATATTTTAATGGTAATAACCTTTTGAAAGTAGTGAGATGTTACGAAAAACGATGAACAAGAAAAACTTGTAAGAGATTATCATATTAGTTCAAACCATAGGGGAATTAATGAAAGCTTGGAACATCTAAAAAGGACTTATTAGTTTCCAAATTTGAACAATACTATCACACGTATCATAAACACTTGCGATATCTGCCACAAGTATAAATATGAAAGAAATAGAGAATGCCTTAAATTTTAACTAACTGAAACGCCTTCTAGACCTTTGGATATACTCCATATTGACATTTATTCTGTTCAAAAAGAGAATTTTCTGACTATTGTAGATAAATTCAGTAAATTCGCAAGTGCTTATTTACTACCCACAAGAAATAGTATAAGTCTTATAAAGTCCTTTAAGCACTACTTTTCACATCATGGCATACCTAAATTTCATAGTTTCCGATAATGGCAGTGAATTTATTTCCATTCTATTTAAGGATTTCCTAGACATATATAAAATAAAATTACACACCATATGCTAAAAGCTCAAATGGAAATTCGGTTGTTCAACGTTTTCATTCCACCCTAACAAAAATAATTAGAATAATAAAAAGTCAAAACAATAACAAATCGATAGGAGAAGTCGTGGATGAAGCAGTTTTAACTTATAACAACTGCATTCATTCGACAACCAAAGTGACTTCATTTGAACTTCTTAAAGGCAATATAGATAAGCCGAATCCTTTATCCATTAAAGATAACCCCAAAACAGAACAAGATTATTTAGTTGAACATGTAAGAGACTACGAAAAACTTATTAAATTAGTTTATGATTGAAGTAAACAACACACACGCAAAATTATAGACAAGAGAAATCGGAATCGCGTAGACCCACCTGACTTTACACCAGACCAAGCTATATATGAATCAGACGATCGACGAAACAAACTGGCACCTATGTAGATTTGATCAACACAAGGTTGTTAAGAATTTTAAAATAACAGTTGAAACTAATAAAAGAAAAATTCACAAGCAAAAAATAAAGAAAAAAAGGAAATTTACTTAATGAAAATGAGTTCTTAAATTGATTTAATTTTTGTTCATTCTATTAGCACTAAATAGAATTCATAAAGTAAAATAAAATTTATAAATTATTCATTTTCTATTTAAATAAATATCTCCCTTATTATGGTTTTTCTATTTATAAAATAAAGTCAATAATTGGTTGCAATTTATATATATATGTATATCACAAATGAGTAAAGAGCCTACTTTTACCTTGTTTAACTATCCCATCTCAACCCATTTAAAAACCGATAAATAGATAAAACATCAAAATACGGAAAGCCAATTTCAATCATCAGGCGACAGATCAGCAATTCATCAACCAACACCACACGATAACATCCCGTTCACCAACTTCAACAATTTCATTAATTAAGTTCGCTGCTAGGGGTGAAGAGTTACATGGTAACCCTATAAACCCCTCACTGATATCGAAGCCAACACAATTGGAAGCATAAGAAGATTCGTTTGAGAAAGAGAGTGGTTGACAACAGCTAGCACCACGAATCAACCAAATTCCCCCGAACTCATCTACTATCGGAGATAGTGCAGCAGCCAACACAACACAACACATTGTTTGTCATAAACATCTTCACCTACCTGCTGCATCGGTTTGGCTTGGGTATGTTGATAGCGATGCACTACGGAGATCTTTTTGCACAGCAGTGCGTTAGTCTGGAGTTAGTCATGGACCAATGAAGACAAGTGGAAAAGTAAAAGTTGTAAAAGCATAAAAAGTTTTTTTATAAAAAATAAAATAAAAGGACTAAATTTGTTTTACGAAAAATAAGAACGTAATTCATGCAAATGTTTTCATTATTATGTTTATGGCTGCAAGTTTATCGTGGAAAGCGATCATAGACCACTAGAGACCCGGCATTTGCGCGATATCGACAGTGTCACACCAAGATTACAGAGAATGTTTATGATACTATTAAAGTATCCAAGAATGGAAATCGTCTATAGACACGGAAAAAGAATGCTATCGGCTGATTGTCTCTCTCGCGCACAATTGCATGGGAGTTTAAAAGAAGAAGAAAGGAAGGATGAATTAAGTAGAGTAATTCATGCGATAACAAAATCCATTTGTGTGTCAAGGTAAAACTATGAGTATTATAAGCAACTACTCGTACCTACTGAAATCTGATGAAAATCTAAAACGTGTGTGCAATTACGTCAGTAAGCGCACCATACACAGTTCAACTCAATCGGCAACTGAATCAAATCAAATTGAAATCAACCCGTGTGTGGCGTAGTCATTTCATCAATTTGACAGTTGAATAGTTGGTTGAAGAAAAATCAAAAGATTTTGATTTTCCGAAGTTGAATATGAAGTCCTTCAACTAAATTGATCTGTGTGTGAACGAGTTGGTTGATTTGCTGTCAAAAAGGCGTCAGTCGTATTGTGTCAGACGATGCAGTCGTATTGTGCAGTGGTGAAGTGGTTTTTATTTTTTAATTAACAATGACTCTATATGCAAACACCCATATTTGGAAAGAGATTTATCAAATCATACAAAACCATCCAGCTATTTGGAAAATCAAAAGTACGGAGTACCGTAATAAAATTAAAAAAAGTCAGGCATGGGAATTAATTCTAGAAAAATACAAAGAGTTCGACCCAGACGGTAGCATTGCGACAGTGAAAAACAAAATAACCAACATAAGAACGTGCTACCGTCATCATCTACAAACAGCTACAAGAATTTTTCCCCATCGCCGAGCATTTCTATATCTCCTATGTCCAGTTCATCACCAATACAATATCTACAATTATCGACTCCGTTGAGAGAACCTTCACATTTCACACCATCTCCTCCATGCAGTTCATTACCAAAAAATTTGTCCATTTACCTCAACAAGGAATTCGAAAAGTTGCTCCCAGAAAGTTTTTGATTTTGGATCAAAATTCGTTGAGAGCTCAAGAAAGAAAATAAGAAACCAATATTCAGCATTCATTAACCCCTCAAAATAATGTAGACGCATATTCGAACGTATCAGATCTTTTTGAAGACAACGACTTTTGTTGATATGTACTTTATTAAAAAAGTTATGCGACAAAGCAATAAATTGAATTAAATTTAGTTTGATATATTTGTGTTTACGTATGCGCATAATTGGTTGCGGATGGTTTGGGCGTTAGTTGTAGCGTTTCTGGATGTGGTGGGTTCCAGTCCTATTAAAACCTCTTCGTTGGACGATAGAGCTTCATAAACTAGTCCATTTTTTTGCTTCAAAAAGTTGCTAAGAAGCTAAGACTATTTTTTCGCCTTTTCGGGTCTCAGATTAATGGGCAAACTTGAAAACGGTGGGCGAGAATGGCAAAAGCATTTTCCACACGCACTCTTGAAGGGTTAAGGAATTTGTTAAAAGTTAGCTCTTGGGCAGATAATTGCGTACCTGAATACGGCTTCATTATATGCCCTTTTAATGGGAAAGCATCGTCTGCAACGAAAACATACGGCATTTTTTCTCCATCCGCGACAAGTTCTTCAGCCTCCGGCAAATGAAGGGAACCGTTTTCTAACATTTTGGAAAATGTTGTATGCCCAACATCCACCATCAGAAATTCAAATTTCGCATTGACGATTGCTAAATGACTTCTTACAATTGAAATAAAAAGATCCTGAGTTCGGTGGCTTTCGTATCTCGACATGTTTCCCATCAATTGCACCAAAAATGTTAAATCTTCAAAATCGTTACCCTTTGCTAGGTATCTGAGGGTTATGGAGATTCGGGTTTCTGGCGATATTGCGTCCCTCATAAAAGTGTCTTCTCTTTTGATCAAAGGTGTTACTTGACGAAGGAGCTCATGAAAAGCTTCTGCATTCATTCTCGTAAAATTAACGAAGTCATTTGGTGCACTTATTTTTATAAATCTTATGAGTCTTTCATTTGAAAATTCTTTTTTATTTTTTAGCCAATCCTTTGTCCTACGCTTTTTAACACCTTCTTCTTCTTCTTCATTTTTAACACAATTAGAAATGATTATTAAGGCCAATATTTTTCTTTTTTCCAATATTTTTCACTTTTTTATTGCACCAAATCAGACCACAATAATAAAAACTTTTCTACGACACGAATTGCTTTTTTGACAGTTGAAGCAAACTGTTCCAACTCAGTTTATGAAGTGTGTGCTCGAACACAAACTCAGTTGACAACTCAGTTTACAATCAAGTTGAACTGTGTATGGGGTGGGTAATGGTTGGCCCGAGTATCGTTTTCACGAACTAAAATCGGAGTTGCATTTTGAAGATGGACCATTGTTTAGAAATCACAGATTGGTGATTCCAATAACCATATCTTGGAATCGAAAAAACACTTGTTAGAGAAAGAATGTTGTACTTTTGGCCTGGAATGAACAAGCAAATCAAAGAAATGATTGTAGAGTGCAACATTTGTGAAAAATTCAAGAAAAAATTACAAAGAAAAAAGAATAGCAAAAATATTACTACGATCAAAACGTAAGGTCGTTGCCATCATTGAGTTTGGGTGATTTGGCGATTTTCAAGAAGAATGACAAGGAATGGCATTATGGGAAAACTGTTGGAATTAAAAACAAGAAAATGGTCAATTGGGTTTAATAATAATTTGCCAGAAATTCAAATAGTACGACCGGTGAATGGAACTATTAATCATGATGACAATAGTCATAATCAGATGATGAGCACTCCCGCTGATATTGTGATTGCGGATGAATCGGACCTTTCAGTAAATATGGGAAGTGATAGTGAGGTATAATACATGTTCAACCGGAGACTCAAGCTAGTTATAAAACACCTAGTGGTTGTATTGTGAAACCACCACAAAGATATGGGTTGTAAATTTACTGTAACATTCATTAGGGGTAGCTTTGTCCAAATTATTATTGCTAACATTGTTTTATTTTAATTTAAATTTAAAGAAAAAAGCGTGTAATAGTATTGAAAGTTGTCTAAATGTAACAACCCTGCAAAAGCATATGTGTACAGTAATTTTTAGTTGTACTGCAGTTCTGACAGGTGACGTATCACAAGTTGAGCTTCAACCATAAAAAAGAGCGGATTAAATATTCTTTGCACGCAAACAAAACCATTGTGTTTTTATTTAATTATTTACACCATTTCCTTGCCTTATTACACAAAGGTTTTATTGTTTCAGGGAAATCAATAATGTTTTTAACTTGATCGGCGTTATATGGTGTCTGCTTTTTTGGTGACAGGTAGTTGTGTAGCACACAACATGCTCTCACTAGATCGATGTAAGCCTACATAAAGCCATTTCGACTACGCGTCAGAAATAGTCATGATACTAGAAGCAATCTTGCTATTTCTTATAATAATATATATCTTGTCTTATTTATAGGGTTTTCCAATAAAGACTTGACAAATTAAAAAAAAAAAAAAAACCCAAACCATTTGAGATATTTCAAAAACTTTATTATTAGCTTGAAGTGCAATCAAAACATTTATGAATGGAACTCGACTTCGTTCATATGGCTACCGCGGGCACGTTTGCAGCGGTCGATTCGTTGGATGCAATTTTCAACGACTCGGCCACACATTTCGCGCTATTTCGCGTTCAATGTTGGCTCTGAGCTCTTCCAACGTCGTCGGCGTGTTGGCATAAACCAATGGCTTAACGTAGCCCCACAGAAAATAGTCAAGCGGCGTTAAATCCCACGAACGAGGCGGCCAATCGACTGGACCATTTCTTGAGATAACACGCTCACCATACTTACTCTTCAATAAATCGATTGTAGCGTGTGCTGTGTGGCTTCTGGCATCATCCTGTTGAAACCACATGTCGTCCAAGTCCATATCTTCCAATTCGGGCCAAAAATAATCGGTGATCATGGCGCGACCATTTACAGTAACGTGACGATCGTTATCGTCGACGAAAAAATATGGCCCAATAAACGCCGCCGGCATGCAAACCGCACCAAACAGTTATTTTTTGTGGATCAATGGTGATTCATGAAGCACATGTGAATTTTCATCCGACCAATAACGCATACTCTGCTTATTGACGAACCCATTGAGCGAAAAATGAGCTTCGTCACTGAAGATGATTTTGCGATGAAATTTATCATCTTGGCGCATCTTCTCCACAACCCAATTGGAAAACGTACGTCGCTTCAAATGGTCCATCGGCGTCAATTCTTGAGTCAGCTTGATCTTGTATGGGTGTAAACCAAGATCCTTACGCAAAATACGCCATAATGTGGTCTGAGCGATGCCCAATTCTTGAGAACGCCGTGGAATTGACTGATTTGGGTCGTTTGCTACTGACGCCTGAACGGCAGCGATAAGTGAGAGAGATAGTAGAGGTTATGAAAATGTCCAAAGAACGAGTTTGTTACATATTAAATCAAGATTTGCACGTGCTAAAGCTGTCCACGCATTGGGTGCCGCGTTTGCTTACGTTAGACCAAAAACGTGTTCGAATGAACATTTCCAATGCTCTGTTGGCGCAGTTTAGGCGCAATAAATCCGAGTTTTGTCGTCGATTAATTACTGTAGATGAAACTTAGATACACTATTATACGCCCGAAACAAAAATTGAAAAAAAACGAAAACTGTTTGTTCGGCTGGGAAAGTGATTGTTAGCGACGACGAACCCAACGACAAACAAAACTGCGAGGATGACAACGAAACCACAAACAAACAGAACTGCGAGGATGACAACGAAACCACAAACAAACAGAACCGCAAGGATGACAACCACGGCAGGCAACTGTCAATCACAAAGGCAAAAAAAAGAGGAAAAAGCGAAGAAACGATACGAGGCAACATCAATCTTAAAACACGTGTACGAATATTAATGCAAAAAAGAAATAAAATAAAGATAAAAGGTTTTGAAATCCAAAGTTAATTGTTTATTTCTTCGACAGAAACAGTTTTTAAGATTGTTGCCATTGTTACCCGCAAAAAGAAATCATCTTTTGCAACTAAAGAGACGCTATCGACGCCATTTTGTCAAGTTGACGCGAGATCTGTATGATTTTAAGAAGCAGTAACAAGATGAAACCAAACGAAAACTCAGACGGGGAGCTAGATAAAACCGCGGTCGAAGTGGAAACGCCATCACAAAAACAGGTATTCATTTCCAGTGAACAGCTTACCTCTCTTATCGCAGGCATAAGTACATTGCGTGATTCTGTCGAAGAGTTGCGCAAGGAATCAACGCAAAGCCAAATCGAATTATAGCAACTGCAAGCCCGTGTAGATTTTAAAAAGACAACTGATACCCAAGGGACATATTCAAAGCCACAGCAGCTGCCCTCTACAACCTCTGCCTTACAATCACTTGTATGCGATGAAACGTCGCCTTTGCCATCGAATCCTTTGGAATTCACAAACCATTCTCAACGTAAACTGTTAAAATCCGTCCCGTCATCGTCGTCATCAATTGTAACTCCACTTCAACTCCCCAAGGCGCCCGAGGAAACAGAATCTATTGTTAGACGTCATACGACATTTGTCGACGATGCAGCCGCCAATCTGTACCCTTTGCCACCGTTTAGTGGTGATCCTGAGGAATGGCCGCTGTTCTTTGCCAATTATCAGGATACCACAATGGAATTCGGATACAGCGACCGACAAAACGTCATGCGTTTGCAAAGGGCATTAAAGGGTAATGCAAAAGAGTCAGTTTGTTCCATGCTTTTGTACGCAGAGAACTTACCCTTATTATAGAGGAACTTCTTTTCAACTTTGGACGTCCAGATTTGTTGGTAGATGCACAGCTATCAAAAGTGCAACAATTTCCAGCAATAAGCGAGTGTCATCTAGAAAACATTCTGCCATTGTCAAATCGAGTTCGTAACATGGTAGCATTTTTTAAATCGGCTAATTGTGCACATCAGTTAGCAAATCCAACTTTACTGCGTGAACTCATAAACAAATTGCCGCCTTCAAAACAGTATGAAAGGGCAAAACATGCTGCCACCATTTCGCCATTCCCAACAGTAGAAACGTTTGGAGATCGGATAAAAACTCTTGCCAGGGTGGTGAGCTTGATGCCTGTTAAAGCCACCAGTAATTCAATAGCCTTTTGTCAACAAGGCAATGCCAACAATAGCCGTCAACCTTTGTCATCGGAATTGTCCCGTCGAGTTCTTTATAGTGCTGAACCTGAGCCGATAAAAAATATTTGCATTCAATGTGGTCAATGTCATAGGTTAAGTGAATGCCAACACTTTAACGCTCTTGATGTTAATCATAAATGGAACGAAGTCAAACAACATCGTAGGCTTTTCTTGCCTACGGAAAGGGCACAATCTGACTAATTGTCTTCGCAGAAAGCCAAGTGGTATTAATAAGTGCACTCGATACCACCATCAGACTTTGCATCAAGAACTTAGACCAGCAACAAGTGAGCCTCCACGAAGCCAACAAGTTTTGAACTGCCGTCCCAATTCTCATTGTAGTCAGTTGTTCAAGATACTACCGGTAGTATTATCAGGACCTCTTGGGAGTGTTACTGTCCATGCCATGTTTGATGAGGGGTCGTCCATTACTTTATTAGAAGAAAACATCGCTAGTAAACTGGGACTGAAGGGACATAGCCTTCCACTCACCCTACAATGGTACGACGACAAAACAACAACACAAGTATCTAAGAAGGTTGCATTTAACATCAAGGGACAAAACGAAGACACTGAGAACTATTCTTTGAGAAACGTACACACAGTTGCGAATTTAAATTTGCCCGTTCAAACATTTTGCAAAGAAGATTATGACCATATGAAGAATGTTCCAATTACCAACTACGAAAATGCGAAACCAGTCCTTCTCATTGGGCTCGATAATTGTTTCTTAGGAGTACATAAGGGTTTTGTCGATGATGGTCCAGAAAGGCCCATTGCAACTGAAACAAAATTAGGATGGGTTGCATTCGGACCATTTAATTCAACTGGAGATGATGGCCAGCCAAGGGTGCTTCAAATTTGCAAATCCAAAACATTAGAAGGCATTGAAAAACTCGTCGAAAAATACTTTTCGATTGAGAACTTTGACGTGAGAAGTTCCAATGTAGTTTTGGAATCCGATGATGACATTCGTTCAAGAAAAATTCTTTTTTCACACCACAAAGAAGATTGGACAACGCTACGAAACTGGTCTTTTATGGCGTAAAGACAACACCGTGCTACCAACTTCTTCGAGTTTCGCTATGGCTAAACAACGTCTGTTAAATATTGAAGCTAAAATGCATAAGAATAAAGCGTATGCCAATACCTACAAAACTGAAATAAATAAATACATCTCTAAGGGGTATGCCAAACTCCTTTCGCCCCAAGAAACTGCAGTTGAAGGTCCAACGACATGGTATCTTCCGCATTTTGGGGTGGTCAACCCCAATAAGCCAAATAAAATACGTATAGTTTTTGATGCCGCTGCTAAGATATCCAATGTCTCTCTAAACTCGAATCTTTTGAAGGGACCAGAACATGCACAGCCTCTTATAGCCATCATTCATAAGTTTCGCCAAGGTGTTGTCGCTGTAGCTGGGGACATTCAGGAGATGTTCTCTCAGGTACGAATTATATCTGTTGACCAGAACTCACAACGCTTTTTATGGAGGGATGGTGACTGCGGAAATGCAATTCAGATATATTCAATGACTTCTATGATGTTTAGTTCGATTTGCTCTCCTTGTTCTGCGGAATATGTGAAGAATCTAAACGCATCCGAACACTCCTCGGTAATGCCGAGAGGAGCAAAGGCCGTCATTGAGAGCACCTATGTCGATGATCTAGTTGCAAGTTTTGACTCAGAAATGGAAGCAGAAGAAGTGACTCTCGAGGCAGTCAAGATTAATAATACTGCTGGTTTTCGATTACGTAAATTGTAAAGAACTTCAGACTAGATTGAACACAGACAATACATCACAAGAGGAAAAGGTCAATATGGAACGTCAGAGTAACACAGACAAGATTTTGGGTATGTTTTGGAATACTAACAATGATACATTCGAGTTTCAGTTCAAATTTAACAAAATTGCAAGAGAGGTTCTTGAAACTAAACGACCACCAACGAAAAGGGAAATGTTAGGTATAATAATGGCAATATATGATCCTTTTGGTCTTCTGGCAAATTTTATGGTGTTTGTTAAACTGCTGTTACAGTCAACTTGGAAAATGAGAATTGGATGGGATGATCATGTGCCTTATCAAGTGTTCATCCAGTGGAATGCCTGGTGGAAAGAGTTCCAGGAAGTGAAAAAATTTTCTGTCGAACGATGCTACTCATCTTTACTGTCAACCGCTGATGAGATTCAGTTGCATATATTTGTCGATTCCAGTTCTTCTGCATATGCAGCCGTCGGCTATTTCCGAATCAAAAGTGGAAACCAAATTCATATAACCTTTGTATCTGCCAAAACAAGATGTGCTCCACAGAGCGGTATGACAATTCCTCGCCTTGAGCTGCAAGCCGCAGTTCTTGGAAGCCGTCTTTCCACCTCGATTGAGAATTGTCACAAGATCCGGTTAAGCTGCATAACATTCTGGAGCGATTCAAAATCAACCGTACTCTGGATTCGTTCAACAACAAGAAGGTATAAACAATTTGTTGCTTGTAGAATCTCTGAAATCCTCGCCAGCACGGTGCCATTGCAGTGGCGATGGTTGCTAACGGAGCTAAATGCTGCTGACGAAGCCACTCGTGCCCGCTTTCCTCCAAAGTTTGAACCTGTGTCCAAATGGATTTCAGGTCCGGAATTTTTGCTTGGAGCTGAAGAATCGTGGCCCAAAGAAACCCAAATTTTGGACTCCGAAGATTGTGCTTCAGAAGAATTACCAGCTCGAGTCATACTATTGACGAACACAGGTGAGTCTTTATTCAATTATACTAAATTTTCGATTTATTTAAGACTGCTTCGAGTCGTCGCATGGACTTTTCGATTCGCCAATAACGTTCGTATGAAAAAACAATCAGATCGTCAAAACGGTGAACTCTCCGCTTCCGAGCTCGCTTTTGCAGAAAGATTTATCTGTCGCCGAATCCAAGGAGATGTCTTCGCGAGTCTGCGTGCTACAAAAACAGTGAAGACATCAAGTGATATCTATAAACTCACACCATACCTGGACGAAGAAGGATTGTTAAGAGTGAAGGGAAGACTTGATTCCGCCTATTGTCTCCCCCTTTCTGCACGTCGTCCAATCATAATTCCTCAGAGTCATACAGTATCAATACTCATAATGCATCATTTTCATCGCAAGTTTCATCACCAGAATGATCTTTTAACAATAAATGAGATGCGACAGAGATTTTGGTTGCCACATGCTCGCACCGTATTAAAATCAGTCAAAAAGAAGTATACCCTCTGCACCATTTACAAAGCCAGATCAGCCGAGCCATTGATGGGTCAGTTGCCTCCAGACCGAATTACTCCATATGTCCGTCCATTTAGCTACACGGGAGTGGACTATTGTGGACCATTTCTTGTTGCTGTCGGAAGAAGAAGAGAGAAACGTTGGGTTGCATTATTTACATGCCTCACGACCCGTGCTGTGCATTTAGAAGTTTCGGAAGATTTGTCTACAGACGCCTTTCTGCTGTGCCTGAGGAACTTTTTTAACCGTCGTGGGACTCCCGTCAAAATCCGAAGTGATAACGGCACTAACTTCATTGGCGCACAAAAGCAACTTCTAAAAGAGAATCGGTTTTTTGACCTGGACCGTATTCAGCAGAAAGTTTCGAAAGAAAACATCGAGTGGACGTTCAACTGCCCGGCGAACCCAAGTGCTGGAGGTTGCTGGGAACGTCTTATTCAATGTGTCAAGCGGTTGTTGGACAGGGTTCTGAACGAAGAAGCACCAAGGCTGGAAACATTCCGCAGTGTCTTGATAGAAGCCGAGAATATTATCAACAGCCGACCATTGACAGACCTACCGCTGACTACGGACGAAGATGAACCATTTACGCCAAACCATTTTTTGCTTGGCTGTGCCAATTCAACGCAAACGCCAAGTGCAGACGAAGATCGAGTTTGTCTGCGAAAGCAGTGGAGAATCGCACAAAACCTCAAGGACAGACTCTGGAAAAGATGGACAGTGGAATATTTACCTCGTTTATTGACACGTTCGAAATGGAATCAAGAAGTGCCTCCCCTGCAGAAGGATCAGTTAGTTATCATATGTGATAACACACAACCAAGAAGTCAATGGCAAAAGGGGATTATCACCAAGATTTTTACCGCACCGGATGGTCAAGTCCGAACGGCAGAGGTCCGTACTGCCAGAGGAACACTTCGCCGACCTGCCATTAAGCTAGCCGCTTTAAAGTTTAGTGAATCCCTGTAGGATTTCACGAGGGGTGGAATGTTAGCGACGACGAACCCAACGACAAACAAAACTGCGAGGATGACAACGAAACCACAAACAAACAGAACTGCGAGTATGACAACGAAACCACAAACAAACAGAACCGCAAGGATGACAACCACGGCAGGCAACTGTCAATCACAAAGGCAACAAAAAGAGGAAAAAGCGAAGAAACGATACGAGGCAACATCAATCTTAAAACACGTGCACGAACATTAATGTAAAAAAGAAATAAAATAAAGATAAAAGGTTTTGAAATCCAAAGTTAATTGTTTATTTCGGCGACAGAAACAGTGATGGCGACTGTTTTTTGGGATAGTAAAGGAGTTATCTTAATCGATTATCTTCGAAAAGGAAAAACCATTACAGGAGCATACTACGCATCATTACATGCTAAGCTGAAGCAGAAATTGCGGAAAAACGGCCACATTTGCAGAAAAAGAAAATCCTGTTTCACTAAGACAACGCGCCGTCTCACACCTCAGCGGTTGCCATGGCGAAAATCCATGAATTACGGTTTGAACTGCTTGACCATCCGCCTTATTCACCAGATCTAGTATCAAGCGACTTCTTTTTGTTCCCTCATCTAAAAACTGCGCTCGGAGGACAGAGATTTTCGTCAAATGAGAATGCAAGCACCTTAGTGAACAATTATTTTGCAGAGAAAAACGCCAAGTACTATTTGGACGGGTTAGAGAGATAGGAGCATCGCTGGGAGAAGTGTGTAGAGTTACAAGGAGACTATGCAGAAAAATAAAAAAAAAATTTGGGTAAAAATGCAGCATTGTTCGGTCGGAAACTTTTCAGACAACCCTCGTATAGTGAAATTTAGTAGTAGCTAAAAAAGATTGGTGATTGGTGATTGGTGAGAAAGCAGAAGTAAGCACACATCGAGGGAATATCGAGGTGGAGGATTTCAATCCATTAGCTAAAGAAGAATACAAAAAGCTGCCTATACCAAATCAAGTGCATCAATCACATTTTTCTTATCGAGGGAATATCGAGGTGAAATTCTCAGTGCTGATGCAGTTTTATTGAAGGATCGTGAGTCTGGAATTTCGGTCGCAGAACGTTCTGAAAAGGTAAGTCTACTTATGAATCAGTTCATTTCTGTGTACATGTCTCCGACCCTAAGACAAAATTTAAAAAGTACAGTGAAAGATAGTTGCCTAGATAGAGTAAGTAAGGAAAAAACTAAATAAAAAATTTCGAATTGTTCAAATACCACAAGCAAGACAATTTCATAACACTAATACTCAAAATACATCCAGACCCCCCAATTGTTAACCCGCACACATTTGCAATACATTCCCCATTAAATAAGCGTATGCAAACATCACATTCAGCCCTCATTACTTCTATTGTTATCCAAACATTGCAAACTGAAGGTAGGAATATAATTCAGTCGATTATGAACCCTGACTCCGATCAATTCGCAGGAATTGATCAAACAATAAACGCAGAACAACGAGCAAATATTTCTGAGCTCGACAAAATAGACAAAATAGTTAGATCCCTTCGAGAATTCTCCGTCAACCGGGAGAATTTAGTTCGTGGCGTAAAAGCGTGGAGAGAATCCTTAGGATTTACGATCCCATCAAAGGATCCCCAAAATATTTTGGAATCATAAATGTTATTAGAAACAAGATTGTCGGTCAAGAGGACCACGTTCTTGAATCCTATAATACCCCATTAAACTGAGATAATATTTCTAGGTGCCTCACACTGCACTACGTAGATAAGAGAGACTTAGGAACATTAGAATACCAGATGACATCACTGGTACGGTAATTCATCCATTCAAAACTTCTATCAGGAGGTATATTCACACCTTTCGTTAATCCTGAATAAAATATCCTCAATGGATATCGGTGGGGAAGCCCTAAACTCACTGATGCATACCTACAGGGATAAAGCCATTGACACGTTCATTCGAGGCTTAAGAGGTTATTTGCTTAGGCTCCTTGGTATCCGAGAACCTGTAGATCTACCTCAGGCACTTCATCTATGCCTAAAACTCGAAAATCAAACTTTTCGAACACAATACGCGGTAGCAACAAATAACAACGTCAGGAAAATGAACCATCCACAACCTCAAGCTTCATATACGACATCATCAATCTTCGCAACCACAAAATCAGCAACAATTCTTTCCAGAATTAATGCACAATCCCATAAGACAGAGTACTCCGCAATCCCATAACTTTCATCCAAAGCAGATGATACCACAAGGACATCAACAACCATTTAGTAATCCACAAATACAAAGTACTCCAAGACCTCAACCATCACCAGTACCGATGGAATCCTCAACTATTCATACCAATAACCCAAATACACCCCAACAAAGCAACTGGCAACCTGCACCAAAAAGAACAGTTGGTCCCCCATCACGGCATGTACACCCATCCAAAATGAAGGAAGAGAAATTTCCACGTCAACACCAAAGATGAAGTACAAACCTTCAGTTTGACACAGTATGAGCGGACTATCCAACAGAAAGATAAACAGCACGAGCAGACTCTTCAAGAGTATACAGACTCTATGCCGCAACGAACGAGTTTTTAGGCTGAGTTCTTCCTCTCTTCCATATTTCGAATGTAAGACGAAGAGGGAAACCGAATAAAAATTATATTCAATCTAGCCTCGTTTCAAATCCCCTTCCTAAAGAAAAACCATTTTACGCAAACTCTATTGGCGGAAATATTAGTCTCCCAACACACCTTTTTAAATCGATTTGGCCTTAATAATATCAAAATTTAATTTTTTCTGATGCCAGAACTGAAATCTTTTCATGCTATTGTCGGAAATGATAGTCTGAAGGATCTTTCGGCTGTCATTCATATAAAATTACATGATTCTTAATGAATGTGTTAAAGTTAGAATCAAACAACTAGTTGCACAATCCGTCAATACCATTAACATTACAACAAACCACATGTCAAACAAACAGAAATCTGATATCCAGTTTATAGCTAGTAAATTTCCCAATTTATTCGATGCTTCCAATAATAAACGTTCGTGTACTACTGTCGTTAAAGAAGAAATAAGAACTACAACAGACTCTCCAGCGTATTCAAAATTTTATCCGTACCCTATGGCGCTCAAGGATGAAGTTCAGAGCCAAATAGAGGACCTCCTAAAAGATGGCATTATTAGACGTTCAAGATCGCCCTACAATTCACCCGTGTGGATTGTACCTAAAAAGGCTGATGCTTCTGCAAAAAAAAACCTGGATTGGTAATAGACTATCGAAAGCTAAATTCAATCACAATTTCTGACCGATACCCAATCCCAGAAATAAACGAAGTCTTAGCTAATTTAGGGAAGAACAAATGGTTCACAGTTGTCGATCTAAAGAGTGGCTTCCACCAGATTCCTTTAAAGGAAGAAGATATGGAAAAAAAACGCTTTTTCAGTCAGTTACGAAAATATGAATTCACCAGATTACGAGTACCATTTGGCTTAAAAAATGCCCCTTCCATCTTCCAGAGGGCACTTGATGATATCCTTCGTGATCACATTGGCAAAATATGCTATGTGTATATCGATGATATAATCATCTATAGCCAAGATGAAGCAACACATCTTGAAAATATTTGTTAAGTCTTCCAAACCTTGAATAACGCTAATATGAAGGTTCAACTCGACAAGTGCGAATTCTTCAAACAGGAAATAGAATTCCTAGGTTTTATTGTATCTTCCAAAGGTATCAAAACAAACCCCGAGAAAGTAAACGCTATTAAGAATTTCCCACCTCCTAAAACAGATTTAAGATCTTTCCTAGGTCTGTCAGGCTACTATCGACGGTTCATTCAAGACTACGCAAATCTCGCGAAACCCTTAACATCCCTTTTAAGAGGGGAGGATGGACGTTTTTCAAAAAATCTTTCCAGTAAAAAAACTTTACATCTTAACGATGAAGCCTATGAAGCGCTCAATAAGATCAAAATTTCTTTAGCATCAGATGACACAATTTTAACTTACCCTGATTTCAGAATTCCCTTCGAACTCACAACAGACGCTTCAAACTACGCTATAGGCGCTGTCCTATCGCAGAAAGACAAACCTATTACTTTCATATCAAGAACATTAAGTAAAACAGAGGAGAACTACTGTAGTATACTCGTATATGTACACATGTAAGCATACATGTATGCGTATTATAGCGAACTATGTAAATGGACCATTATACCAGCATTGGTATAATGTAAGTCAGTCGTAGACGAGTCAAGCAATAAAGAACATCACAGTACATTACATGGCGCAGCCGACATAAAAAAAAAATAAAAAATACTTTATTGGGTCGTGCCAAAAGTGTTGCAAAAAAAAGGTGAAAATTCTATGAATCACAAAAGCAAATTAAAACTAATAAAATCAGAGACAAAAAAAAACACAATGAACCATATAAAAAAAGTTTCAATGTGTGCATGCTAACTGGAGTACATTTCTGTAGAACTACAAAATACTCGTATTTGAAATATGTAGCAGCAGAAATTGACTCCAAGAAAGATGAAGTAAAAATTGCCACGTTTTTGAACGCCATAGGCGAAGAAGCGCTGGAGCTCTTTGATACCTTTAATTTAAGCAGTGATGAAAAAAAAGATTATTCCAAAGTTATAAAAGCTTATGCCGATTTCTGTACACCAAAAAAAACGTGGTCTACGAAAGATTTGTGTTTTTCACAAGAAACCAAAAAAGTGGTGAAGCGTTTGAAAGTTTTTTTTTTAACATCGATAAAAAAGCTATTGAAATCATGTGAGTTCGGTGAACAAGAGGATAGTCTTCTACGAGATAGAATAGTTCTTGGAATTGCTCACAAAAGTTTCCAGGAAAAATTATTACAAACATCATCGCTAACTCTACAGATAGCAGTGGACTATTGCAAGACAACAGAATCTACAAAAGAATATGCACGCGTTATAAAAGAAACAGCAAAAGTGGAAAGCAGTTCCACACCAAACCAATACATGCAATCTACTCTCAAAACAGAAAGCATGACTTGAAAA
Organism: Volucella bombylans; assembly: GCA_949129095.1. NCBI lineage: Eukaryota > Metazoa > Arthropoda > Insecta > Diptera > Syrphidae > Volucella > Volucella bombylans. The sequence continues at coordinate 324,833,531 of OX422140.1, forward strand.
ACAGTAACTTTAAGAGAGGAGAACAACAGCCTGAACCGTTTCATTGTGGAAGGTGTAGCACAAAACACAAAGCTAGACAGTGTTCAGCGTTTGGGAAAAACTGCAGCGTATGCAGGGGCTTACATCATTTTGCGGTAGCATGCAGAAACACGCAGAAGAAAAACATCAAAGCATTAGAATATGTGGGCGAAAATCCAAACAAGAACAACAGCGACGTAAGCAGTGACAGCGAGGACGGTACATTTTTGCACTCTTTAGAAATATTTTCAAGCAATGTAAATAATGAATTAAATAATAATTACTGTAATAATTTCAGAAAACTAGACGTGTGCAGGGTTAAAGAGACTTTTATCAATTTCAAATTGGATACCGGAGCTGAAGCTAACATTATTCCATGGGAAATATTCAGAAACATTAATGGTGAAGATTTTCTTTCTAAAACCAAGGTCAAATTTGAAGCATACGGCGGTGAAAAAATAAAAGATCTAAATGTGTGCCATTTTGTTAAAATTTTACCTTTGATCCATTTTTTGTTTAACCTCATCCTTACTTTTTCTCCGATTTTAAATTTTTTTCTGTTTCTCGAAATCAAATGTGCGTTTTTATTTTAAATATTTTTAAAATACATAATTAGACATGTTATAGCAGAGAAGAGGTTTTAACTTCTTATTTTTAATTGGTAGCTTAGATCAGATTTTACTACAAACTAAGGCATGACATATATGTCGACATGTATTCGTACTATAGGGAACTATGTAAATGGACCAGTCGGTAGCATTGGTATAACGTAAGTCAGTCGTAGACGAGTCAAGCAATAAAGAACATCACAGTATATTACACTACGCTGCTAATGAAAAATGGATATGCTAGCCCTTCAGAAATTACCTATACGGTTCAGCAAAAGTTCTAATTTTCACTGACCACCAACCTCTAACCCATGCGCTTAGTAGCAAAAATAATAACACCAAACTAAAGCGGTGGAAAGCGTTATTGGAAGAATATAATTACGAATTAAAATACAAGCCAGGTAAGACAAACGTAGTAGCGGATGCGCTATTTAGACCACATCTGGTCACCCAAATTAATTCTATGACACCAACAGTTCATAGCGGAGAAATGTCATCTCATGGTATAATCTATAATTTTGAGTCACCAATCAACTGTTTTAAAAATCAAATATTTCTTCAAGAAAGTACACCAACTAGAAAAAATTTCAAATAATATTTCCGACCTACCATAGATACACTGTCACTGAACGAACCAAAACTAATACAAATTCTTAAAAAATGCCTGAATCCTTCTGTAACCAATGGAATCAAAACAAACGAACGCATCATGGGTATGATACAAAACATCTTCAAAGATCATTTTAGCTCTTACAGGATCCGATTTACACAAGTGAAAGTTCAAGATGTAGAAAACGAACAGGACCAAGAGAACATAGTTATTCAGGAACATAAACGTGCTCATGGGAGTCAACGAGAAAACAGAACTCAAATTTTGGAAAAATGCTTTTTCCCCGCTATGAACAGAAAGGTTAAGAAAATAACTAAACTTTGTTCCATTCGCAAACAAAATAAATATGAGAGACATCTCAACCCAATAATGTTCAAATACAAACTACTCCGATTGCAAAATATCCTGGTGAAATCATACATATCGATGTCTAAAGCTATAGAAGATATAAGACAAACAATAAGGGAAATTGTCTTTAGTTACGGCTACCTAAAATGATAGTTTGTGATGATTAAAAATCTTTTAATTCATCCTCAATACTGTTTATGCTAGAGAATGAGCTTGGAATTCAAGTATTTACAGCACCTCCTTATGCAAGCACATCTAATGGTCAGTGTGATGTATGCATTTGGTAACACCATGCACTCCCCACTAAATGCATTCCACATATGCGTTCCACCTTTTTGACGTTTGGATGTTACCTCTTTTTTTACCTTTGTCTTTCCTTTTTTGAATTGTTAACTTCTCATCCAGACGTCAGGGAGAACCCTCCATTAATTATATTCGAAGTAAATTTACGGTGTGAATAAAGATTTGTATGAAATAAAGATAAGTCTTATAATTGTTTAACGACATAACATTGGCGACGAGGAAGGTGCTTGCGAAGATTTGTGCGGATTAAAATATAATCGGTTAATTTTTTTTTCCCTGTACAAATCGTACACGTGCTAATGCCAGAACAGGTACCCAGTTTTTCACAGAACCAATTATCAGCAGTACTTAGTATTCCCACATTTGAATACGATGTACAAAATTGGTCGATATTTAAAGGGCGACTGGAACAATATTTTTGCCAGACCGAGATTACGGACGAGACAAGAAAAACGAGCCGCTCTCATAAACTTATTGGGAGACATGTCTTACGAGATTGTACATGGATTATGTGAACCAAAAACACCTGGAGAGAAGTCATACGGTGAATTAATAACAATATTTAACGCTAATTTCTCAATTCCAACGATTCTTTATTGTGCAAGACGAAAACGGCGCAGGAATATCTTATCAGGCTACGTAATCTGGCGAAGACGTGTGAATTTGGAAGCCGGTTGGAAAATATACTTTTGGATAAATTCGTCATTGGAATGTCTGGGGTTGTCTTTGACAAATTATGTGACGATGAAAATCTGACTCTTACCAAAGCATTGGAGACAGCAAAGAAATTCCAAAAACGACACGACGACAAAAGTAGCGCACACGGTGAAAATATCTGTGCGATTAAAATATTAGCACTTGTCAAATCGTGTATCTCTTTTCTCTATTCCTCAACCATTATGAACAATAGAATAAAACTCTCTTTGATTTAAATAAAATCCTTTTTATATTCAACCATCGTTTTATTATTACAACCAGAAATCAATGATAGAACTAAGAATTTTTATGTTAAGAGATTAAGTGCGAATAAGCACATTATTATGTGTAGTAATATGGAGGAATACCGAAAAGTACGTACCGCCCTAGGAAAAGCAAATACTGAATATTATACATATACCCCTAAGGGTAAAAGGGTTAGAGAGCGACGATCTTAAGGTCGTGCCGGTCAAGCCGTTCACCACGGCCGTGACCGCAGCAAGGAGTGGTAACCGTAAATTACCATTCTTCTTAGTGCAATTAACACCCAACAGCAAAATCGTTAGTCAGCGGAAAATCAAATTCCTGTATTATCATGCTAGCTTATTGCAATATGCAATTTAGATGCGTTAAGTGTGATAAGGACCACAAATATGGAGAATGTCCTTTAGGCAACGATAGAGTAGTGTATAGAAGTCAACTCTTTTGCGTTCTCTGCAGGAATTCGGGGCATCCTGCCAATTTCAGCGGTTGTCCTAGGTTCCAAGAGCTGAACATGAAAGTTCAGGCTCGAAAACAGTTCATCGTAGAAGAGAGGCGTCAAAAGAGTCGAACTTTCTCTAATTTTGTGGCACCCAGTGTATCCCTTGCCCAAATGGTATCTTAATCGGGTAAGGCCACAATAAGGGCAAAAAAAAAAAAAAAAAACGGATCTGGATTTGAAAGCGATTCTTCTGTCCCTACAATGGAAGAAACAATAAAAATGAATTTAAAAGTAAAAAAAACCTTCACGGTCTCCATACAATTCACCCAAAAAGGCCGCTGCTTCCGGCGAGAAAAAATATTGGCTTGTAATTGACTATATTACACTAAATAGCATAACTGTAGCCGACCGATATCCGATCCCATAGATAAACGAGGTCCTTTCACAGCTTGGTCAGAATAAATGATTCAGTTCTAGACAGTTACTCAAACCAGTCAGACGTGTTTTTCTTGTTCTCCCTATTCACCTGTTTAATTAATTTTCGTCAAATTGCATTTTCCGGTTCTTAACCTCAGTGATTGAATTCTTTAATTTTTTTTTTTTGTGCAAAACCCCTACCTATATAAAATTGAAACCCAGCAATACAAAAGCAATAGTTCGACCTAATATTTATACCCTCACTGACCTACACAACTAATTTAAACATGTCTTGCGGAATTGTCAATTGTGTAATCGATGACTGCAGTGCTGACTGGGTAGCTTGAGCATCTGTGGGAAAGCCTTTCATGCCGTTTGTATCGGGTTAAACAAAAGAAATACGGTGTTTATCAAGGAATTTTCCGATAACCTCCTTTTCTTCTGTTATGAGTGCAGGTGTATTGTTATAGTTACCACTGCTCACCCCGCACCCACAATTATTTAATGCGCACTCATCTTGCGCATGTCATATATTTGTCAACTTAGCATGTCACATATTTCACAATTTAATTACATATTTTTTCTCTAATTGCATTCCTTTGGATCAATGACCATGCATGCCCCAAATAAACACAATTGCATACATAAGTGAATTATCCCTTACCCAGCGTCTAGTTAGAACTGGGTCATTAAGAATTGTTTATGGAAAAGATCAATAACCGAATCCCTCTGATTCTGATTGATTACGAAGTTTGGTGGACAGCAATATGAATAGGTAAGTTAGTCTTAAGTTAGACGGAATAAAGAACAGTTGTATTTTTATTTTAAATATCACAAGAGTGATATAATTGTTTTTATTTTAAATATTACAAGAGTGATATAATTTTTTTTATTTTAAATATCACAAGAGTGATATAATTGGCGCAGTTGGTAGGATACTCGGGTATCTTAATATAAGAATATCAAAGTTATTGTGTTTTAACACTTTATCGAGTATCGCTGCATAAATTAAGAACATAAGATTGTTCCCGGGTAAAGTTAAATTTTTTTCCCCGTCTTAATACATACAGTAAAGTTTTTGTTTAAACAACGAGATAAACAGTCGGTGTCCTAACAATTCAATAAAATTAGTGAAGAATTGGTGTTTTAACTGTTCCGTGTACCTACATATATATATATTGTTTTAACAAACGTACAGTGGCAAAAAGTATAATACATAGTTTGCCCAATTAAACGTTTTCAAAAAAAAAAAAAACACTGCCGTGATTGCCGAGATCTAAAAATCCAAAAGTGACTCAAAAAAAAAAAAAAAAAAAAAAAAAACCGGAAGAAAATAACAAAAACTTCATCAACAAACAGTCTACAAATCAACCTGTTGAGCACAATATCCAGAAGAAGATCAACAAATAGCAACCGAATCATCAGTAAATAAAAACAGCAAGTATACAAAAAAAAAATATATATATATAAATAATAATAATAATAATAATATATATATATATATATGTATATATAGACATAGGATTTTATTACACCTAAGAATATCTGTATTAAATTAAGTTAATTAAGATGGCAAACCCTCCTTCAGTTTTCATTAATCCTCTCAAATATCTAAGCAACCTTCCTGAATTTAGTGGCGATCGTAGATAACTACAAACATTTATAAGTCTAGTTGACAGAGTATATCCAATATTACAAGCCTACGATGCGCTGTCCCAACAATTGTCTTCGGACCTCATTAAAAGTAAACTTAAGGGTAGAGCACGAGAGACATTAGAAATTAACTGCCAGGCTACTTCCTGGGCAGAAATTAAAACTATATTACAAAACAGTTTTGGAGATAGGCGCAGTTGCGAAGAACTCTTTGACGAATTACGTGGTACCACTTTCAAGACAACCACCACTGACTTTTTCAATGACATTAAACGTAAACTAAGAAATTTAAACAACAGAACACTAGTAATATTAGGTTCAAGCGAAGAAACAAACACGTGTGCTCAGAATAACATGCGAACAGCACTAAACATTCTTAAATCTAAAATTTCAGAACCAATGAAGACAATACTTACTTGTAGGAACCCCGAAACATTAGAATCTGCAATGGATATTCTTTTCCAAGCAGGCTATTCCAATTTTAGTTTTAATGAAATACAACATTTTAGAACAAACAGACAAGAAAAAAATACTGAACAATTTCGAAAACGATCGAATAACAATGGTAATCGAAACCAATCAGACTTTAGACAAAACAAGAATAATTCCTGAAACGATTCAAGTATAAATAGACACTCAAATCAATAACAATTCAACAAACCTCAAAGAAATAACAATTACCAACAATCTCAACAAACATCTAGCTCCAGTTATCAACATTCTACATAATAACCCGTATTCAAATGATAACGGGAATAGAATAACGAACACACATGTTCAACCACCTCTAGAACCAATGGACATAAACAAATGTGTGACTATTGAACAGCTCCCTTCAACATCCTCACAAGTATGTATAGCATCAACATTTTGCCAACCAAAACTACACTGATAAGATTGTTGAAAATTTTCCCTCAACAGCCTCACAAGGGACCTCCCATATATAGTGGTAAAAACAAAATTAGAACCTTTAAAAATGTTGATTGACACCGGAGCTCCACACTCCATCATAAACCCTAAAATATGTCACCCTAAATGGAGAATACTCTCTCCACCATTAACCCTTAAGACACTTCAACACTCAATTGAAATAAAAGATCGAGTTAGAATTCCTTTATTCAGTGAATTAGGTAGTCCGGAGGAATTGGTAGAATTTCTTGTTATTAAATTCCATGAATTCTATGACGGACTTATAGGTAATGATATTCTTCGGCGTCTTAATGCTAAAATTGATTATAAGAATAATCAATTAGAAATAGAAGGAGAATTGATTCCTTTAATTTTCCAAAAAAAGACAAATCAGTGGTCTGAGAATCCTTCCAGTGCAGTAGAAAAATTTACTCAAGCAGAGCAGAAGTCTTCAGAGAGTAATACTAACTCCATAAACCAAAGCGTCTATAACGATAATTACCAAGAGGTAGTCATCAACCTGGTAAGTGAACCGAAAGAAGTAAACGGTAATATTTATTATACAGTCCCCAAATATACCCCTTCAGAAAATCAAAAATGTATATCCGAACAGATTCGAATAGATCATTTAAACCTTGAAGAGAAACAACAGCTTCTGAAAGTCATTAAAAAATACTCAAATATATTTTATCAAGAAACCTCTGACCTTTCATTTACCAACGCTATCCAGCATAAAATTCGTACTATTAACGAAATTCCCATTTACGTAAAATCTTATAGATACCCTTACATACATAAAAATGGAGTAGCAAAACAAATTGAATAAATGTTAGATATTAAAATAATTCGCCCTAGTAACTCTCCATATTCCGCCCCAATATGGATCGTACCAAAGAAGGTCGATGCCAGTGGCAAACAAAAATATAGACTAGTTGTTGACTATCGCAAGCTGAATGATGTGACAATAAATGACAAATTCCCAATTCCAAATATGGATCAAATCCTGGACAAGCTGGGTAAATGTCAGTATTTTACAACCTTAGATTTAGCAAAAGGTTTCCACCAGATTGAGATTGCAGAAGAAGATATTCATAAAACAGCCTTTAGTGTAGAAAATGACCATTACGAATTTTTACGTATGCCATTTGGTCTGAAGACAGCCCCTGTAACCTTCCAAAGGCTTATGAATAGCGTTTTAAAAGATTTTATTAATAAAAGGTGCTTTGTGTACTTAGATGATATCATAGTGTGCTCAACGTCCTTGCAAGAACACATTGATTCACTTAACAAGATATTTGGACGATTAAAAGAAGTCAATTTAAAAATTCAACTCGATAAGTCTGAATTTCTTAAAAGAGAAACCGAATTCCTTGGACATATTGTCATCCAAACCGGTATTAAACCTAATCCACAAAATATTGAATGTATTCTCAAATTTCCAATTCCCAAAACAACTAAACAAATAAAACAATTCCTCAGTTTGACCGGGTACTATAGAAAATTTATTAAGGATTATTCGAAGATTGCCAAACCAATGACTAAATTTTTAAAAAAAGATGCCAAAATTAACATATCTGACCCAAATTATAGGAACAGTTTTGAAAAATTAAAAAGACTTCTTGTAAATGACCCAATTTTAATATACCCAGATTTCAAGAAAAATTTTACCCTGACTACAGACGCAAGTCAGTTCGCAATTGGAGCCGTCCTTTCTCAAGAAAATCACCCTGTCTGTTTCGCAAGTCGTACATTAAACGAACACGAAGTGAATTGCAGTACAATTGAGAAAGAGTTACTAGTCATCGTCTGGGCAACAAAGTATTTTCGCCCGTACCTATTCGGTCGAACATTCACTATAGAAACTGACCACAAACCACTAACATGGCTATTTTCCATTAAGGAACCAAACTCAAAACTAGTAAGATGGAGATTAAAATTGTCTGAGTTTGATTATGAAAAAAAATATAAAAAAGGGACACAAAACAGTAACGCCGATGCTCTATCGAGAATTGTTCAAACTGAAATCCACACTTCAGAAATAATTCCAAACACACAATCCAACACCATAAGAACCACCGAGTCAGCAATAAATATATTTAGAAATCAAGTAATTATAAAAAAAATTATGTCAGGCTCACTAAAAATTCGAAATTCAAACATATTCAAAAATCATAGAAAAATAATATACACAAAGACAATGGATAGAGAATTCGCTATTACATTATTAAAAACACATTTTAATCCAACGCAACTGAATGCCCTAATGATAGATGAAGAATTTTATACAGAACTGAACGATACGTTTAATCAACTATTTTCAAGTAACAATAATTTCAAAATCATAAGATGTTTTCAAGAATTAAAAGATATCGAGAGTGAGGAAGAATTAACCGAACTTATTGAAAAAGAACACAAAAGAAATAATCACAGAGGTATCGAAGAAGTGTTTAAGGAATTGAAATGCAAAATTTATCACCCTAACTTAAAAATTAGAATCACCCAATTTATAAATAATTGCGAAATCTGCTGTATTGAAAAGTATGACAGAAACCCACTTAAAATCCAATATAAATTAACAGAAACACCCGCCAAACCAAACGAAATAATACATATTATAGCTTAAAGAAAACATTATTTATGACAACTATTGACAAATTTACTAAATATGGTCAAGCTTACAAAATTAATGGCCGAACTTGGACAGAATTTAAAGCAAAGGTCCTACAATATATAAGCACTCATGGTAATATGAAAAAGATTGTAGTAGATAACGAATTAGGATTCAAAGTCATACCTATTCGTGAGTTCCTAAGGAAGGAAAATATAGAAATTCTATATACTTCGAACAGTAATCACACTTCGAATGCAGATATCGAAAGACTACATAATACAATAAATGAACACATCCGTTTGTTAAGACATGACGATGAAAACAACCTAGAAACTGTAGAGGAAAAAATACTACGAATAATAAAATTCTATAATAACACTATTCACTCTACAACCAATAAAAGACCCATCGACTTTATAAACGGAAAAATAACGGAAGAAGAGTATGCAACGATTTATGAAAACATCCTCAAAAAGAAAGAAACAGTTATCAATAAATTGAATCTCAATAGAGTTGATACATCACTTGCACCTGGACCAAACTTTATAAAGGAAATACGAGGCGGAAAAAACCATGCCAAATATAGGAAGATCGATGCCGAAAAACTCGATGATGATCATGTAAATGACAAAAAGACAGGATTAAAATATTACAAAAACCATGTGAATCAAAGGAAAAAAATTCAAAATAAGGAGAATCCTACTATTAAACTTGGAAGAACCACATAATAAACACTTACCCTACCATTCGTTTCTATCATCATTACACATGTTTATTTAACTTTAAACCTTAATCTAAATTCAGTATGATTTATTATCTTCTTACAGGATTAACCAAAATGAAATTTATAACTACCATACTAATATTCTGTGCAATGCTCATCCTAACGGAAATGCAAACGATTGACGTCCAAGACCTTACAAACAACCATGGATACATCCCAATTAATATAGGGAAACTCAAAACAATAGACTACTACAATACTACACTATTGACAAAAACCTTATATTAGTTAAAGCAAAACTTAATTATTTAATCCCGCATTTTAGACAAAAACGCGGATTTATAAATATAATTGGAAAAGGAATGAAATACATAGCAGGTGTCATGGACAGTGACGACGAAAAAGAAATCTCTAAAGTACTTGAATCCTTAACACAAAATCAGCACAGTCTGACAGACACAACAAACAAACTCACTCTAATTAGCAATACTATTTCCTCCCAAATACAAGTTTATCAAGTAGACAGCGACATTACACTTTTACGAAATCATATCGACGATATAGGACAAATCGTTTTCTCTGGCAAACTTGGTATAATCCCAACTGATATTTTGACACAGACAGAACTAGAATTAATTAAAGACTATGATAGCTACATGCACACAAAGATCGCTATTACACTTCATGAAACAAATATTGTCATAATCCTACTCATTCCTCAATATTCCAATCAAATTCTATCCCAAATCACCTTTGAACCCATCCTAAACAGGGAAAATAAGTATTTACACCTTGAAACAAATAAAGTGTTAGCGGATTCAAATAATAACATATACAATACAAATGTAAATGACAACCTCATGAAAAATTTAATAAAAGTCAATAATGAATGTATAAAAGACATTTTAAATTATGAAAATTATACAAAAATGTTCCTAGAACAAGAGGTAAAAGAAATATTACAAGGTGTATTAATTTTAAAAAACATATATAATCGAACAATAAATCACAATTGCAACAAAATAAAAATTAAAAATGAAGGAACCTTCATGATAAAATTTGAAAATTGTAAAGTCGAAATAATGAATAAAAAGTATTTAAATCCTAGTATTAAGGTGTACAATAAATTAATCTTATATTAATTATATGACAAAAATTAAAGAAAATACCTCAATATCTGATTTGAAATTAGAAAACTTATATTTGAAACAATTGGACTTTGAAAAAAATATTGACCAAATGTCATATATTACTAAGAATTCAAATGTAATAAGTCTAGGCACGGACTTATCCCTATTATTAATTATTATCATACTCGTAACTGTAACCACCAAACGGAGTAACCAGCCACTCCAAATTTTGTCGGTGCCTCAATCTAACGTTGGGGGTGTTATAGTTACCACTGCTCACCCCGCACCCACAATTATTTAATGCGCACTCATCTTGCGCATGTCATATATTTGTCAACTTAGCATGTCACATATTTCACAATTTAATTACATACTTTTTCTATAATTGCATTCCACTCAAAATCGAAGCAATTATAATAACCGCTTATGAAGCATCCAACCAAATGGTCATCGATCAAGTGCCTTTGGATCAATGACCATGCATGCCCCAAATAAACACAATTGCATACATAAGTGAATTATCCCTTACCCAGCGTCTATTTAGAACTGGGTCATTAAGAATTGTTTATGGAAAAGATCAATAACCGAATCCCTCTGATTCGGATTGATTACGAAGTTTGGTGGACAGAAATATGAATAAGTAAGTTAGTCTTAAGATAGACGGAATAAAGAACAGTTGTATTTTTATTTTAAATATCACAAGAGTGATATAATTGTTTTTATTTTAAATATCACAAGAGTGATATAATTGTTTTTATTTTAAATATCAGAAGAGTGATATAATTGTGTATCTCACTCTCGCATATTCTTTTGGCAATAAAATGCCTAAGCGATTCCAATGACTCCTACCAAGACGCACTCGCGAAAAAGATCACGGACAAAATTTCGGTTATCGAAAGCAGTGTTAAAAGTGTTGAAGAGTTACGGAACTCAGTGCAGACCTCAGCTGAACTACTAAAATCCAAAGTAAAGCATATGGATAAACAAATTGCTGGTCTAATCGAGTTAGACTCCGGGAGATCCAGGAATGAAGAAACTCCCTTACGTCACCTGGATAAAGTGTTAAGTGACACCAAACCCGTCTGTTCTACGCAAGTTATATCCAACAAAAAAATTTACGAGTTGATAAGCTCTCTGCGTGACGGCATTGACATTCATTTCCAGTCCTCGTCACACAAACAACCATCTCCTAAACAATCTGATCCTATGCTCGAAGTTATCTTCGACAAAGTGAACGATGTCAGTGATGAACTTACTGCGACTCGATCATTCGTATGCGATATTGAACATCACATCGCAACAATAAACAGCAAAATCGTTGACTCACCAAACTTCCCGCAGCCTTACCAGAATGTTCCCCATAATACATCGCTAATGGCTGAATTAATGGAACCTGAAGTGGATTCACGCTCACCCCCACATACAAGTCATCTGCGGACGGTTCAACCTACTGATTTCTGCGGCGAAGTTTCTTCCAACTTGACAATAAAGAACACATCTATGTCAACTCCTCCAATCGCTGCCCCATGGAAGCTTATCAATCATTTCAACTCAACTTGGACACCTTCCGAATGGCAGCATAGACTTGATAAGCTTGCTTCGAAAAATCAGTTGGTCACTACGCTTCTTATCAAAGGCGCCCCACCAAACGCTGATGCTGATTGGATCTCGAATTTCTTCGTAAAGAAATATGGCATCACCATTAGCCACTGCAATCTACTTCCAACATCTCACCATAGAAGTAAGCGCAGCTTCAAACTCAATATTCCGGCCAAATACGAATGGCTATTCCACAATCCAGCCAGCAACAATTTCAATCTTGGAAAGATGCGTGTCTGCAAATGGTTGGAAAATACGACCAAGAAGCAGGATAAGGTCAAGCAGTCCGTCTTACCTAAACCATCTATTAAGTTAGCAAGTAAATCCAATTCGCCAAGACCCACCGCCTCTTCTCAAAACAGACCCAGCTCCCAAAATTAAAGTCCCCACCAAAATTAAAAAATTAAAACACTGTCATCGACCTAAATGAGTGGTTTTCACCAGATCCCCTTGAAAACATCTGGTATAAAAAAAACTGAATTCTCGGTCAATAATGACAAGTACGAGTTCACGAGATTGCCATTCGGACTCAAGAATGCTCCATCAATATTTCAGAGAGCGCTCGATGATATCCTTCGTGAGCATATAGGAAAGATATGCTATTTTATATAAATAATATTATCATTTTCATTGGAGATGAAGCAACACACGAGCAAAATGTCCGAACAAATTTTCCGCACTCTTCAAGGTGTAAATACTAGGTGGGCTGAAAGTCTCTTTCCTATATAAAAAAATAATAACTCTTTTATTTATATTTTTTGAGTATTTTTTTTTTTTTTGTTGCAGACATACATAAGACTTGGGAGATTTGACATGGAGCACTACACGATCGCACAGCCAACACAAATCGTCGTATTATTTTTGGAAAACAGTCGGTCAATAATTTACACTCAACGTCCCTACCGGAAATTTTATGGAGTTCGAAATGCTCCAAATGTGAGCAATATGGGGACGTTGGCGATGTGAGGCGTATCGGTAGACCTCGTTATGGACGATCGACCGAAAACATTCAGGTCGTTAGTGAAAGTGTTGCAGCAGATCCTGAAACATCGACACGACGTTCACCACAGTTAGGCATATCGCGTGGCACGATTCGTATCCTGGTGACCCAGAAAAACGTTTGGAGTACTGTAGTCTATTTCACCAAATTACAAGTGCAATTACAAAATTTGTATTTGCTGATTACATTTACAAATTTGTTTACTAATTTTCTGTTTCACAAACTACAAACTTAATTCCAACAAATTTGTTAAAAGAAGAAAAACAATTAAGGGAATTTGTATTTGTTATTTACAAATACAAAAAAAAACCGTTTAAACCATTCACTTTGCAAAGTTTTAAATAACAACTGTTTTCACAAATTTGTAAGCTCTCTAACTGATAACATCAAGGACAAAAATGAATAAACAAAACAAAATTTTTCTCGCCGGTTTAATTCGTGATAAGAAAAATGTTTTATTTGGCAAATTTTCTAATACCATTACACATAATGTTAAAGTTAGCGAATGGCATAAGATTTTCAACACTTTAAAATCTAATGGAATTTTAATAGATAAGGATTGGAAATACCGTAAAGATGTCACGTAGCAAAATTTTAGACGAACAACTGTGGTAAGTCAAATATATTTGTATAAAGGGTGAATTTCATAAGATGCAATAAAAGGCTGAGGGGAAAAAAAATTATTAGAAAGTGGATAAAAAATTGTAAAAATTAACAAATGCAGAGAAGTCTTCTAGCTTTTTTGAAAGATAATAGGTAAGAATTCAATTCTATTTAATTCTTAAATTAATTCATTTAATAAATAGTTTTTCAGAAATAAAATTTCAAAGACGATTTTTTTTTAAATATCGAAAGAACTTGATTTAATAAATTAATTTAAGAACGGAATATTAGCTTTCAAAAAACCCTTCACTGTACGTGCCTATGATTTGGTGGAGCAAAATGTAACTAGGCCAAGTAGTTCCGAATATTCCTCATCGGTTGTTTTAGTGAAGAAAAAGACAGGTGACATTCGACTTTGTGTCGATAATCGAATGGCTCAGATACATCTAAATAAAGTATTTAATAAGGTCGCGTAGATATTTTTTTTTAATTTAAAACATTAAAATGTCACCGGAAGGATTCCATTTTTAAATGGAGAGAATTTTGCAACGTGGAAGCCGCAGATGGAAGCAGTTCTGCACAAAAATCGCCTATTAAAAATTGTTACCACTAATGTGGCAGAAAGGCCCACTGATTCCGCTAAATTGGAGGAATGGATGAACAAAGACCAGGATGCCAGATGCGAGATGATAATCTGCATGGAACCTGCCCAGGTCTCGCTCGTAAAATCAATCACCACTTCCAAGGACATTTGGGACTCTCTGGAAGCCACATACAATAGGAAAAATACCCGAACTAAAGTGCAGGAAATATTAAAATATTAAAATGTTCGATAATCAAAGCATGGAAAATTATTTAATCCAATTTAATTCGGTTGTCTCACGCCTGGTCGAAATGGATGCTAAGCTGGATGATGACTTATTGGCTGCACTTTTGTTGGATAGTCTGCCTGAAAGCTACAAAAGATATACAAGCAGCGTTCGATGCTGCTACTGATTACCCGAAGATCGATGTTCTGCGAGCACGTTTGCTGGAAGTAAGCCAGAAGAAAAGATGTGATGCTGACGGTGAGGTGAAGCTTTGAAAGTAAAATTCCACCCGAAAAAGCTGGATAATCAACAACCAGGTATGTCGAATTCATTTCAATTTAATTGTCATCGTTGTGGCAAAAAAGGTCACATGAAACGAGATTGTCGGGTCAAATTGAATAAGGAAAGATTGCATTATGCTCATAAACAAAGGGTTGATGAGGAAGGTTTCGTTGCATCCGAATATATTGAGCGCTGTAATTGCGCACCAACAGAGAGTTCTTTAAGTAATTTGGAGGTTAATAAAAATGAAGGAAAGAATTGAATAGACAGCGGTGCCACGTCGCATATGAGCTGTTCCAAAGATGATTTTGTCGAGTTAGATACAAATTTATCTGGTCTTGTTCAGGTAGCGAACAAAAAGTTTGCCAACATAAAAGGAATAGGAACCGTGAAACTGAATACAATAGTTAGCGGAAAAATTAAATCGATATCTCTGTACAAAACACTGTTTATTCCGGAATTGAGAAGCAATTTAATATCTGCAAGTAAGGCTACTGATAATGACTGCAGGGTTGTTATAGAAGGAAAACATGCATGCATTAGTAAAAATGGGAAAACATTATTAGAAACAGTTAAAATCAAAGGACTTTACTTGGTAGCTAGAGATCATAATAGGAAAAATTGTAATTTAATACTACAGGCTAGCAATAATTTAGAAGTATGGCATAGAAGGTATGGTCACTTAAATGTAGCTTCACTTCGTCGATTGAATGTCAAAAGCATGGTGAATGGACTTCCAAATTTTGAGCATGCTAAACTCGAGTGTACAACTTGTATTAAAGGAAAGCAGACAAGCAAAGAGCGAAAAGTCTTCTAGCTGTTTGTTGGAAATCGTGCATACTGACCTTTGTGGACCAATTAATATTGAATCTATTAAGAAGAGTCTATATTTTGCGACTTTTGTTGACGATTATTCAAGGAAAGTCTTTGCTTATTTTTTGCGAAAAAAGAGCGAGTATTTACAAGTTTTTAAGAATTTCAAAGCCCTCGTTGAGAATCAGGCTAACAAAAAAATTAAAATACTAAGAAGCGATAACGCGAAGGAACTGGTTTGCCACGATTTTTCTAAATTTTTAAATGAAAGCGGAATCAAGCGACAACTAACTGTAGAGTATACGCCGCAGAAAAACGGCGTTGCTGAACGCATAACCCCTACACTAGTGGAAATTTCTCTTTCTTCTCGAAAATAATTTGCCACCTTTTTTGTGGACTAAGCTGATTAACACTTCTGCCTATATACGTAATCGTTGTCCTACTTCTTTAAATCAAAACAAAACTCCTGAACAAATTTGGACGGGAAGAGTCCCAACTGCTTGTCATTTTCGGCAGATTGGTTGCAGTGCTTTTGTTTTAATTAAAAACTCAAATAGAGCTAAATTTGATCCGAAGAGCGAAGAGTATGTCTTGATTGGGTACTCTGATGAATCTAAGGCTTACCGCTTGTGGAAAAGAGGAACTAGGAAAGTTATAAAGAGTCGTAATGTTCGTTTTGTTGAAGGATTAGCTCAGATCAAAGATCAATCGAAGGAGAATTTTTATGAAATTGAAAGTGAAGGAAAAGAAACGAAAAGAAGACAAGGAATATGTGCATGCGGAAGATAATATCAATTTAGAAAATAGGAATATTGATAAACTTGCCGATGAAGAAGAAAATATAAATTTTAGAAGTTCAAAGTTAAACAAACAATTTGGGGACGGATGTTCCAACAGTAAAGGCGAACAATCAAATATTAAAGATCGTTTAAGAAATCGCCAGCGCAACAATTCAGAAAATATGATTGAAAAATTATTCCATACGAAAGAAGAAGATCCTTCAAATTTTCGGGAGGCTATGAATTCTTTGCATGCTGAGGAATGGGTCGAGGCTATGAAAGTGTATTCCGCTGCCTTACGAAAAACAACACATGGAATCTCTGCGATCTACCTGTTGGGCGGACAGCGATAGGGAGCAGATGGGTTTATAAGTCAAAATACTTAGCTAATGGAGTAGTTGAACGAAGAAAGGCACGTTTAGTAGCGAAAGGCTATATACAAAAATATGGCGTTGATTATTTAGAAACGTATGCGCCGTTGATAAGACAAAGTTCCTTGCGATTAATATATGCTTTGTCCGTAGAGCATGACTTACAACTCAATCATTTCGATGTTTCGACATCTTTTTTAAATGGGAAACTGGATGAAGAGATCTTCATGGAAGAGCCGGAAGGATTTATTGATGAAAATAATTCACAAAAGGTGTGTCGTCTTAACAAAGCTTTATATGGTCTAAAGCAGGCAACGGAATAAAACTTTCGACAATCATTTGAAGCACATCACATTTTACGCAATCGAAATATGAACAATGCATGTACTTTAAAATTGA
Source organism: Volucella bombylans (assembly GCA_949129095.1). Taxonomy (NCBI): domain Eukaryota; kingdom Metazoa; phylum Arthropoda; class Insecta; order Diptera; family Syrphidae; genus Volucella; species Volucella bombylans. The sequence goes on from OX422140.1 coordinate 324,850,916, forward strand.
TGATGATGAAATAACTATCATTGGAATATATGTTGATGATATTATCATCGCATCCAATCTAAATTGGATTAGAAATTAAGAAGAATAATGGAATTTTGTCAATCAATCCAATGCGTTTAATTAATAATTTAATTTTAAAGTATAATATGCATAAGTCTAACTTTTTTAAAATACCTATGCAAGTGAAATTAAAATTAGAGAAGGAACCTTCGATCCCCGGTGAACGCATAACTGTTGAAGTAGTGAAATACCAAGAGCTCGTTGGGTCACTGATGCACTTAGCTGTTTTCAGTCGCCCTGATACTCGTATCTCATTCAGCGTAAGCAATTTGGCTCAGTTTTCCCAAAGTCCTCGAAAGCAGCACTGGAATGCTGCAATGCAACTTCTTCAATATCTTAACACAACCAAACATTCTAGAATAGAATTTCGAGAAACCGGGTTACCAATTATAGGCTTCGTAGATGCTAGTTGGGCTAAATACGTTAATGACCGGAAATCTCAAAGTGGTTTTTGTTTTACACTTGCAGGTGCAGCTGTCAGTTGGGAGTCGAAGAATAAACGAACAGTAGCAACCTCCAGCGCCGAAACAGAATACATCGCACTTAAGGAAGCTTCAAAAGAAGCCTTCGCACTTCGATTTTTACTAGAAGAGCTCAAACTCGGGTGTAATAAGCCGATTGACATCTCTTTTCTCTATTTATTTCTTCCTCAACCATTGTGAATAATAGAATACAATTCTCTTTGATTTAAATAAAATCCTTTTTATATTCGACCATCGTTTTATTATTACAACAGAAATCAATGATAGAACGAACTAAGAATTTTTATGTTAAGAGATTAAGTGAGAATAAGCACATTATTATGTGTAGTAATATGGAGGAATACCGAAAAGTACGTACCGCCCTAGGAAAAGCAAATACTGAATATTATACATATACCCCTAAGGGTAAAAGGGTTAGAGAGCGACGATCTTAAGGACGTGCCGGTCAAGCAGTTCACCACGGCCGCGGCCTCAGCAAGGGGTGGGAACCGTAAATTACAATTCTTCTTAGTGCAATTAACAACCAACAACAAAATCGTTAGTCAGCGAAAAATCAAATTCCTGTATTATCATGCTAGCTTATTGCAATATGCAATTTAGATGCGTTAAGTGCGATAAGGACCACAAATATGGAGAATGTCCTTTAGGCAACGATTGAGTAGTGTATAGGAGTCAACTCTTTTGCGATCTCTGCAGGAATTCGAGACATCCTGCCAATTTCAGCGGTTGTCCTAGGTTCCAGGAGCTGAAAATGAAAGTTCAGGCTCGAAAACAGTTCATCGTAGAAGAGAAGCGTCAAAAGGTCGAGCTTTCTCTAGTGTATCCCTTGCCCAAATGGTATCTGGATCGGGTAGGGCCACAATAAAGGCAAAAAAAAAAACCGGATCTGGATTTGAAAGCGATTCTTCTGTCCCTACAATGGAAGAAACAATAAAAATGAATTTAAAAGTAAAAAAAACCTTCACGGTCTTCATACAATTCACCTGTTTAGATTGTTCCCAAAAAGACCGATGTTTCCGGCGAGAAAAAATATTGACTTGTAATTGACTATAGGAAATTAAATAGCATAACTGTAGCCGACCGATATCCGATCCCACAGATAAACGAGGTCCTTTCACAGCTTGGTCAGAATAAATGATTCCGTTCTAGACAGTTACTCAAACCAGTCAGACGTGTTTTTCTTGTTCTCCCTATTCACCTGTTTAATTAATTTTCGTCAAATTGCATTTTCCGGTTCTTAACCCCAGTGCTTGAATTCTTTAATTTTTTTTTTGTGCAAAGCCCCTACATATAAAATTGAAACCAAGCAATACAAAAAAAAAAAAAAACAACAATAGTTCGACCTAATGTTTATACCCTCACTAACCTACACAACTAATTTAAACATGTCTTGCGGAATTGTCAATTGCGTAATCGATGACTACAGTGCTGACTGGGTAGCTTGCAAGAGCATCTGTGGGAAAGCCTTTCATGCCGTTTGTGTCGGGTTAAACAAAAGAAATACGGTGTTTATCAAGGAATTTTCCGATAACCTCCTTTTCTTCTATTATGAGTGCAGGTGTAACTCACTCTCGCATGTTCTTTTGGCAATAAAATGCCTAAGCGATTCCAATGATTCCTACCAAGACGCACTCGTGATCACGGACAAAATTTCGGTTATCGAAAGTGTTAAAAGTGTTGAAGAGTTACGGAGCTCAGTGCAAACCTCAGCTGAACTAATAAAATCCAAAGTAAAGCATATGGATAAATAAATTGCTGGTCTAATCGAGTTAGACTCCGGGAGATCCAGGAATGAAGAATCTCCCTTACGTCTCCTGGACAAACTGTTAAGTGACACCAAACACATCTGTTCTACGCAAGTTATATCCAACCAAAAAACTTACGAGTTGATAAGCTCTCTGCGTGACGACATTGACATTCATTTCCAGTCCTCGTCACACAAACAACCATCTCCTAAACAATCTGATCCTATGCTCGAAGTTATCTTCGACAAAGTGAACGATGTCAGTGATGAACTTACTGCGACTCGATCCCTCGTATGCGATATTGAACATCACATCGCAACAATAAACAGCAAAATCGTTGACTCACCAAACTTCCCGCAGCCTTACCAGAATGTTCCCCATAATACATCGCTAATGGCTGAATTAATGGAACCTGAAGTGGATTCACGCACCCCCACATACAAGTCATCTGCGGACGGTTCAACCTACTGATTTCTGCGGCGAAGTTTCTTCCAACTTGACAATAAAGAACACATCTATGTCAACTCCTCCAATCGCTGCCAGACGGAAGCTTATCAATCACTTCAACTCAACTTGGACACCTTCCGAATGGCAGCATAGACTTGATAAGCTTGCTTCGAAAAATCAGTTGGTCACTACGCTTCTTATCAAAGGCACATCTGGTATAAAAAAAAAACTGAATTCTCGGTCAATAATGACAAGTACGAGTTCACGAGATTGCCATTCGGACTCAAGAATGCTCCATCAATATTTCAGAGAGCGCTCGATGATATCCTTCGTGAGCATATAGGAAAAATATACTATGTCTATATAAATGATATTATCATTTTCAGTCGAGATGAAGCAACACACGAGCAAAATGTCCGAACAAATTTTCCGCACTCTGCAAGGTGTAAATACTAGGTGGGCCAAAAGTCTCTTTCGTATATAAAAAAATAATAACTCTTTTATTTATATTTTTTGAGTATTTTTTTTTTGTTGCAGACATACATAAGACTTGAGAGATTTGATATGGAGCACAGCCAACACAAATCGTCGTATTATTTTTGGAAAACAGTCGGTCAATAATTTACACTCAACGTGCCTACCGGCAATTTTATGGAGTTCGAGATGCTCCAAATGTGAGCAATATGGGGACGTTGGCGATGTGAGACGTATCGGTAGACCTCGTTATGGACGATCGACCGAAAACATTCAGGTCGTTAGTGAAAGTGTTGCAGCAGATCCTGAAACATCGACACGACGACGTTCAACACAGTTAGGCATATCGCGTGGCACGATTCGTATCCTGGTGACCCAGAAAAACGTTTGGAGTACTGTAGTCTATTTCACCAAATTACAAGTGCAATTACAAAATTTGTATTTGCTGATTACATTTACAAATTTGTTTACTAATTTTCTGTTTCACAAACTACAAACTTAATTCCAACAAATTTGTTAAAAGGAGAAAAACAATTAGGGGAAATTGTATTTGTTATTTACAAATACAAAAAAAAAACCGTTTAAACCATTTACTTTGCAAACATTGTTTTAAATAACAACTGTTTTCACAAATTTGTAAGCTCTCTAACTGATAACATCAAGGACAAAAATGAATAAACAAAACAAAATTTTTCTCGCCGGTTTAATTCGTGATAAGAAAAATATTTTATTTGGCAAATTTTCTAATACCATTACACATAATGTTAAAGTTAGCGAATGGCATAAGATTTTCAACACTTTAAAATCTAATGTGTAACACAACTGTTTTAATTTAATTTATTGAATTGCATTTATTTTTATTTTTTTTTCTTATTTTTATTTTGTTCATAAATTTGTCAGTTGAATTTCATTTAATTTTACCATGAATTGCTTATAAATTTTCGTTTTGACTGTACATAATTTTCTAATCTGTGTTTAAAAGCTTTTCCTAAGTTAAGCTCTAAGTATCATTATAAAGCTTGAATAGACTTTCGTTTAAAAGCTCCGCCAAAGAGGTATAAATAGCCCGCCCTGATCAATTGGCGGCCACTCTTGATCAATCGGGAGTTTAAACTGGTGAACGGTGATACGGGTGAATTCCTATTGCCAATACCAATTTACACTCTCTGGGCGTTAAGATTAATTTTCTTAGTTTTGCTTTGGGTGATTCCCCGTAACTCCCCTTTCAGGATTTGTACGCTTCAACAGGTACTGCAGTTCTCGAACCGCATACTCGTGGGTGAACAAGTCTTTAAAGGAATGTAACTAATTAATTTTAAAGGCATTTTTTTTTATTTCATTTATTTTGTTTACGTTGCAAGAGTATTGTAATAAAGGAATTAACTGAAAATTTTGGTGTTTCATTGCGCACGAAGGAGTGTGCTACGGGTTTGGAGGGGAAAAAGGAACGGACTCTCAGCTCTACCGCACTAACCGTGCTACAAATGGAATTTTAATAGATAAGGATTTTAAATACCGTAGAGATGTCACGTAGCAAAATTTTAGACGAAAAACTGTGGTAAGTCAAATATATTTGTATAAAGGGTGAATTTCATAAGATGCAATAAAAGGCTGAAGAGAACAAAAATTTATTAGAAAGTGGATAACAAATTTTAAAAATCAACAAATGCAGTGAAGTCTTCTAGCTTTTTTGAAAGATAATAGGTAAGAATTCAATTCTATTTAATTCTTAAATGAATTCATTTAATAAATAAATACCAAGGTTATTAGGCATTAGAGAACCAGCAGGTCTCCCACAAGCCCTTTATCTTTGCAAAAAACTGTAGAACCAGTGTTTCCTCTCACATGCCGCTCCACCAATACCTCCTCGTAGACCAACTAACCAACAACAATTTCAGCCACAACTAGCTTATTTACCTCAACCACAGTTCTACTACAGTTCCCACAGGGGCAAGCTTTCCAACAGAACGCGCAAAAATATTTCCAACCTTCATACCCTCAGTACCCCATTCCGCAACAAAGAGTTCAGGCATATAATACCCCCGGTCAAAATCCAGAACCACAAGCGGAACCAATGGATGCAAGCACAATCAGAACGAACAGACCACAAGGAAAAAATTGGCCACCGGCTCCTAAACGACCAACATATCCCTCACAACAGTTTCCTCCGAATAAAATGCAACGCAATTTCCATCTAGACATTACTACTTCCGATACTGACCAGAATACAAATGCAAAATCCATGAATGAATAGGAATCTTTAGCCGAGTCATTAAACGATCAACTTTTCGATGAACCTTCAAGTTTTGAAACTTATCCACAACAGTCTGACGAACCTACGAACTTTGTCGACGTCCATTTTTTAGGCTAACCTCCAACCCAGCTTGGTAAAAACACCTATCCCTAATAAACAAAATTTTTACGCTAACTCAGTAGGCGGAAATATTGAGATAACACACCACACCATACCTAATCTTTTTGGAATGAAATCAAATTTAAAATTGTTCCTCATGTTAACCTTAAAATCGTTTCATGACATCCTGGGCAAAAACAGCCTTAAGCAACTGTCAGCTGTTATTTTCACAATGGAAAACTATATGCTTCTTAAGAATGGTCTTAAGATTCGTCTTAAACAAATGACATCTGAGACCGTGAATCTCGTTAATATTAGAAACGAGCACATGGCACAGTATCAAAGATCCAAACTAAAATCTTTAACTAACACTTTTTCCAATCTTTTCACTAATCCCAACGAAAAACTTACTTTCACTATTGTCAAAGGCAGAATTCGTACCACAACGGAAGAACCAATCCACACCAAGCATTATCCATATCCAATGCAATTAAAAACTGAGATAGACCACCAGATCAGCCAATTGCTAAATGATGGCATAATTAGACATTCATGGTCCCCGTACAATGCACCCGTATGGTTTGTACCTAAAAAAGCTGATGCTTCAAATACAAAAAATAATAAGCCTGGGAAATCCAACGTTGTTGCTGATGCACTATAGAGACCACCTCGAAATACTCAAGTAAATTCTTTAACAGGAACAAAACACAGTGATGAGAGTTCTGCACAAAATTTAATACAAATGGCTGAAGAACCTCTCAATGTTTTTAAAAACCAAATCATTCTTATCATAGAAATAATTTTCCCAGCCTACGATCGTCTCGTAATTACAGAAACCAGATATGATCAAGCTAAGGCAATTGAAATTTTAAAAAGATACGAGTATCTTAATCCTTCTGTAACAAACGGTCTAAAAACCGAAGAAAGAATCATTGGTATAATTCATGAAGTGTGGGGAAGAAGTCAGTATAAAGTTCGATTTACAAGGAAAATTATTACAGATCTTACGGATGATTCTCAGCAAGAAGCTGAAATTATTAACGAACATAACCGAGCACACCGAAATAGTAGAGAAAGTAAAATTCAGATACTGCAAAAATTCAATTTCCCGCAAATGAGAGCCAAGATAGAAAAAATCATAAAGCTTTGCCAAACATGCAAATTGCACAAATACGACAGACACCCTAATAAGCCCACCAATACCTCAATATTGTTCATTTAGACATATATTTTACAGACAAACTTATCATCCTAACTGCCATAGATAAATTTTCTAAGTACGCTTTAGATATAATTCTTAAATCTAGATATGCAGAAGATATAAAGGAACCATTAAGGGAATTTATACTATCTTTTGGAGTCCCTGAAACTATTGTCATAGATAATGAAAAATCCCTAAACTCAAATTCCATTTTATTCATACTTGAAAACTTTTTTAACATTAAAGTGGTCAAGGCATCACCGTACACCAGTGCCGTCAACGGACAAATTGAGAGATTCCACTCTACTCTCTCTGAACTAATGCGTTGCTTAAAATCCAGTAGGAGACATAATTTACATTAAAATTAATAAAAGATTAGGCAATAAACTCTCACCCAAATTCAAGAAAAAAATATTTCCAAAAGATAAGAACTATATTGTTATAACAAAGTCAGCGAAAATCATTCATAAAAGTTTGATAAAGAGTTAGTTCACTTTTACAGGTTACTCGTGTCTTCGAGCACTGGTTATTTTCAAATATTGGACTACACACTAACTCCCAACTCATCAAATAGTTCATATCATTGACATTCAAGCATATGAAGAACTAATAACAAACTGGAAAGAACAGTAATATCCGAAATAAAACCTAATCATCCCCGATACCATATCCTATTCTACGAAACCCTGCGCATAAAGAATCATTTAGACCGACTTAAAGTAAACAACAGAAATAGAAGACCGCTGGGGTTTCTTGGAAGTCCAGGAAGAAACCCAGACCACCACGATTTGAACACTTTTTTTTTTGGTTTTTTAAGATAATGCAAAAATGTTCAAATTTGTAGAATAAAGTGAACAGGTCAAAGAGCTTTGAAGAAATTGTTGTAAATTTAGGCTGGCAGCTAAAATATCCAGTTGCAACTAGGTGGAACTCGGTTTATGACTCGGTTAGGGACATTATAAAACATAAAATCAAAATTAATAATTTATGCCGGAAGTTTATAATCCAGCACTTTTTTGAGTTTGATTTTGAGTATCTAAAAGAATTTCTAATCGTAATGAAGCCCATTGCGGACGCTGTAGATTTTCTTCAAAAATAAATGTTCTATGGGTCAGTTAACCCGGAGCTTTCATCTGTGCATAACGTCTCTACCCCGCATTCGTAAGCTAATTAGCTATAAACATTACTAAACGCGATCGATCACCTAATTCCGAGGACAATTGACTGTCCTCGGGCAAAAAGATTCGTGTTAGTATGCCCGGTAAAAACATTCATAGGAAGGACTCTAGATTTAACTACTGCGGTCCCTTTCAGTGTCAACCGCACGATGTTCTTTATCATCGTGAGAATATGGACGAAATTGTTTCGCCAGTGCAAAAGAAGGTGTATATTCCACTCGAACAGTGAATATGTGCACCAGTTAATGCAATCACTTAAAATAAGTGACTATTTTATCAAAAAAATCTCAATCGGAATTAAGATAGTCTGTGAATCAATCGAATCATACACGAGTGTGCTCGGTAAGTTAAAAAACAATGATTGCCAATTTTTTTCACATGACCTTCAAAGTGCAAAAGCATTTAAAGTTGTTCTCTACGGCAAGAATGACGTTAACGTTGCTTTACTTAAAAGTGAACTATTTGGAATCGGTTTAAAGTGCATCGGCATAAAAAAAAGTAAGAAAAAAAACGAACTAAACAAAGCTATCTACACGGACTACATCTATTTGAGATCTCTTGAAACTGGTTCAATTGCTCTAAGAGATCTGCGAAAAAACTATCGTTCCATCTTTCATACGAAAGTAAGTTGGAGTTTTCACCGAAAACTTAAAGGCAGAGTAACTCAATATCGCAACTGTTAAATGTTTGGCCATGGTAGCGTAATTGCCACGTAAAAACATATTGTGCGATCTGCGCTGGTTCCCATATGACTTCCAGATGTAATAATTCATCTCCATATAAATGTGCCAACTGCAATGAGAGCCACAAAGCTACCGATATTGTATGCATCAGCCGTTCCAAGTACTTGGAGATAAAAGCGAGCGTAAAACGAAAGAGGAATCCTAATTCTCGCGCAGCTTCTTCAAATCCAATTCCTGTCCCCACTGCTGACAAACAAGTTTCGTTTGCTTCTATGACGGATTTCCCCCCGCAGCTATCAGTTCGATCGTAATTAACACCAACGAGATGCAAGAAGGTAGCAACTCCACACTTTTCACTATTGAAGAGCTTAATTCATTAGCTATGGAAATGATAACAAAATTATCTGTATGTAGAACAAAAGTTGACCAATTTGAAGTTATCACACATTTAGGTACTAAGTTTTTGTCTTTTAATTGTAAATAATATGGTAGATAGTAATATAAAGATAATAACATGGAATGCTAGAAGTATACGTAGCAAAAAGATTGAATTCCTAAACTTTTTAACCAATAACAATATTGATATAGCTCTAGTAACTGCAACTTGGCTTAAGCATGATGATAATCTGTCCACCTTTGAATTTAAGTGCTATCGAGTAGATAGAATCGATAGAAGAGGTGGAGGTGTTGCAATACTTATACGAAGAACAATTTAAATTCGCTCTTACCAATTATTCAAACACGTTTAGTAGAAAATATGGGCATAGAGGTAGAACTAGAAAATCACCAAACAATTAAAATCGACTGTGTCTATTTCGCTGGTGCTCGTAAGTCTGTCGAAAATAAACATTTGTTTAAAAACGATTTAAATAACCTTTTCTGTGCAAATGGTAACTTTCTAGTAGGCGGTGATGTCAACAGTAGCACATTGAATGGAGCTGTAAAAATGCCAATGTTTGGGGGAATTTACTCTCGGACAATTCTGAATCTTGGAAATGATCAATTTTGTATCCTCTATGTCCTACATATGTTCCATCTGGTTCTCGTGGCCATCCTTCTGTCCTCGATATTTTTATTTCAAATAGTCCTAGTTTTATTACGCAACCAATGTCATTAAACGAGCTATGCTCTGATGACAATCCAGTCCTGTGCAAACTTCTTTGGTCAGGCAAGGCAAATGTACAGTACTTCCAAGATCTACAAAATGCAAATTGGAAACGATACCGTGCAATTATTAGAAGAAGAGTTCAAGAAAACTATGCGAAGGTTGAAAATATATCTACTAAAGAAGAAGTAGATGCTGTTGTAACTGACTTCAATGATTTAATCCTTGAAGCCGTAGCTGACTCTATACCAAAAGTTAAAATAAATAAATTTTACAAAAAGTTTTCCCCTCATTTATCAAAATTAATTAAACTGAGAAATATGCAAATAAGAAATCGGCAAAGATATCGGGAGTTGTTTTATCGAGATAACATTATGTGCAGCACCTAAACCAGTTGATCTCGAAACATTTAGCTCAACAACGCTACGAGGAATGGAATAAAAAACTTGATTCTCTAGATAAGAACGCTAAACTATTTTGGAATGTAGTTAGAATAATCAAAAATAAAAACAAACAACTACCTGGACTTCAAAATGGATCTAATTTCTATTACACAGATGATGAAAAAGCAGACGCCCTTGCGATTACTCTTCTAAGAAATCACTGTATATCAGAAAGCCTAGGGGATCCAGCACCAAATGCATTGGTTAGTGAAACGATCCAGGATTTCAACACCCTAATTCCTGTCACCCCTTTAACCCTTTCGAGACGCACGGTACACATGTGTACCATCTAAAGTTCAAACATCCCTAAAATTTCACACAGCTCCCATATTCATACCAAATTTGTACCAGCTCGTCCGTGAGTATTTTGAGAACAAAATATAACCGTATTTATGACAATTCAGTAACTGTAAATTATTTTATTCCAAAGTTTTTACTCGCACGTGAACTCAGAATTTCGAGCTTGTGTTCTTTTTTTGTAGTTTAGTGTATAAAAAATATATATTTTCGGAAAAAACAGTGAATACATACATCATAAATATATAAAGTGTGATAATATTATAAAAGGTAAGTGATTTGGATCAAAATGGAATAATAATCAACAAATAAACGTGGATGGTACAATAGTGTCAAAATGCAACAAGCCGACGGTAAACCACCACTGCATTCCCGTGCCAAAATTGGGAGAACATAAATAAAACATAAAACTAGCACACATTTAGTGGGAGTGACGAAAACAAAACTTAATATAAAAAAAAAATACTATGTTTGTTTTTATAAGCGCCTCCCACTGATCTGCATTCTACGCAGTTCATGTTGGTGTGTGTGCATGTTATCGTGGGTCACACATGCACGGAGAGGGATAGAACTCTTTTTCGCCGGCATTGACGGAAAATCATTGGAGAGGTCAATGACCAGGACAACTAAGCCAACGGCCGAGACAGCTGGCCGTAGAGGTTTCGCAACAGAAACAGCTGGCCGTAGATGTTTCGCAGCAAAAACAGCTGCACGGAGAGATTTCGTTTGGGCGAACAACAACCAGTCGATTCATTTCCAATCAAGACTCAAACCAATAAAGTTTGAATTAATTTAAATTAAAGGACGAGTTTTTTTTTTTTTAGTACTTATATGTTCGTGTCATAAAGGTTGTGTCGTTGTATTCTTTTATTTGCACTGAAGCCTAAAGATTCTGCCGCACAAGTTTTTAAAGAATCGGATCGGACAAGGTTCAGTCAACAAAATATCCTTTTTTTTGCTAGTGTTACGTGACAAAACAAAAATCGAAGAAAAGTAAAGATTTGCGGTCACACCATTTAAAAGGTCATCACAGGGTGTCAGATTTCTCAATTTTTTTTTGAGTGCCAATAATTTTACGTAAAAGTAAAAGTAAAAGTAAAAGTACATGACTTAGATTTTTTTTTAGCGATAACCGACACCATTTGACCCGTGTCCGGCTTGACGTTGATTTTTGGGACACCCTAAAAGAAACTTCAAAACACATATGTTCGCTACATAGTCTCACAGCCATTCTCCAACCGATTTTGAATTCCGAACATAGAAATAGGACGTCACGGCGATGGTATGTCGCCAAAAAAAAATTAAATTTTGGCCATTTTTTGGACGATTGAACCGATTATGGCCAAGCATCATTTTCTATGTTTATGGGGTCGGCAAATTAGAATTTTATGTTTTAAAACTTGTTTTAAAATTTTAGTCCTTTTTTAGTCAATTCAGCGGTTTTTGGCCAAACTCAAGATAACGTTTTTTTTTTAATTTTTTGGTTGTTCAATTTGAATTTTATGTATGAACATTTTTGGAGCCGTTTGTGACCTATTTTCGACCAATTCTGACTATATTTAAATTCGTTTACATGTATCAAGAAAAAGATATGTTATGTATGAACTACATTCGGCAAAAAGTCAAAAAGTGAAACAGTGAAAGCTCACACACATACGCATCTGCCTCCTGGTAGTCAAAAACTGACCCAAAAAGCAATTTTTTTTACATTTGAAAGCTTTTAGAAAGCATAAAAAACAGGAATTTTATTTGCAAAGAACAGTAAAATTTTTTGTGAACAATAAAAATGTGTTCTAATCAAGTAAGCAATGACAACAAAACTTTAAAGATCTGACAAAAATTAGGGTATAATAATATAATTTATATTTTTTTTTTAGTTTTTATATTGCCGATTTTTTAAATTCTTTGAATTGAATTCATTTTGGTTTGCCGACTATTCACGAAGATATTCGTCGCATGCATTTGAATGGTGTTTTTTGTTTGCACTTAGTGACATAGGACACAATCAATTTATCGATTTTTCGTTTTGATTTCAGGCGAACATCAACATCCCAAAACATCAACATGAGCAAACAAAATAAAAATCAACGTCCCATTGGCGATGATGATGCTAATCGTACCGGTTTTGCACCAACATGCAAAAGGAAACAAAAACAATACTGGAACCCAACAACGTAGAGGCCGAGCTAATCCTGCTAGGAAGAAGTACAATGACAAACGTGCCCAGGATATGCGTGAAAGAAAAGGCAATGAATATGTTGAGGAATACACCAAGAAGATCAAGGAGAAATGGATACCTGGTGTTGAAACGGCAGAAAAATTGGAAACCCGTTTGAAAGAGGTTGCCAATCAGAAAGCTCAAATGCTTTCAATTACAACGCGTGGTGTTGGAGTCAACTTGTTAACATCGATATTTACAACCACCGCTTATAAAAGTGACATTCCAACCCCAAATTTGTACAGCTTGTACAGCGATTGTATGGCAGTAACCGAAGCCAAAGTTCAATCGCTAAAAGAGAATTATCCTATTCCACCAAGGTTTTCTGATAAAACCGCACAACTTAACAACTCTGCTGACTTTGAAAGAGTTTGTCGTGGTGTAGTTTTTCTACCAAAGCCAATAATGACTTTAATTAATTCTATTGGCATCGTAAAGAATGGTAGCAGTATGTACATTCCTGTCTTTAATAAAGATTCAGAAGACTCAAGTGGCAGATTTGTGCCAACTCCAGAAGGAGTAAGATATGGGAATTTACGTAAAGTAGTCGAGGCTCTGTCAAACGCCCAGACCCCCCGTCAATATAGGGAAACATTCCATTCAAGGAATCCAATCCCAGGAGCAATATGGAACGCAGAACATATATTGCAAAATGCTGATGAGATAATGCCAGCAAACTATGGTCATGATGAACTGGCCCGTGACGGAATAAGAATTACCACATGGATGAGTACTGTCCAAAAGCATGTTCCAAAATTGGTTGGCAGCACGGTGAATTTCGAGACGACTAGAAAAAGGAGTTTATTCGTATGCAACAGTCAAGAAACGCTGCGATTACCAGATCGTAATATTGGACAAGATATCTCAAATTATTGTCAGAGGAGTATTCCAGAAGGCAATATTAAAACTTTTCATTCACCGTATGAAATAACGGCCGCAGAAAGACTTGACTACGCCAGAGACGTCGCACATGGCAGTGCGGAGCGTCTCCGGTTTAGTAGGGCGGTAGGGAGTCGCGACATGAGGGATGTTGTTCGGCAGCACCAACAATTTTGGTGGCTAATTGAAGGAGGGGAAGTCTCGTCGTCCAATTCTTCCAGTACTAGGTAGCTCTATAGGAAGCAAAGTCGGTCGTCTGACTATTTTATTAGCCTTGGCCGGCTTAAATAGTTTTAGGTAGGATTAAGTTAGTTTTTAAGAAAAAAAAAATACATAAATACAAAAAAAAAAAATAATAAAACAAGAAATGAATATATATATATATCTATCTGCGATAGCACAAGTTAGTTCTTAAGTAACGCTTATACAATAAAGACTCAGAAATCAAGAGCTCCGCTCTTCGACTTCTTTTTAAAAAGTATTTTAAATAAAATACATTTATTTCTGGCGCAGTCGGTAGGATGCCGTTGTATATTTATGGTATCCGCAAATAAAAACCTACAAAAAGTTTTAAAATTACGGTCAACCCACGAAAGGGAATATTAGAATCGGATTTTAAAGTTTTGTAATTCAACCGTTCGTTTTTACCGTCTCGAAATAGTGAAATTATATTCGTACAAAAATTCTACGCAAAAGAATACACGAAGTAACAACTAAACACGGTATATTCGAAGTGAATAATAAAAACGATGCTAAGTTATTAGAACACTTTAAAAATTCTAAAATTAATTAGTTAAGTGACTCACCCCAATTCTAAATGGTAATGCCACAAAATCTATAGAAGATAACTAGTTGACAACAATAAAATTAAAACACCAAGTGATCACAAAATAAATGAGTTTCATCAAAAGAACATTCAAGAAGAATAAAAAACCAAAACCCTATTCTGGATACACGGACGAATCATCAGACGAAAACAACCAAAACCAGAAACTAACTAATAACGATAGTAAGAATAATTCTAAGAATAATTTAAGTTATATTATAGAACCAAATTTGTCCAATATCGAACGAAATAATTTGCCAAATTTAGAAACTTTTATATCTGGCAAATCAAAACTAGATAAAAATACCAAAATGTCTCTTACACTAACCCTTGACCCCCTTAAATATATCGAGAAGCTTAATGCTTTCGACGGACGAAGGGAAGACCTCTACACGTTCATTACAAACGTAGACGGAATCACACCTACTTTAAATAAATATGATAGTCAATCCCAAACAATGTGCATAAACATTTTAAAGTCCAAATTAATAGGAAAAGCGAAGCGTTGCATTGAGATGCACTCCCATTTGCAAACGTGGAAAGAAATTAAAGAACTTTTAATAGAAAATTTTGGAGGCTTCAAGTCTTCATTTCAGCTTTACGATGAACTACGTCAAACACCTTATAAAGGCAACGTCATAACCTTTTACAATGACATACAGAAAAATCTCTGCGACCTCAACCAGAAGACGGTGCAGGAAGGGAAGAACGACGAAATTCCCCACAATATGCTAACTGCTTTAAATATATTCAAAGAACGCTTACCCGTTCACATGAGGACAGTTTTGTTCGCGCTAAAACCACCAAATCTGCAAGCAGCCCTTCATGAGCTGACACAAGCTGGCCTTTTAAGCGATAAGTCAGAAGACATACCCAAAAAACTCCTTGAAACGCCCAAAATTCATTCTAATCCAAAACCACCTCAAAATAACCAAAACAACCAAGGTAATCACTTTAAACAACATCAAAATAATTTTGTCCCAAAAAATCCAACTTATATTAAACCTCCTTTTAATTATCATAATCCAAATTATAAAGGACAAAATTACAATCCAAATTATAAACCCCCATCCAAACAAATCAAACCTATGGAAGTAGATCCTACATCAAGCCAATTAAAGAAAGTTCAGGTAAATCATAATAACAATAAAGAAGAACAGGGTTTTCAGGAAGTAGCCTCGGACCAAACCCACAACTCCCCTTTATTGTGTTAAGGAAAGCAAACCAAACAGTCAAACTATTAATAGACACTGGTGCAACTAATAGTTTGATAAATAGGGAAAAAGCGCTATCACATTTAATAAGAAAAAGAACAACCCCTTTAGAAATCAAAACTGTGGGAACACCTATATTTATTAATGAAGAATTAGTTATCCCCAAAGGAAAATTCATTTTCCAAACTCAAACAGATTTTGTTTTTCAAATTCACAATTTTAATAACCCATTTGACGGTTTGATTGAAAATAATATTTTATATCCAAACAATACCGAAATTAATTTCAAGAACAAAACATTGAAATTAAACAATGAAATAATTCCTCTGTTCTTTTCCGAGGAAGATGAACAAGAATACCACAAAGAAATTAATCACTTGGAAAATATGATACCAGATTCTACACTGTTCGAAAATTTGGAACAGCAAAGAATCGACCATCTAAACGCCGAGGAAAATAAGAAATTAATGAAACTTTTAAGTAAACATAAAAAAGTCTTCTACCACAAAGGTGATGATCTAAGTTTCACAAGCCACGTGAAACATAGAATCCCCACCACTAATGAAGAGCCCATCCTCACTAGAATTTATCGCTACCCTGAGATACATAAACAGGAAGTAGATAGACAAATAAAAGACTTACTAGACTAAAAAATCATAAAGCCTAGTGTCTTCCCGTACAACGCCCCAATATGGGTTGTACCTAAAAAAGCCGATAAAACAGGTAAAAAGGACTGGAGAATAGTTATCGACTACCGTAAACTAAACAATGCTACAAAAGAGGATAAATTTCCTATCCCTTTGATCGATGACATTCTAGATAAACTAGGTAAAGCAAACTATTTTACCACTTTAGACCTTACGAAAGGTTTCCACCAAATAGAAGTCGATCCTGCAGATCGAGAAAAAACAGCGTTCAGTACATTGTCTGGCCACTACGAATGGTTGAGAATGCCATTCGGGTTAAAAAACGCGCCAGCTACCTTTCAAAGGATGATGAACGAAGTGTTAAAAGACTTTGTTGGAAAAAAATGTTATGTCTATCTTGACGACATAATTGTCTTTTCCACGTCTTTAGAAGAGCATTTAGATTCCTTGAACAAAATATTCGAAACACTCCAAGAAGCAAACCTCAAGGTTTCGCTTAATAAATGTGACTTCTTAAAAAAAGAATCCGAATTCCTGGGACACATAGTCACCCAGAATGGAATCAAACCAAACCCGCACAAAATAGTAGCTATCAAAAATTTCCGAATACCAAAAACGGTAAAAGAAATTCAGTCATTTTTGGGTTTAACTGGATATTACCGCAAGTTTATCCAGGACTATGCAAAAATTATAAAACCAATGACAATCTGTCTCAAAAAAGATGGAAAAATAGATATAAATGATCCTGACTACCAAGAATCATTTAAAAAACTAAAATTGGTAATGTCTGATGACCTTCTAAACAGACATCCAGATTTCACCAAAGAATTCACCTTAACAACTGACGCATCCAACTACGCAATTGGTGCAGTATTGAGTCAATCTCATGGTCCACTCTGTTTTGCATCTAGAACCTTAAACAAACATGAGTGTAATTACTCAACCATAGAGAAAGAACTCTTAGCTATCGTTTGGGCAACCAAACAATTTCGCCATTACTTGTACGGTAGGAAATTCAAAATATTTACAGACCACAGGCCCCTAGTATGGTTACAAAACCTACGAGAACCTAACTCAAAATTACAAAGATGGAAGGTCAAGTTAGAAGAATATGACTTCAACATCGAGTACATCCAAGGTAAAGAGAATAAAGTAGCAGATGCTTTATCTCGTATAAAATTAAATGAAATAAATGCCATAGAATTAGTTTTTACTCAACATTCAAACGAGTCAGACAGTTCTAACCTAATCTCTATTACAGAAAAACCTTTGAATTCATTTATTAGACAAATCATCGTAAAAATCGGTAGAGAAAACAGCGAGAATATCACCTTTCCTTTCAATAAACGCCGGATGGAAATTATCCGAAAAACCTTTAGTAAAGCAGATTTCGAAAAAATAATATCTGAAATTGATGTAGACCACCAAAACGGAATTTACATAAAAGACGATGAATTATTTCTGAAATTCCAAAATCATTGGAAAAACAAACATAATAACCAGAGATTGTTAAGAACAAAAATCTTCTTAATAGATATTTTTGACCTACCGGAAATAGAAGACATTATTCATAAAACGCATTTAGAATTCAATCATATAGGCATAGAGAAACTCTATCTGGAATTAAAAAGGAAATATTATTTCCCAAACCTAAAGAACCAAATCACTAAGATAACAAATAATTGCGAAACCTGTAACTTAAAGATAGAGCGAAATCCTATTAAACTCCCTTTTGAAAAAACTGAAACCCCTTCAGGACCACATATCCATTATCACTTAGATATATGGATCTTGTCTAACAAAAACAAGTATCTCACTTGCATTGATAAATTCTCAAAGTTTGCAGTAGCAGAAAGATTGAAGTCAAAAAACCAAAAAGACATATTGAATGCATTAGAAAAACTATTTAGCTATATGATTCAACCGAAAAAAATAACAATAGATAACGACCCCACGTTTAAAACCTATTCTATAACAAGTTATTTCAAAGAAAAACAGATTTTAATTCACTTTTCCACCCCCTATAGGCATACTGGGAATTCAGACGTAGAGCGTCTTCACAGTACCTTAAACGAGCACATCAGGTTGCTGGAAAGATCAGAAAATATCTTTGATCTAGTAATCAAATCTTTAAATATCTATAACAAAACAATATATCTGAAAACCAAAGAAAAACCTATAGATATACATTTAGGGAAAATAAGTAACAAAACAATATTCGAAAGAATAGAAAATACAAAAAACAAAATTTTAGAGAAAATTAATAAAAATAGAATAGATACAGATATAAACCCAAATTTCACGAAGGTAAACAACCCTGAAAACTTTAATAAATTAAAGACAAAACACAAAAAAGTAAAATTAATTAAAATTAACGATAAAAAGTTATTAGTTAAACCTCATCTCAGAAAACAGTTACTTCATAAGGACCAGTTTCGAAAGAAAAAGAAATTCACCAAACACCATAATGAAGACAATAACAGTAATAACTCTCTTTTCAATAATCATCCTAGTGAGATCTGATCTCGAGATAACCAAAATAGATAGAGAATTCTTTCTATTACAAGAAGGTCAAGTAAAACTGATTAATGACTATAATATAATCCTACACTTAATTAATCTAACAGAGTGCCAAATACTAATTAATCAATTGAAAGACCAATATCAAACCTTACCTGATAAAGATGATCAGCAAAAACAAAAATTAGACACTCTAGAAATAAAACTTCAAACAATAATTCCCCACCATATAATACACAAAAGAAGATTGATAAATATTATCAAAAGGAATGAAATTCGTATACGGAACTATGGACGATGACGATAGGGAAAGTATAGAACAAAGTTTAAAAGCTTTAGAAGAAAGTAACGAGGAATTATTGAAAAATAATAATAAACAGGTAAAAATCAACCAACAATTCAATGAACAATTTCTACAATTAAAAGATATTTTTAAACAAAGTTCAAAAACATTAAACAAATATAAAGAAATCAAAAACGAAATCAATTCCCTACGTATGGAAATCGAATTTAATAAAAACCTATTAGAAGTACAGGAAATTATAGGGAAAATATCTGACATTATTATGACCAGTAGAACAGGTGTCCTTACACAAGACATTTTAACAGTTCAAGAAATATTTGAGAATGAAATAAATTTCGATAAACTTAAAGAATTAAAGGTAACTTTGGCAACTTATAATGAAAACCTATTAATTATCTTAAGCATTCCTAAATTTAATGATAAACTATTTAACAAAATTTATATACAAACATTCCCTGTAAAGAATAAAATAATTAAACTACCTAGCAACGAATTGATCGAAACAAACAAAACTCTTTACTATGTAACAAAGGAAATTAAAAACTTACAAGAAATAAAAGACAATTGCATTAGAAACTTATTTAAAAATAACGACAACTTGGATTGTAAAACCGAAAAATTTGAAGAAGAAAATATAATCATAAATAAAGAAAAATATCTA
Source organism: Volucella bombylans (assembly GCA_949129095.1). Lineage (NCBI taxonomy): Eukaryota > Metazoa > Arthropoda > Insecta > Diptera > Syrphidae > Volucella > Volucella bombylans. Next base: position 324,870,653 of record OX422140.1, read on the forward strand.
ATAATCAAAAATTTGCAAAAAGAAAAAATCAAACAAAATTGTAACAATCTAGATTACACTCTAGAATGAAATTATATTCTAGAATTAGAAGATTGTAAAATAGAAATAGGAAATAAAATTTATAACAAAAAATTATACCAAAATAATTTCAAAATTATACCATTGTTAAATTATAACTTTACAGAAGATTACTATAAAGAATTAAACTTTAAATCAATTGATAATATAGAAATGTTAGAATCCAAAATACATAAACATAAAACTTATAACTTGGTAACATTTGCGGTTGTAATAATAATTGTAATATTTGTAATTATCTATTTAAGAATAAAATTAAAAAATAAAAAATCCATTACAAACATAAGCCTCCCAACGGTTACTTTTAAGCCATTGGAATCCTCTAAGGAGGGAGGGGTTATAACCACAGAAAGAAGTAAAAGCATTTTTTAATCTCTATATTTTATTTCTAACAAAGGAAATGCAACCACACTCATATTTTACTATCAAATATTCATATGATACCATTTCCTTTCATTGTCATTAAGATAAAACTCTGATATAAAGAACAAAGAAACAAAACGCTGGCAAAGTCATTTGCACCTAAGATGAATTATGAAAAACACTGGCTATCTGCGATAGCACAAGTTAGTTCTTAAGTAACGCTTATACAATAAAGACTCAGAAATCAAGAGCTCCGCTCTTCGACTTCTTTTTAAAAAGTATTTTAAATAAAATACATTTATTTCTTATGTATATCACAAATGAGTAAAGAGCCTACTTTTACCTTGTTTAACTATCCCATCTCAACCCATTTAAAAACCGATAAATAGATAAAACATCAAAATACGGAAAGCCAATTTCAATCATCAGGCGACAGATCAGCAATTCATCAACCAACACCACACGATAACATCCCGTTCACGAACTTCAACAATTTCACTAATTAAGTTCGCTGCTAGAGGTGAAGAGTTACATGGTAACCCTATAAACCCCTCACTGATATCGAAGCCAACACAATTGGAAGCATAAGAAGATTCGTTTGAGAAAGAGAGTGATTGACAACAGCTAGCACCACGAATCAACCAAATTCCCCCGAACTCATCTACTATCGGAGATAGTACAGCAGCCAACACAACACAACACATTGTTTGTCATAAACATCTTCACCTACCTGGTGCATCGGTTTGGCTTGGGTATGTTGATAGCGAGTGCACTACGGAGATCTTTTTGCACAGCAGTGCGTTAGTCTGGAGTTAGTCATGGACCAATGAAGACAAGTGGAAAAGTAAAAGTTGTAAAAGCATAAAAAGTTTATTTATAAAAAATAAAATAAAAGGACTAAATTTGTTTTACGAAAAATAAGAACGTAATTCATGCAAATGTTTTCATTATTATGTTTATGGCTGCAAGTTTATCGTGGAAAGCGATCATAGACCACTAGAGACCCGGCATTTGCGCGATATCGACAGTGTCACACCAAGATTACAGAGAATGTTTATGATACTATTAAAGTATCCAAGAATGGAAATCGTCTATAGACACGGAAAAAGAATGCTATCGGCTGATTGTCTCTCTCGCGCACAATTGCATGTGAGTTTAAAAGAAGAAGAAAGGAAGGATGAATTAAGTAGAGTAATTCATGCGATAACAAAATCCATTTGTGTGTCAAGGTAAAACTATGAGTATTATAAGCAACTACTCGTACCTACTGAAATCTGATGAAAATCTAAAACGTGTGTGCAATTACGTCAGTAAGCGCACCATAGTTCAACTCAATCGGCAACTGAATCAAATCAAATTGAAATCAACCCGTGTGTGGCGTAGTCATTTCATCAATTTGACAGTTGAATAGTTGGTTGAAGAAAAATCAAAAGATTTTGATTTTCCGAAGTTGAATATGAAGTCCTTCAACTAAATTGATCTGTGTGTGAACGAGTTGGTTGATTTGCTGTCAAAAAGGCGTCAGTCGTATTGTGTCAGACGATGCAGTCGTATTGTGCAGTGGTGAAGTGGTTTTTATTTTTTAATTAACAATGACTCTATATGCAAACACCCATATTTTAGAGATTTATCAAATCATACAAAACCACCCAGCTATTTGGAAAATCAAAAGTACGGAGTACCGTAATAAAATTAAAAAAAGCCACTCATGGGAATTAATTCTAGAAAAATACAAAGAGTTCGACCCAGACGGTAGCATTGCGACAGTGAAAAACAAAATAACCAACATAAGAACGTGCTACCGTCATAATCTACAAACAGCTACAAGAATTTTTCCCCATCGCCGAGCATTTCTATATCTCCTATGTCCAGTTCATCACCAATACAATATCTACAATTATCGACTCCGTTGAGAGAACCTTCACATTTCACACCATCTCCTCCATGCAGTTCATTACCAAAAAATTTGTCCATTTACCTCAACAAGGAATTCGAAAAGTTGCTCCCAGAAAGTTTTTGATTTTGGATCAAAATTCGTTGAGAGCTAAAGAAAGAAAATAAGAAACCAATTTTCAGCATTCATTAACCCCTCAAAATAATGTAGACGCATATTCGAACGTATCAGATCTTTTTGAAGACAACGACTTTTGTTGATATGTACTTTATTAAAAAAGTTATGCGACAAAGCAATAAATTGAATTAAATTTAGTTTGATATATTTGTGTTTACGTATGCGCATAATTGGTTGCGGATGGTTTGGGCGATAGTTGTAGCGTTTCTGGATGTGGTGGGTTCCAGTCCTATTAAAACCTCTTTGTTGGACGATAGAGCTTCATAAACTAGTCCATTTTTTTGCTTCAAAAAGTTGCTAAGAAGCTAAGACTATTTTTTCGCCTTTTCGGGTCTCAGATTAATGGGCAAACTTGAAAACGGTGGGCGAGAATGGCAAAAGCATTTTCCACACGCACTCTTGAAGGGTTAAGAAATTTGTTAAAAGTTCTTGGGCAGATAATTGCGTACCTGAATACGGCTTCATTAAATGCCCTTTTAATGGGAAAGCATCGTTTGCAACGAAAACATACGGCATTTTTTCTCCATCCGCGACAAGTTCTTCAGCCTCCGGCAAATGAAGGGAACCGTTTTCTAACATTTTGGAAAATGTTGTATACCCAACATCCACCATCAGAAATTCAAATTTCGCATTGACGATTGCTAAATGACTTCTTACAATTGAAATAAAAAGATCCTGAGTTCGGTGGCTTTCGTATCTCGACATGTTTCCCATCAATTGCACCAAGGCAATGTGGGAAACCATTTACATGAAAAAAATTGTCGGATTCTTTTTTCCAATCACCAGCCATTTGGGGTAGCTAAAAGAAACACAAAAACATAGGGCTAGGGACTTACAATATCTAAGCATAAAAATAAAAAACATCATACCCTCAATACATATGTTATAGCTTCGCATGTTTCGATCACGATTTTTCCCATCGCTTGAGGCGAAACTGCATAAAAAAATGTTAAATCTTCAAAATCGTTACCCTTTGCTAGGTATCTGAGGGTTATGGAGATTCGGGTTTCTGGCGATATTGCGTCCCTCATAAAAGTGTCTTCTCTTTTGATCAAAGGTGTTACTTGACGAAGGAGCTCATGAAAAGCTCATTCATTCTCGTAAAATTAACGAAGTCATTTGGTGCACTTATTTTTATAAATCTTATGAGTCTTTCATTTGAAAATTCTTTTTTATTTTTTAGCCAATCCTTTGTCCTACGCTTTTTAACACCTTCTTCTTCTTCTTCATTTTTAACACAATTAGAAATGATTATTAAGGCCAATATTTTTCTTTTTTCCAATATTTTTCACTTTTTTATTGCACCAAATCAGACCACAATAATAAAAACTTTTCTACGACACGAATTGCTTTTTTGACAGTTGAAGCAAACTCTTCCAATTTACTGTAACAGTCATTAGGGGTAACTTTGTCCAAATTATTATTGTTAACATTGTTTTATTTTAATTTAAATTTAAAGAAAAAAGCGTGTAATAGTATTGAAAGTTGTCTAAATGTAACAACCCTGCAAAAGCATATGTGTACAGTAATTTTTAGTTGTACTGCAGTTCTGACAGGTGACGTATCACAAGTTGAGCTTCAACCATAAAAAAGAGCGGAGTAAATATTCATTGTACGCAAACAAAACCATTGTGTTTTTATTTAATTATCTACACCATTTCCTTGCCTTATTACACAAAGGTTTTATTGTTTCAGGGAAATCAATAATGTTGTTAACTTGATCGGCGTTATATGGTGTCTGCTTTTTTGGTGACAGGTAATTGTGTAGCACACAACATGCTCTTATTAGATCGATGCAACTGTCCACGTCTATTTCTATAAGACGATGGAAAATTCTGAATCGAGATGTAAGCCTACATAAAGCCATTTCGACTACGCGTCAGGAATAGTCATGATACTAGAAGCAATCTTGCTATTTCTTATAATAATATATATCTTGTCTTACTTATAGGGTTTTCCAATAAAGACTTGACAAATTAAAAAAAAAAAAACCCAAACCATTTGAGATATTTCAAAAACTTTATTATCAGCTTGAAGTACAATCAAAACATTTATGAATGGAACTCGACTTCGTTCATATGGCCACCGTGGGCACGTTTGCAGCGGTCGATTCGTTGGATGCAATTTTCAACGACTCGGCCACACATTTCGCGCTATTTCGCGTTCAATGTTGGTTCTGAGCTCTTCCATCGACTTTATCGAATTTATCATCTTGGCGCATCTTCTCCACAACCCAATCCGAAAACGTACGTCGCTTCAAATGGTCCATCGGCGTCAATTCTTGAGTCAGCTTGATCTTGTATGGGTGTAAACCAAGATCCTTACGCAAAATACGCCATAATGTGGTCTGAGCGATGCCCAATTCTTGAGAACGCCGTGGAATTGACTGATTTGGATCGTTTGCTACTGACGCCTGAATGGCAGCGATAAGTGAGAGAGATAGTAGAGGTTATGAAAATGTCCAAAGAACGAGTTTGTTACATATTAAATCAAGATTTGCGCATGCTAAAGCTGTCCACGCATTGGGTGCCGCGTTTGCTTACGTTAGACCAAAAACGTGTTCGAATGAACATTTCCAATGCTCTGTTGGCGCAGTTTAGGCGCAATAAATCCGAGTTTTGTCGTCGATTAATTACTGTAGATGAAACTTAGATACACTATTATACGCCCGAAACAAAAATTGAAAAAAACGAAAACTGTTTGTTCGGCTGGGAAAGTGATTGTTAGCGACGACGAACCCAACGACAAACGAAACCACAAACAAACAGAACTGCGAGTATGACAACGAAACCACAAACAAACAGAACCGCAAGGATGACAACCACGGCAGGCAACTGTCAATCACAAAGGCAAAAAAAAGAGGAAAAAGCGAAGAAACGATACGAGGCAACATCAATCTTAAAACACGTGCACGAACAATAATGTAAAAAAGAAATAAAATAAAGATAAAAGGTTTTGAAATCCAAAGTTAATTGTTTATTTCGGCGACAGAAACAGTTTTTAAGATTGTTGCCTTTGTTACCCGCAAAAAGAAATTATCTTTTGCAACTAAAGAGACGCTATCGACGCCATTTTGTCAAGTTGACGCGAGATCTGTATGATTTTAAGAAGCAGTAACAAGATGAAACCAAACGAAAACTCAGACGACGAGCTAGATAAAACCGCGGTCGAAGTGGAAACGCCATCACAAAAACAGGTATTCATTTCCAGTGAACAGCTTACCTCTCTTATCGCAGGCATAAGTACATTGCGTGATTCTGTCGAAGAGTTGCGCAAGGAATCAACGCAAAGCCAAATCGAATTATAGCAACTGCAAGCCCGTGTAGATTTTAACAAGACAACTGATACCCAATGGACATATCCAAAGCCACAGCAGCTGCCCTCTACAACCTCTGCCTTACAATCACTTGTATGCGATGAAACGTCGCCTTTGCCATAGAAGCCTTTGGAATTCACAAACCATTCTCAACCTAAACTGTTAAAATCCGTCCCGTCATCGTCGTCATCAATTGTAACTCCACTTCAACTCCCCAAGGCGCCCGAGGAAACAGAATCTATTGCTAGATGTCATACGACATTTGTCGACGATGCAGCCGCCAATCTGTACCCTTTGCCACCGTTTAGTGGTGATCCTGAGGAATGGCCGCTGTTCTTTGCCAATTATCAGGATACCACAAAGGAATTCGGATACAGCGACCGACAAAACGTCATGCGTTTGCAAAGGGCATTAAAGGGTAATGCAAAAGAGTCAGTTTGTTCCATGCTTTTGTACGCAGAGAACTTACCCTTATTATAGAGGAACTTCATTTCAACTTTGGACGTCCAGATTTGTTGGTAGATGCACAGCTATCAAAAGTGCAACAATTTCCAGCAATAAGTGAGAGTCATCTAGAAAACATTCTGCCATTGTCAAATCGAGTTCGTAACATGGTAGCATTTTTTTAAATCGGCTAATTGTGCACATCAGTTAGCAAATCCAACTTTACTGCGTGAACTCATAAACAAATTGCCGCCTTCAAAACAGTATGAAAGGGCAAAACATGCTGCCACCATTTCGCCATTCCCAACAGTAGAAACGTTTGGAGATTGGATAAAAACTCTTGCCAGGGTGGTGAGCTTGATGCCTGTTAAAGCCACCAGTAATTCAATCGCCTTTTGTCAACAAGGCAATGCCAACAATAGCCGTCAACCTTTGTCATCGGAATTGTCCCGTCGAGTTCTTTATAGTGCTGAACCTGAGCCAATAAAAAATATTTGCATTCAATGTGGTCAACGTCATAGGTTAAGTGAATGCCAACACTTTAACGCTCTTGATGTTAATGATAAATGGAACCAAGTCAAACAACATCGTGTGTGCTTTTCTTGCCTACAGAAAGGGCACAATCTGACTAATTGTCTTCGCAGAAAGGCAAGTGGTATTAATAAGTGCACTCGATACCACCATCAGACTTTGCATCAAGAACTTAGACCAGCAACAAGTGAGCCTCCACGAAGCCAACAAGTTTTGAACTGCCGTCCCAATTCTCATTGTAGTCAGTTGTTCAAGATACTACCGGTAGTATTATCAGGACCTCTTGGGAGTGTTACTGTCCATGCCATGTTTGATGAGGGGTCGTCCATTACTTTATTAGAAGAAAACACCGCTAGTAAACTGGGACTGAAGGGACATAGCCTTCCACTCACCCTACAATGGTACGACGACAAAACAACAACACAAGTATCTAAGAAGGTTGCATTTAACATCAAGACAAAACGAAGACACTGAGAACTATTCTTTGAGAAACGTACACACAGTTGCGAATTTAAATTTGCCCGTTCAAACATTTTGCAAAGAAGATTATGACCATATGAAGAATGTTCCAATTACCAACTACGAAAATGCGAAACCAGTCCTTCTCATTGGGCTCGATAATTGTTTCTTAGGAGTACATAAGGGTTTAGTCGATGATGGTCCAGAAAGGCCCATTGCAACTGAAACAAAATTAGGATGGGTTGCATTCGGACCATTAAATTCAACTGGAGATGGTGGCCAGCCAAGGGTGCTTCAAATTTGCAAATCCAAAACATTAGAAGGCATTGAAAAACTCGTCGAAGAATACTTTTCGATTGAGAACTTTGGCGTGAGAAGTTCCAATGTAGTTTTGGAATCCGATGATGACATTCGTTCAAGAAAAATTCTTTTTCACACCACAAAGAAGATTGGACAACGCTACGAAACTGGTCTTTTATGGCGTAAAGACAACACCGTGCTACCAACTTCTTCGAGTTTTGCTATGGCTAAACAACGTCTGTTAAATATTGAAGCTAAAATGCATAAGAATAAAGCGTATGCCAATACCTACAAAACTGAAATAAACAAATACATCTCTAAGGGGTATGCCAAACTCCTTTCGCCCCAAGAAACTGCAGTTGAAGGTCCAACGACATGGTATCTTCCGCATTTTGGGGTGGTCAACCCCAATAAGCCAAATAAAATACGTATAGTTTTTGATGCCGCTGCTAAGATATCCAATGTCTCTCTAAACTCGAATCTTTTGAAGGGACCAGAACATGCACAGCCTCTTATAGCCATCATTCATAAGTTTCGCCAAGGTGTTGTCGCTGTAGCTGGGGACATTCAGGAGATGTTCTCTCATGTACGAATTATATCTGTTGACCAGAACTCACAACGCTTTTTATGGAGGGATGGTGACTGCGGAAATGCAATTCAGATATATTCAATGACTTCTATGATGTTTGGTTCGATTTGCTCTCCTTGTTCTGCGGAATATGTGAAGAATCTAAACGCAGCCGAACACTCCTCGGTAATGCCGAGAGGAGCAAAGGCCGTCATTGAGAGCACCTATGTCGATGATCTAGTTGCAAGTTTTGACTCAGAAATGGAAGCAGAAGAAGTGACTCTGGAGGCAGTCAAGATTAATAATACTGCTGGTTTTCGATTACGTAATTTTGTTTCAAATTGTAAAGAACTTCAGACAAGATTGAACACAGACAATACATCACAAGAGGAAAAGGTCAATATGGAACGTCAGAGTAACACAGACAAGATTTTGGGTATGTTTTGGAATACTAACAATGATACATTCGAGTTTCAGTTCAAATTTAACAAAATTGCAAGAGAGGTTCTTGAAACTAAACGACCACCAACGAAAAGGGAAATGTTAGGTATAATAATGGCAATATATGATCCTTTTGGTCTTCTGGCAAATTTTATGGTGTTTGTTAAACTGCTGTTACAGTCAACTTGGAAAATGAGAATTGGATGGGATGATCATGTGCCTTATCAAGTGTTCATCCAGTGGAATGCCTGGTGGAAAGAGTTCCAGGAAGTTAAAAAATTTTCTGTCGAACGATGCTACTCATCTTTACTGTCAACCGCTGATGAGATTCAGTTGCATATATTTGTCGATTCCAGTTCTTCTGCATATGCAGCCGTCGGCTATTTCCGAATCAAAAGTGGAAACCAAATTCATATAACCTTTGTATCTGCCAAAACTAGATGTGCTCCACAGAGCGGTATGACAATTCCTCGCCTTGAGCTGCAAGCCGCAGTTCTTGGAAGCCGTCTTGCCACCTCGATTGAGAATTGTCACGAGATCCGGTTAAGCTGCATAACATTCTGGAGCGATTCAAAAACAACCGTACTCTGGATTCGTTCAACAACAAGAAGGTATAAACAATTTGTTGCTTGTAGAATCTCTGAAATCCTCGCCAGCACGGTGCCATTGCAGTGGCGATGGTTGCCAACGGAGCTAAATGCTGCTGACGAAGCCACTCGTGCCCGCTTTCCTCAAAAGTTTGAACCTGTGTCCAAATGGATTTCAGGTCCGGAATTTTTGCTTGGAGCTGAAGAATCGTGGCCCAAAGAAACCCAAATTTTGGACTCCGAAGATTGTGCTTCAGAAGAATTACCAGCTCGAGTCATACTATTGACGAACACAGGTGAGTCTTTATTCAATTATACTAAATTTTCGATTTATTTAAGACTGCTTCGAGTCGTCGCATGGACTTTTCGATTCGCCAATAACATTCGTATGAAAAAACAGTCAGATCGTCAAAACGATGAACTCTCCGCTTCCGAGCTCGCTTTTGCAGAAAGATTTATCTGTCGCCGAATCCAAGGAGATGTCTTCGCGAGTGAGATTGAAAGTCTGCGTGCTACAAAAACAGTGAAGACATCAAGTGATATCTATAAACTCACACCATACCTGGACGAAGAAGGATTGTTAAGAGTGAAGGGAAGACTTGATTCCGCCTATTGTCTCCCCCTTTCTGCACGTCGTCCAATCATAATTCCTCAGAGTCATACAGTATCAATACTCATAATGCATAATTTTCATCGCAAGTTTCATCACCAGAATGATCTTCTAACAATAAATGAGATGCGACAGAGATTTTGGTTGCCACATGCTCGCACCGTATTAAAATCAATCAAGAAGAAGTGTACCCTCTGCACCATTTACAAAGCCAGATCAGCCGAGCCATTGATGGATCAGTTACCTCCAGACCGAATTACTCCATATGTCCGTCCATTTAGCTACACGGGAGTGGACTATTGTGGACCATTTCTTGTTGCTGTCGGAAGAAGAAGAGAGAAACGTTGGGTTGCATTATTTACATGCCTCACGACCCGTGCTGTGCATTTAGAAGTTTCGGAAGATTTGTCTACAGACGCCTTTCTGCTGTGCCTGAGGAACTTTTTTAACCGTCGTGGGACTCCCGTCAAAATCCGAAGTGATAACGGCACTAACTTCATTGGCGCACAAAAGCAACTTCTAAAAGAGAATCGGTTCTTTGACCTGGACCGTATTCAGCAGAAAGTTTCGAAAGAAAACGTCGAGTGGACGTTCAACTGCCCGGCGAATCCAAGTGCTGGAGGTTGCTGGGAACGTCTTATTCAATGTGTCAAGCGGTTGTTGGACAGGGTTCTGAACGAAGAAGAACCAAGGCTGGAAACATTCCGCAGTGTCTTGATAGAAGCCGAGAATATTATCAACAGCCGACCATTGACAGACCTACCGCTGACTACGGACGAAGATGAACCATTTACGCCAAACCATTTTTTGCTTGGCTGTGCCAATTCAACGCAAACGCCAAGTGCAGATAAAGATCGAGTTTGTCTGCGAAAGCAGTGGAGAATCGCACAAAACCTCAAGGACAGACTCTGGAAAAGATGGACAGTGAAATATTTACCTCGTTTGTCGACACGTTCGAAATGAAATCAAGAAGTGCCTCCCCTGCAGAAGGATCAGTTAGTTATTATATGTGATGACACACAACCAAGAAGTCAATGGCAAAAGGGGATTATCACCAAGATTTTTACCGCACCGGATGGTCAAGTACGAACGGCAGAGGTCCGTACTGCCAGAGGAACACTTCGCCGACCTGCCATTAAGCTAGCCGCTTTAAAGTTTAGTGAATCCCTGTAGGATTTCACGAGGGGTGGAATGTTAGCGACGACGAACCCAACGACAAACAAAACTGCGAGGATGACAACGAAACCACAAACAAACAGAACTGCGAGTATGACAACGAAACCACAAACAATCAGAACCGCAAGGATGACAACCACGGCAGGCAACTGTCAATCACAAAGGCAAAAAAAAGAGGAAAAAGCGAAGAAACGATACGAGGCAACATCAATCTTAAAACAAGTGCACGAACATTAATGTAAAAAAGAAATAAAATAAAGATAAAAGGTTTTGAAATCCAAAGTTAATTGTTTATTTCGGCGACAGAAACAGTGATGGCGACTGTTTTTTGGGTTAGTAAAGGAGTTATCTTAATCGATTATCTTCGAAAAGGAAAAACCATTACAGGAGCATACTACGCATCATTACATGCCAAGCTGAAGGCAGAAATTGCGGAAAAACGGCCACATTTGCAGAAAAAGAAAATCCTGTTTCACCAAGACAACGCGCCGTCTCACACCTCAGCGGTTGCCATGGCGAAAATCCATGAATTACGGTTTGAACTGCTTGACCATTCGCCTTATTCACCAGATCTAGTATCAAGCGACTTCTTTTTGTTCCCTCATCTAAAAACTGCGCTCGGAGGACAGAGATTTTCGTCAAATGAGAATGCAATCACCTTAGTGAACAATTATTTTGCAGGGAAAAACGCCAAGTACTATTTGGACGGGTTAGAAGATAGGAGCATCGCTGGGAGAAGTATGTAGAGTTACAAGGAGACTATGTAGAAAAATAAAAAAAAATTTTGGGAAAAAATGTCTTGCACCATTGTTCGGTCGGAAACTTTTCAGACAACCCTCGTATAGTGAAATTTAGTAGTAGCTAAAAAAGATTGGTGATTCGAGAAAGCAGAAGTAAGCACACATCGAGGGAATATCGAAGTCTAGGATTTCAATCCATTAGCTAAAGAAGAATACAAAAAGCTGCCTATACCAAATCAAGTGCATCAATCACATTTTTCTTATCGAGGGAATATCGAGGTGAAATTCTCAGTGCTGATGCAGTTTTATTGAAGGATCGTGAGTCTGGAATTTCGGTCGCAGAACGTTCTGAAAACGTAAGTCTAATTATGAATCAGTTCATTTCTGTGTACATGTCTCCGACCCTAAGACAAAAATTAAAAATTACAGTGAAAGATAGTTGCCTAGATAGAGTAAGTAAGGAAAAAACTAAATAAAAAATTTCGAATTGTTCAAATACCACAAGCAAGACAATTTCATAACACTAATACTCAAAATACATCCAGACCCCCAAATTGTTAACCCGCACACATTTGCAATACATTCCCCATTAAATAAACGTATGCAAACATAACATTCAGCCCTCATTACTTCTATTGTTACCCAAACATTGCAAACTGAAGGTAGGAATATAATTCAGTCGATTATGAACCCTAACTCCGATCAATTCGCAGGAATTGATCAAACAATAAACGCAGAACAACGAGTAAATATATCTGAGCTCGACAAAATAGACAAAGTAGTTAGATGCCTTCGAGAATTCTCCGTCAACCGGGAGAATTTAGTTCGTGGCGTAAAAGCGTGGAGAGAATCCTTAGGATTTACGATCCCATCAAAGGATCCCCAAAATATTTTGGAATCATAAATGTTATTAGAAACAAGATTGTCGGTCTTGAGGACCACGTTCTTGAATCCTATAATACCCCATTAAACTGGAATAATATTTCTAGGTGCCTCACACTGCACTACGCAGATAAGAGAGACTTAAGAACATTAGAATACCAGATGACATCACTGGTACGGTAATTCCTCCATCCAAAACTTCTATCAGGAGGTATATTCACACCTTTCGTTAATCCTGAATAAAATATCCTCAATGGATATCGGTGGGGAAGCCCTAAACTTACTGATGCATACCTACAGGGAAAAAGCCCTTGACACGTTCATTCGAGGCTTAAGACGTGATTTGCCTAGGCTCCTTGGTATCCGAGAACCTGTAGATCTACCTCAGGCACTTCATCTATGCCTGAAACTCGAAAATCAAACTTTTCGAACACAATACGCGGTAGCAACAAATAACAACGTCAGGAAAATGAACCATCCACAACCTCAAGCTTCATATACGACATCATTAATCTTCGCAACCACAAAATCAGCAACAATTCTTTCCAGAATTAATGCACAATCCCATAAGAGCACTCCGCAATCCCATAATTTTCATCCAAAGCAGATGATACCACAAGGACATCAACAACCATTTAATAATCCACAAATACAAAATGCTCCAAGACCTCAACCACCACCAGTACCGATGGAAACCTCAACTATTCATACCAATAACCCAAATACACCCCAACAAAGCAACTGGCAACCTGCACCAAAAAGAGCAGTTGGTCCCCATCACGGCAAGTACACCCATCCAAAATGAAGAGAAATTTCCACGTCAACACCAAAGATGAAGTACAAACTGAAGGACAGTATGAGCAGACTATCCAACAGAAAGATAAACAGCACGAGCAGACTCTTCAAGAGTATACAGACTCTAGCCGCAACAAAACGATGACCAACTTCCAGAGTTTAACGACGTCCATTTTTTAGGCTGAATTCTTCCTCTCTTCCATATTTCGAATGTAAGACGAAGAGGGAAACGGTATTAAAATGTTTAATCGACACCGGGTCGAATAAAAATTATATTCAATCTAGCCTCGTTTCAAATCCCATTCCTAAAGAAAAACCATTTTACGCAAACTCCATTGGCGGAAATATTAAAGTCTCCAACACACCTTTTTAAATCGATTTGGCCTTAATAATATCAAAATTTAATTTTTTTCTGATGCCAGAACTGAAATATTTTCATGCTATTGTCGGAAATGATAGTCTGAAGGATCTTTCGGCTGTCATTCATATAAAATTACATGATTCTTAATGAATGTGTTAAAGTTAGAATCAAACAACTAGTTGCACAATCCGTCAATACCATTAACATTACAACAAACCACATGTCAAACAAACAGAAATCTGATATCCAGTTTATAGCTAGTAAATTTCCCAATTTATTCGATGCTTCCAATAATAAACGTTCATGTACTACTGTCGTTAAAGAAGAAATAAGAACTACAACAGACTCTCCAGTGTATTCAAAATTTTATCCGTACCCTATGGCGCTCAAGGATGAAGTTCAGAGCCAAATAGAGGACCTCCTAAAAGATGGCATTATTAGACGTTCAAGATCGCCCTACAATTCACCCGTGTGCCCGTGTACCTACTCGTAAAAAGGCTGATGCTTCTGGAAAAAAAAATTCAGATTGGTAATAGACTATCGAAAGCTAAATTCAATCACAATTTGTGACGAATCCCAGAAATAAACGAAGTCTTAGCTAATTTAGGGAAGAACAAATGGTTCACAGTTGTCGATCTAAAGAGTGGCTTCCACCAGATTCCTTTAAAGGAAGAAGATATGGAAAAAAAACGCTTTTTCAATCAGTTACGGAAAATATGAATTCACCAGATTACCATTTGGCTTAAAAAATGTCCCTTCCATCTTCCAGAGGGCACTTGATGATATCCTTCGCGATCACATTGGCAAAATATTCTATGTGTATATCGATGATATAATCATCTATAGCCAAGATGAAGCAACACATCTTGAAAATATTTGTTAAGTCTTCCAAACCTTGAATAACGCTAATATGAAGGTTCAACTCGACAAGTGCGTGTTCTTCAAACAGGAAATAGAATTCCTAGGTTTTGTTGTATCTTCCAAAGGTATCAAAACAAACTCCGAGAAAGTAAACGCTATTAAGAATTTCCCACCTCCTAAAACAGATTTAAGATCTTTCCTAGGTCTGTCAGGCTACTATCGACGGTTCATTCAAGACTACGCAAATCTCGCGAAACCCTTAACATCCATTTTAAGAGGGGAGGATGGACGTTTTGCAAAAAATCTTTCCAGTAAAAAAGTTTACATCTTAACGATGAAGCCTATGAAGCGATCAGTAAGATCAAAATTTCTTTAGCATCAGATGACACAATTTTAACTTACCCTGATTTCAGAATTCCCTTCGAACTCACAACAGACGCTTCAAACTACGCTATAGGCGCTGTTCTATCGCAGAAAGACAAACCTATTACTTTCATATCAAGAACATTAAGTAAAACAGAGGAGAACTACTGTAGTATACTCGTATATGTACACATGTAAGCATACATGTATGCGTATTATAGCGAACTATGTAAATGGACCATTATACCAGCATTGGTATAATGTAAGTCAGTCGTAGACGAGTCAAGCAATAAAGAACATCACAGTACATTACATGGCGCAGCCGACATAAAAAAAAATAAAAAATACTTTATTGGGTCGTGCCAAAAGTGTTGCAAAAAAAAGGTGAAAATTCTATGAATCACAAAAGCAAATTAAAACTAATAAAATCAGAGACAAAAAAAAACACAATGAACCATATAAAAAAAGTTTCAATGTGTGCATGCTAACTGGAGTACATTTCTGTAGAACTACAAAATACTCGTATTTGAAATATGTAGCAGCAGAAATTGACTCCAAGAAAGATGAAGTAAAAATTGCCACGTTTTTGAACGCCATAGGCGAAGAAGCGCTGGAGCTCTTTGATACCTTTAATTTAAGCAGTGATGAAAAAAAAGATTATTCCAAAGTTATAAAAGCTTATGCCGATTTCTGTACACCAAAAAAAACCTGGTCTACGAAAGATTTGTGTTTTTCACAAGAAACCAAAAAAGTGGTGAAGCGTTTGAAAGTTTTTTTTTTTAACATCGATAAAAAAGCTATTGAAATCATGTGAGTTCGGTGAACAAGAGGATAGTCTTCTACGAGATAGAATAGTTCTTGGAATTGCTCACAAAAGTTTCCAGGAAAAATTATTACAAACATCATCGCTAACTCTACAGATAGCAGTGGACTATTGCAAGACAACAGAATCTACAAAAGAATATGCACGCGTTATAAAAGAAACAGCAAAAGTGGAAAGCAGTTCCACACCAAACCAATACATGCAATCTACTCTCAAAACAGAAAGCATGACTTGAAAAACAGTAACTTTAAGAGAGGAGAACAACAGCCTGAACCGTTTCATTGTGGAAGGTGTAGCACAAAACACAAAGCTAGACAGTGTTCAGCGTTTGGGAAAAACTGCAGCGTATGCAGGGGCTTACACCATTTTGCGGTAGCATGCAGAAACACGCAGAAGAAAAACATCAAAGCATTAGAATATGTGGGCGAAAATCTAAACAAGAACAACAGCGACGTAAGCAGTGACAGCGAGGACGGTACATTTTTGCACTCTTTAGAAATATTTTCAAGCAATGTAAATAATGAATTAAATAATAATTACTGTAATAATTTCAGAAAACTAGACGTGTGCAGGGTTAAAGAGACTTTTATCAATTTCAAATTGGATACCGGAGCTGAAGCTAACATTATTCCATGGGAAATATTCAGAAACATTAAACGTGAAGATTTTCTTTCTAAAACCAAGGTCAAATTTGAAGCATACGGCGGTGAAAAAATAAAAGATCTAAATGTGTGCCATTTTGTTAAAATTTTACCTTTGATCCATTTTTTGTTTAACCTCATCCTTACTTTTTCTCCGATTTTAAATTTTTTTCTGTTTCTCGAAATCAAATGTGCGTTTTTATTTTAAATATTTTTAAAATACATAATTAGACATGTTATAGCAGAGAAGAGGTTTTAACTTCTTATTTTTAATTGGTAGCTTAGATCAGATTTTACTACAAACTAAGGCATGACATATATGTCGACATGTATTCGTACTATAGGGAACTATGTAAATGGACCAGTCGGTAGCATTGGTATAACGTAAGTCAGTCGTAGACGAGTCAAGCAATAAAGAACATCACAGTATATTACACTACGCTGCTAATGAAAAAAGGATATGCTAGCCCTTCAGAAATTACCTATACGGTTCAGCAAAAGTTCTAATTTTCACTGACCACCAACCTCTAACCCATGCGTTTAGTAGCAAAAATAATAACACCAAACTAAAGCGGTGGAAAGCGTTATTGGAAGAATATAATTACGAATTAAAATACAAGCCAGGTAAGACAAACGTAGTAGCGGATGCGCTATTTAGACCACATCTGGTCACCCAAATTAATTCTATGACACCAACAGTTCATAGCGGAGAAATGTCATCTCATGGTATAATCTATAATTTTGAGTCACCAATCAACTGTTTTAAAAATCAAATATTTCTTCAAGAAAGTACACCAACTAGAAAAAATTTCAAATAATATTTCCGACCTACCATAGATACACTGTCACTGAACGAACCAAAACTAATACAAATTCTTAAAAAATGCCTGAATCCTTCTGTAACCAATGGAATCAAAACAAACGAACGCATTATGGGTATGATACAAAACATCTTCAAAGATCATTTTAGCTCTTACAGGATCCGATTTACACAAGTGAAAGTTCAAGATGTAGAAAACGAACAGGACCAAGAGAACATAGTTATTCAGGAACATAAACGTGCTCATGGGAGTCAACGAGAAAACAGAACTCAAATTTTGGAAAAATACTTTTTCCCCGCTATGAACAGAAAGGTTAAGAAAATAACTAAACTTTGTTCCATTCGCAAACAAAATAAATATGAGAGACATCTCAACCCAATAATGTTCAAATACAAACTACTCCGATTGCAAAATATTCTGGTGAAATCATACATATCGATGTCTAAAGCTATAGAAGATATAATACAAACAATAAGGGAAATTGTCTTTAGCTACGGCTACCTAAAATGATAGTTTATGATGATTAAAAATCTTTTAATTCATCCTCGATACTGTTTATGCTAGAGAATGAGCTTGGAATTCAAGTATTTACAACACCTCCTTATGCAAGCACATCTAATGGTCAGTGTGATGTATGCATTTGGTAACACCATGCACTCCCCACTAAATGCATTCCACATTTGCGTTCCACCTTTTTGACGTTTGGATGATACCTCTTTTTTTACCTTTGTCTTTCCTTTTTTGAATTGTTAACTTCTCATCCAGACGTCAGGGAGAACCCTCCATTAATTATATTCGAAGTAAATTTACGGTGTGAATAAAGATTTGTATGAAATAAAGATAAGTCTTATAATTGTTTAACGACATAACATTGGCGACGAGGAAGGTGCTTGCGAAGATTTGTGCGGATTAAAATATAATCGGTTAATTTTTTTTTTCCCTGTACAAATCGTACACGTGCTAATGCCAGAACAGGTACCCAGTTTTTCACAGAACCAATCATCAGCAGTACTTAGTATTCCCACATTTGAATACGATGTACAAAATTGGTCGATATTTAAAGGGCGACTGGAACAATATTTTTGCCAGGCCGAGATTACGGACGAGACAAGAAAAACGAGCCGCTCTCATAAACTTATTGGGAGACATGTCTTACGAGATTGTACATGGATTATGTGAACCAAAAACACCTGGAGAGAAGTCATACGGTGAATTAATAACAATATTTAACGCTAATTTCTCAATTCCAACGATTCTTTATTGTGCAAGACGAAAACGGCGCAGGAATATCTTATCAGGCTACGTAATCTGGCGAAGACGTGTGAATTTGGAAGCCGGTTGGAAAATATGCTTTTGGATAAATTCGTCATTGGAATGTCTGGGGTTGTCTTTGACAAATTATGTGACGATGAAAATCTGACTCTTACCAAAGCATTGGAGACAGCAAAGAAATTCCAAAAACGACACGACGACAAAAGTAGCGCACACGGTGAAAATATCTGTGCGATTAAAATATTAACACTTGTCAAATCGTGTATCTCTTTTCTCTATTCCTCAACCATTGTGAACAATAGA